>MU204310.1:4810612-4858537 GCA_017309775.1 Paedocypris sp. Pulau Singkep
AAGTAAACACAACTCACCCAGGAGCAAATTGACTAAAACTTCTTGACCGGCCAACGTGTTGCTTCTGGTCAGACATACAACGGTGCCAAAAACCCAGAGGATGCCGTGACCAGTAAGTGCGAGCAGCTTCACCATGGAACGCACGCTCCCCCATGACGACGTGCTGTGCGCGCACACGCCGAGCCGCTTAGACATGCAGATGTCTATCGCCAGCCAGCCAATAAAGAGCGTGTCCGCCGAAGCGCGTGCCGGCGCGCGGAGACCGTCGCAAAGAGTCCAGCCCAATCAGCACCAGCAAGGCGACAATGGGCAGCACGACTCGCCGGAGAGCAACAAAGAGCGGAGAGAGCTACCAGAAGAAGACTGCATGCAGCTGAATCCTTCATTCAAAGGCATCGCCATGAACTCTCTCCTGGCGATAGACATCTGCATGTCTAAGCGGCTCGGCGTGTGCGCGCACAGCACGTCGTCATGGGGGAGCGTGCGTTCCATGGTGAAGCTGCTCGCACTTACTGGTCACGGCATCCTCTGGGTTTTTGGCACCGTTGTATGTCTGACCAGAAGCAACACGTTGGCCGGTCAAGAAGTTTTAGTCAATTTGCTCCTGGGTGAGTTGTGTTTACTTAACTTTTCTCTTTCGATTTTCCAGATGGTCTGACTAACACACACACACACACGCACGCACACACACACACACACACACACACACACACACACACACACACACACACACACGCGGTTTTAATTAGCATACTGTTCATCATGGGCAATGTAGTCCATAGACGCAACACTATGGTTTTTTACAGCATAATAATGTTTTTATTCAATCACAAACCCAAATGAACAATTCTTTCAGCATTGTAACGAAAACTGTTTTCAATCAATTTGCCATAAATTCAATAAAACTGTATTTTGCTGTAAAACAGCCAAGTACATTTTAAAGTGTGTTCTTTATTATGTAAAATGCATTTTTTGCGGACACAGTGTAGTTTTTAGATGTGGCATCATGTTTTGGATGTTTTTTTTCCAGCTCTCTTACTGGACATCATGACGGTGGCAGGAATGCAGAAGCTGGTGAAGCGTAAGGGGCCGTGGGAAATGGCACCGAGCTTTCTGGACTATCTGGCCATGGACATCTATTCTTTCCCGGCCGCTCATGCTAGCCGAGCAGCCATGGTGGCTAAATTTCTGTTGGCTCACTTAGTGCTGGCGGTTCCTCTTCGTATTTTGCTCGTTCTGTGGGCCACGCTTGTCGGCGTTTCCCGTGTGTTGCTGGGTCGCCACCACCTGACGGACGTGGGATGCGGATTTGCTTTGGGATTTCTCCATTACAGTTTAGTAGAAATGGTGTGGTTGTCTTCCAACACTTGCCAGACTATCATCTCTATAGGGACCTTCAACTGGAGCCCTCTTTACTGATCAGCATTTTCAAGTCTCTTACTGTGCATGAAATGAGATTGAAATATGTTTCTTTCAACCTTCAAGTTATTTTGAACACTTTCTTGTTCAGTTTGTGGTTCATTTATGCCCAAAGAGAAGCTTAATTCATCGGTGGTATTTGATTGCTGTAGTATAAACAATATTTTTAATACTGATTGTGAAAGGTGGATTTTGTTAGGACAACTCAGGGACATAGATGTGTGAATTTGTAAAATCTCTGATTTTCTTCACCAATTTTCTTTTTGTCCTTATAAGACTTTTAATAGTACAGTATTTAATGAAAATTTTGATAAAACTATTACAAAAACGAAACCAATGAAAGTATAATCTACATGCAGTTATTAATATTGTGTCACAAACTGTAAAACTACATAAAATAAAATAAAAAACGTTGTAATAAGCAACCGTCACACGTGTAATTTTTTTTATTTTTTTTTTTTACTAAATGTGCAGTGTTTGACAAAAAATCAAGAAACACAAAAGATGAATAAAACATTTTGGAAAATTTGGAAGTGTAAAGATTTTTGTTTCGGCTTTGTAATAATGGCATTTAAAATAATATTGATACCATTTTTTTATGAATGTCATCCTTTGTGGTGAGTACAGTCGTGGCCAAAAGTGTTTGTAAAAAAGTATTTGTGTCATTCTCAAAACTTTTGGCCATGACTGTACATGATGCTAAGCATACACACGCCAACACACACGTATACGTGCAAACAAATATTGTGTTCAGTGAGCAAGTCACATGCAATAGTGACAAAAAAATGTACCTAAATGTGATGTTAATGTAAAAATATAAACATACATTAGTAAAAATACATTTAAATTTTTTTTAAATCCTGCTGCAAATCAAAGAGTGAAGACAAATCAAGTCTCAATTATTCATTCATTCATTCATTCATTCATTCATCTTCTGCCGCTTAGTACTTTACAGTCCTTTACTTCTCAGTGTCTTTGGGCCGGAGGAAAGATACACATTCTGGATTGGTGGCCAACCATTCGCAGAGCGGGACACACAGACACGTTGACTCATAATGCACATATATGGTCATTTTTCCCATTCCAATTTGCCTGAAACGCATATTCCCTTTCATTGGTCACTTTTGTGCCACATATGGGAAATTCCATTCTCAGCAGGGGAGTGAAACGAGCAAGAACAAAAGCTATTAGCACTATGACGGGTTCTAAGAGAAAAAAAATAGCAGTGATGCTACAGTGCAGGTGAAGTTCGGTTCCGGGCTTCTACCTAGTGCAGCCTTCCTATTCGTTAATGTTAGTAATTGAATATTTTGCTATTACAGTTTTAAATATGCCTCATTGAAGGGATGGGTTTTTAATCTAGATTTAAACTGACTAACTGATTCTGATTCGCGTATTGTGCTAGGCAGAGTGTTCCAATATTTTGGTGCTAGATAAGCGAACGATCGTCCCCCTGTGAAGGTTTTAGACATTTTTGGTCTTACCAGCTGGCCTGAGTTTTGAGAGCGCACAGGTCTCCTTGGCTCGTAACACGTGATGAGCTCACTGAGATACAGAGGAGCTAGACCGTTTAAAGCTTTATAAGTTGTTAGAAGAATTTTAAATATAATTCTATATTTTACGGGTAACCAATGTAACGACATTAGCACTGGGCTAATATGGTCATACTTTTTAGGTCTGGTCAGTAGTCGAGCGGCCGCATTCTGAACTAACTGAAGTTTATCTATTAGTCGGGCAGGAGAGCCTCCCAGAAGATCATTACAGTAATCTAACCTAGAGGTCATAAACGCATGTATGAGTCTTTCTGCATCCGACCTAGGGAGCATATGATGCAGCTTTGCAATATTCCTGAGGTGGAAAAATGCTGTTCTACAGACGTTGTTGACATGGGTTTCAAATTAAAGTTTATTATCAAATATAACACCTAAGTTTTTCACTGTTGATGAAGATGAAAGTTTAAGTCCATTGATATTTAGATTATATTTAGGGTCCTTTATTTTTTGGTTAGAGTCAATAAGCAATAATTCGGTTTTGTCCGAGTTAAGCATCAGGAAGTTTTGCATCATCCAGTCACTAATGTCACTGAAGCAATCTAATAATTTAGTAAATTGCGTGGTTTCATTGGGCCTTGTGGAAATATATATTTGCGTATCATCAGCATAGCAATGAAAGCTATGTCCATGGCTTCTGATAATGTTTCCTAGGGGAAGCATATATAAAGAAAATAAAATTGGTTCGAGAACTGAGCCTTGTGGGACTCTCGTATTTGACCCTGTGTCTCGGTGACAAGACTCCATTTCCATGTACAAAATGGAATCAATCTGACAGGTATGACTTAAACCATTCTAACGCATGTCCAGAGACCCCAACATAATTTTCTAGGCAATCTATTAAAATATTGTGGTCTATAGTGTCAAATGCGGCACTAAGATCCAGCAGAACTAATAATAAAATGTTCCCTTCATCCGAGGCCAGTAGGAGATCATTTGTAACTCTAATGAGTGCCGTTTCTGTGCTATGTTTAGGCCTAAAACCTGATTGAAATTGAATTTATCATTCTGTTCCAGGAACATACAAAGTTGACCTGAAACCACCTTTTCAAGAATTTTTGACAGAAATGGAAGATTGGATATCGGTCTATAATTGGTTATTTCATTTTTGTCGAGTTTGTTTTCTTCCATTTTCGTTCTAACTTCCTTGTGAGACGCTTAAGAATTTTAAATTAATTACTATACCATTTGGCTTTATTTTTAATGTTTATTTGTTTTTTATGAAGAGGCTGGTGGGTCCGGTGTGAGTCGTGCGCTGGCAGAGCGGGCGCTTGGCACCGTCTTGGATGCTAGGGCCTCTTCTACTCGACACCTTTATGCTTATAAGAGGCGTTGTTTGCTGACTGGTGACTCTCGTGTGACGTGCAGACGATCCTGTTATTCCTGCAGGAACGCTTGGAAGCGGGCATGACTCCGGCGGCACTGAAGGTGTACGTGGTAGCTTTTGCAGCACGCCGTGGTGAGTGGATGGCTGCTCGCTGGGTAAACACAGGCTGGTGTCTGTTTTCCTGCGAGGTGCTAGACTGTGGCCGGTCAGGCTTCGGCTGGCGCCGGGCTGGGGCTTTTCTCTGGTCCTGACAGGTTGGCCGCAGCCCAGTTCGAGCCACTATCAAAGGTCAGCTTGGAGCTGCTGTCTGAGAGGACTGCTTTTTTCTGGCTCTGCCGTGTGGCAGGAGAGTGGAGGATCTTCACGCTTTCTCAGTCAGCCCACAGTGTCTGCATTTTGGCGAGGAGACTATATGATGAGACTGGTTCCGAGGCACCATTATGTTCCCTAGGGCGTCTTCACGCCGTTCAGGGATCGGGTGGTCACCATTAGGGCCTTTGGGTCTGGTGAGTCCCCTGTGTGTCCGGTGCGGGCTTCACGAGCCTATGTGGACAGAACGAGTTCTTTTCGGTCGTCGGAGCAGCTGTTGTCTGCCATGCCGGACCAAGGAGGGGCCAAGCCTTGTCTAAGCAGCGTTTATCACATTGGATGGTGAATGTGATTCGTTTGTCATGTTTTGCAGAAACAGCAGTGCCCGGAGGGAGTCCGGGCGCACTTCACGAGAGCTCTGGCGCCGTCTTGGGCGTGAGTCAGAGGCATGAAGATCAGCGACATCTGCAAGGCGGCAGGTTGGGCCTCACGCGATACGTTCACAAGGTTCTACAACCTGGATCTAAAACAACCTGCCACATGTGTTGTCTGCGCCGGAGGATGAGGCTGGTCCAGCAAGGACATCGACACGGTGAGTGTGCGGTCGTGTTTATACCCGGGAATTGATTCCTTTGGGGTTTTCCGTTGTTCGTTCCACGCGTTATCGTGTGGTCGGCTTCGGGAACGTCTGGACGTTCCTTCTTGCCGCGGGATTGAATTCATGACACAAATGAAAATACTTCACATTTTCTTTTTTTTCCGCTTGCAATATTTACATTTTCATTAAAAAAAAATTTTTTGCTTCAGATTTCTTTATTCGTTTCATTTTTTGCAAACCATTGCAAAATCCTTTTTTGTTTGTTAGGTTCAAAATAAAACATGACAAAAATGTGTAATAGGAAAGGAAGGAAATGAGGGGGAAAAAAGGGATTAATTAAAAAAAGAATAACTAAAGTATGTAGTAAAGAAAGGACAGTAAATAAAGGAAGGAAAAAACGAAGAAATGAAGGAAAGGAATTAGGAATTATTTTTTCCTGAAGGAACTAAGTACAAAAAGAAAGAAGGAAAGAATTAAGGAAAACAAAAGAAGGAAGGAACAAGTGAATAAAAAAGAAGGAATGAAAGAAGAGATGGTGGTTGGTAGGTGAGACTCTGCTAATTCAAATTTTATTTGTCACATACATATTATACGCGGTACAACATGAAGTGAAAAGTGTTTCTGTTCACAGACAGTAGATTCAGATCACACAAAGTGAAACTTCATTAAAAGTATTTAATGGTTTCAGAACCGAAAGCGCACTAACTCGGGTGATTTGACGCAAGCTCTGCTTCTGCTTCTGCTTCTAACAGTGATTTGCTGCTGCGTGACACTGACTCAGCAGTCTAAAAATACCAGCAGGGGTCAGGATCAACTTCCGGTTTGTTCTGCTCCTCTGACCTATAAACTGCACACGCGCCGCTTGCTACCACTAAGTTTAAATAAACTGTAAAAGTAATTCTATACTTTTAATCATTAGATTGAAATATTAATGAACAGTAAAGATCGACTGAATTGTAACTGTTTAATCCATTAACACAAGCGCGCACGCACAAACCCCGACAGTATGAGGGAGCCTTGTTGATGTGTCTCTTGTCAATGACGTATTTCCGGTTTGGTTCGCCACCATAAAGAGTCGACACGAGCGCACGCTGATTTTTACTTTCGAATACTTCTGTGAGATATTTTTTAATACGTATAATGGCAGAGAGTGACTGGGACACCGTGACCGTCCTGAGGAAGAAAGGATCGGCGACCCAGTCGAAATCCAAGCAGGTAAATGACAGCGTTAACGCGGAGTCTCCTGTGCAAGTTGCCGACGTTAGTTTAGTGTAACGGACACACGTCAACACCGCGAACCGCGTTCATTTAGGAGACAAAAAAGTGGTGAAGTCCATGCTCAATCTTTTTTTTCTGTTTTTGGTCGTTTTAGGCCATTATTTCTGCCCAGAGGAAAGGAGAGGATGTCGAAACGTCGAAGAAATGTAAGAATTTCTTCAGTAACGTGAAGTACTGTATTATTCGTTTTTGGGTTGTACACTTGTTTAGACTGTCTGTCTATGCACCCTCCACACAATACATATTATTGTATATGTAGTATAAAACAGCAGCTACAGTATCATACATAGCATAATTGTCACTCTCTATCTCTCTCATATTATCGTAATAACCTCTCGATCTTTTCGACCCCCTCCCAAAATAGCCAAACATTTACAGCTATTTTAACAATAGTGCCTCAGAATAAGAAACGATGACACATAAAGCATTTTCCCCCATCAATGCAACTATTATGTGTTTTTCTGCAGGTGTGAATTAAGGGTTTTTATCATGTCACCGAGCAATTACAGAGAAATATATCTTTTCAGTGTCTGTTTCTAAGTTTTAAGGTCTAACATGCATTTATTGCCTTGCACATTTATTTTGTTACCAAAGCACTCTTTGGTGGCGGCACGGTGGCACAGTGGGTCTGATTGTGACTCGGGTTGTGAGTTCGAGGTCAGGGTCTTTCTGTGTGGAGTTTACATGTTCTCCCCGTGTTTGCATGGGTTTCCTCCGGGTGCTCCGGTTTCTCCCACAATCCGAAAAACATGTGTTTCAGGTTAATTTGGCCTTGTGTGGGTGTGTGTGTGAGCGTACCCGGTTGAAGTGGACGCTGGCGCAGATTGGTTGCCGCTATTTCTCCGGGCAAAGGATGGTGTGGATGCTGTTCCTCATTGTAAGAGGCTCTTTGAGAAGACTTGTAAAGCGCCGTTCAAATAAAAATCGAAAGCATTATTATTTGTCTAATATTTCAATCAAAATTTCATAGCATAATAGCAAAACTGCAAAAGAAGTCAAACAAAACAAACAATTCAAATCCGTGCTGCTGGAGTCTCTCTTCAGAATTTGGTGAAATATAAATGAATGGAAGCATCTTCTTCACCTTCTTCACCTTCAAAACACAATGAATCTACAGACTGGTGTGAGACTGTCATGTTCTTTAGCGCATGTGCATTGACGGAGAAGGGTGTGTGCTCGAAACCTTTGCTGCTTGGCGTGTGAATGGCGCTGGAGTGCCTGGTAATGAAGTGAAACTATATAAACTGAGCATCTTCTTGAATTCATATGATAACACTGACAATATTTGTGTTGATTTTTACTTGCACCTCTCTAAGTAGAGCTGCACATGTTCTCCACCATGATGTGTGTGATGGATAGTTTGGAAACCTCCACAGTCCGCCTGGTGGTTTCCAGTGGGGAGCCCAGGACTTAACCAGCTTGTTAAGCATTTCCTGTATCTGTCTGTACTGTGCAGCACTAGCGAGGCTACCAGAGTTGTAGAAAGTCCTCAGGAGCTGTCTTCCCTCACCAGAAGACCTCAGTTTCCTCAGCAGGTGGAGGCTTGTCTGCCCCTTTTTGTCCAGTCCAGTTTGTTGTTACGTGTTCACGGCCTCAATGTCTGAGCCCTGGATATTCATCATTGGAGGTGACTTTCTGACGTCCAGCATGAGCTGTTTTGTTTTGCCTTTGTTGTGTAGAGGATCTGGTGGCTATTTTCAGACCAGCTCACAAAGTTGGCGATGAGCCCTCTGTACTCTCGCTCACCACCTCACCCCTATTGTCAACATGTGGGCAGTGGTAGAGCACTTGGACTGGGTTCGAGAGGTTCGGTAACCCTAACCCCTATGGCTGGTTCTGCAGCTGAGTTGAGTGACGCTGACCCCCACATGTCCTACTGATCACTGCTCTTGTGGTAGACCTTGTGGAGTCCTGTTAATTGCCCCACGGGGACAAATAAGATTAAAAAAATCCCAAGGAACGAAAGGCATCGCCTCGATTTAGTTTCAAGTTCCGAAATATTTTCGGGATACCAAAGGATTGCATCTTTTTCTTTCTGCTAGGATGCAGACTAGGGCTGCATAATTAAACTTTATCGAATCGATATCGTGGTTTTAACGCCAGTGATTATCAAATTTAAGGAGGCTGCGGTTTTTAACCCCGCCTCTGAAGTTTGAGGGACACGCGTATAAGCCAATCAAAATTGTTGAATCTCACTTTCCTGGCTTGCTGACCAATCAGAAATGACAGCTAAATGAGGTTTTATGCAGCGCACCACGCACCAGCTTTCTGTCAACAGTAAAGCGGCTAACGCGCGACTCATTATATAGAAAAGCTAACGGCGCACGCAACAATGAGCGAAGGCACTTGGTCAATAAGAATGCTGGTACTTCAGCTATTTGGAGCTTTTTTGGTTTTGTGAACAACGACGTGGAGCATAAAGTGTAAAATGTGTTGACGTACCCTGGCCAGATCTAGAGGAAACACAACTCATTTATACCAGCATCTTATAAACCACACTAATATTAGTAATAATAATAATAATAGTAATATTATACTGTCTTATGTTTGGTGATTGTTCATTTTTTTTATAATGTTTCAAGTTGTGTATTTTCCATTTAGATTTTTTAATTAAATGCAATCAGAGCATTTTTTGGTGCCAGTAAAATGTGTGCAATGCAAGTTCTGTGTTTACTAAATGCCAGTAAACTACTCTAGATTTATTTTGTCCTAATTCCCAGTAAGAGTAAGGTATTTTAAAATGTCAGAAAAGGAAAAAATGAACAATCCTTACAGTGACAACATTGTCTGATTTAATTTCAAATCAGAGATAATTTTCTATTTTTCTGTGTTTCAGACTGTTAAATAAATAAAAAAAAAAACTAAGTGTTTTTTTCCCCCATTCTTATTCTGTGTTATTTAGGATCAGGTACTGTATTTATGAATCACGAAGCATCAAACAATCTCATTACCTCCAACATTTTGTTAATTTTACAACGCAAATTCAATAAGCTACAGAATATATTTTATTCATAATTTTAGTCTTAGGCACTTGAAAATCACATCTCAATTGCAAAAATTATCAGAAAAATCGCAATTTGTTTTTTTTTCTCAAAATAGTGCAGCCCTAATGCTGACAGATGGGAGAGAAAAAAAAAAGTTTAATTTTCACGCACAAGGCAAAAAAACTAAACAGAATAAAAAATATTAGTTTTAGAGATCTTCCTTCTAAAATCTAAAATAAGGGTGTCTTCTCCCACAATGGGTTAGATGGGGTTTTTTTTCTGCGTCACGTGTTGCTTAAAAGCTGCTGAAGCAGAAACCCTATTCCTCTCTGTCTTCCCTGCCTGATTACAGAAATCTCAGGGATTCGCAAGACTTTTTTCTAAATGGCGACGTAAACAATGTGAGATCGTCCACCGGGTCATATATTAAAAAAAATGTACAACGTCTTTACGATAAATTACATGTAAATGTGGCTCAGTTAACACAATTTTCGCAGAGCAAAATGTCTCTCGGCACGGATTAATTTTGTACGCCGGTGTACCACTGTATTTGTATTGCTTCTGATTGACATTTATTGTTCAGAAAAAATAAAATATTGAAAAGAATACATTAAAACATTTTCTTTTTTTTTTGTTTTAGTTTTTTTTTGACTCATGTTATCTCCACGAATACTAGTGGTAAGAAAAAGACTTGCCTACAACATTACGCCTTTTTGTGTCTCAAAAAAAATGTTGTAACTAGGGTGTTTTGTAACCTCGAAACTTCCAGCCGAGCCTTGGATATATTTGGGCATAGATTTTGAATATATCAAATACGCCGATTGCTTAATTGACATTTTAAATCATTTGTCTTGTAGGTGACCAATGATTTGGTCACGTACTCTTTATTTCATACATTTATCTGTCATACAATAATTGTTTAATGGCTTTTAAAAACTAGTTAATCAAACAAAATTGTTTTACAGTTTGTATACACACACTAATCTTTTTTTTTTTTTACTGAAAGGGGCTGCCGGGCAAAATAAGCAGCATGTTGTGACCAAGAACACAGCCAAACTGGATCGAGAAACTGAAGAGCTCAGTCACCAGCGAGTGCCCCTGGAAGTGGGCAAAGTTATTCAGCAGGGCCGACAAAATAAAGGCCTCACACAGAAAGACCTGGCCACAGTGAGTTCTTGTTAGGGAGTGCCGTGTGTGTGTGTATGTGTGTGTGAGGTGGGGGTGTGTAGACTGACGCCAGATAGTGTTTAAAATACAAAGAGAAACCACGAAAGCCATTTGTTGAAATGTTCGGCAATTGCGTCTAAACAATCAATGCTGACAACTCTTTGTGTTTGGAAGGGGTACAGCAGTGGGAGTTAGAAATGTTTATTCTTTGTGCAATTAAAATACTGTAGTAGTTATTCCCAGGCAAAAATAAAAAGATTAGTCATTTATATGTAAAACACGCAAAATGTTGTAAAACATTGATACGTTTTATGTGTGTGTGTGTGTGTGTGTGTGTGTGTGTGTGTGTGTGTGTGTGTGTGTGTGTGTGTGTGTGTGTGTATCTCTAAATGTGTACAATTTTTGTCTCTAAATGAGTACTGCTTTAATCATGCATTTCAGAAAATTAATGAGAAGCCACAGATTATAGCAGAGTATGAAGCTGGAAAGGCGATTCCCAACAACCAGGTGATGGGGAAAATTGAGCGAGCAATTGGTGGGTTTTTCCTCACTATACATTGAGTGAATATTTTATGTTTAACGTAATGTGTTAAGTGTTTCTGTTATAATATTCTTTTAGGCCTGAAGTTGCGTGGCAAGGACATCGGGCAGCCGCTTGAAGCCGTCCCAAAGAAGAAATGAGAACAAAATCCTCGAAAAAAAACTTTTTCTTAATTTGTTTCTTAATTTTTAATATCCCTAAATTTAATTTTGGACATTTTCAAATGACACACTGCTTTGTTTTGTGACTTCACTAAAATTTGAAGATGTTTGGAGAATTTTTGACTGACTGATCACTGCTCAAATAAAATGTTTAAACTCTATCTGACTTCGTAATCGTCGTAACGGTGCCACGCTGACGCGCACGCGGAACTATTGATGGACTCGTTGTTGCAGCCGGACAGATTCGGACGGAACGGCGTCTCTACGTTGATGTGGAGCAAATTAAAGTTTTGACGTTTTCATGCCCACTTATGTCAAACGTGAATGTTGGACATTCGACGGTATGTTCTGCTGAATCGTGTTTTTTGTTGATATAACTTTTTAAGGTTCCACAAACGTTTAATTTCGCCAACGGCGCAAAATGAGAAAAGAAGAAGTGGCGAGACCGTCGCATCACTCGGACCCGTGAATACCGTAAAATCACCTTTTTTCGGATGAGCATCTATTCTTTAAAAAGAAAAAGACGTTTCTGGTACTTTTCTTCGGCCTGATCGAGACTAGGAAGATGCCTGAACTCGTCCGTCGGCGACAGTGGGAATGACGGAGCGTTTTCCTCTGGCCGAGAAGGCGATGTCGGAGGCTTATGCCCGGCTCAGATTCAAGGACACCTCGCTGCTCATCTGGCAGCAGCAGCAGCTGGAGCTCGCGAATGCGCCGCCTACAAACTACCTGTGCCGCAGCCAGAGCGCGTGGTACAGCCGCAACGGGAACCAGGCCGTAGTTGTGCGGGACAAATCCACGATAAGAGAGCCGGACCCGGCTGGACAGTCTCGCATCTGTGTCGTCATGTGATAACTGTCTGTCAGGGATTGTCTTCAGTAAGAAGCTGAGATTTATATATCATTTTAATAATTTAACGTATATAATTTAACATGTGAGCAGCACAAATGGGGTAGAGACTAGGAAACTAAAGCTGGAGAGAAACTTCTGAGTCTACTCTCTCACGCTTTAGTCTGTGTGATGATGGTACCGGATGCTGAAGGAAACCGTCTCTCCTGATTGGTCCAGAAGGCGCGACTACATCCCTCCAAATCTCCCCAGTGTTAGCCGTGATGACGTCAGACAGACTTTAGCAAACTGCAGTCAAGTGTATGTGAAGTGAAATATACAAATGATGGTAATGCGTATTGTATACACTTATTTTTAATATATTTTTTTACAAATCTTATATTGAACACCATGCAAAATTATTCACGTAAGGATACAGAAACAATTACTTCTGAGAAGCTTTGACGTCAGAATCCACGACACTGACGATTAGTGTCTTGGATTCCACTCCACAAAAATATAGAAAATGAAGACAATATAATGGGTTTTATGGTTTATTTTACAAAAACAAAGGCTCACTGTACAAATCTCAGTTTAGCTTATACATCAGTTATCACCACGTGAGTCTCATGAGATGCTTTTCTACAGAACGTAACAGAAGTGAAGCTACCGACTGAAAATGTTACTCGAATGGCATTTACATATTATAAACTGCTCAACAAAAATTAAGAAATATACTGTAAATTGGCATGCAATACACAAATCTTCCTTTCATTAAAAAAAAATATTCTGATCCAGAGCAGAGCTGACCATGTCGTAAATAATCATTTATATCTGTAATTATATATCCTACGTATCTTAATATCTGTCTGTGGAGCCCCAGCTGGACCTACCGGGTTCATCTGCAGGAAGATTACAGACATGGAGGTGCTGAATCCCACCCTGTGATGCAATAAAGTGGTATAATGAATGAAATCAAACTGAAATGCACATCGTACGTACAGGAATAGCCACAATCACACTGGAAAGTTTTGCAATACAAAGCATTGGCTCCAACTCAACCAGTATCCATATTCTCCTTTAGGTTAAGGCAACAGAATCGCCAATGATCTGGATGGGTTTGGAAATGAAATCAAGGCTGTGGAATGACCATTGGTCCGTGTCACACACTCAAGCCAGATGAGAAAATAACCTTGAATACATTCATTATTTTATGAAGATTATCAGTCATGATCCGTTTCTAAACTCCTGGATATATGGCGAGACGCGTTTTTGTACCCTCTGTTGCGTTCAGTACAGCATTCGAGGAAAGAAAAAGATTAACGCTATTGTTAAAAAGGACAACGTAGAATAGTTGTAATGCCGGAAACGAAATAACTGAGGCCAAAGTTCCTTGTGAAGTTCGGTCGGGTCTTCAGAGAGATTCCCCCACACCCAAGCCTCGTGGTGTTTTAAACTCAGGAGCGACTCTATGCGTCCATCACAAGAGTCACTACGAGAACCTACGCGCCAAGAGTAGAACAAAAAAGGAAAAAGTACAGTCCAAATATAAAACGATAAAGTGAATGATATAGGTTAAAAACAACAGTATTCTACATCAAATACATGGCAGAGCACCGAAAGAAGAACATATACAGTGTTGAAATGGCCAAAACTACAGCAAAGTCTCGAACGTGAAGATTGACCAGCCGCGTGACGAGTGGGAAGTCCTCGTCTAAACCCATCAGCTAGAAACAATTCTGCAGTGACGGCAAGTCAGAGACATCTTGTGCCTTTTGAATAGAAAAAAATAAATATATTCTCTTAAAAATGGTACGAAAGAGTTCTCTAATAGTCTGTAAAATAAAGATGGAATGAGTTAAAGTCATGCCGACGTGACAAAAGCTATCAGAGAGAGAAAGCTAATGCGTCGTTCCTTCAGACTCCCAGTGAAACTCAGTCGGCCCTTCAGAATGGATCTAGCGACCTAAACATCCTTCACCTCCACCGCTCACAATGCGCTTTCTCGTTCGCTTCCTTCGGTGACACCAGCTTTTCCCTTTGAGGTCCAGCGATTGACCTTCTGTTTAAAAACCGCTCAAACCATTTCGAGTCTCATTTTGCATCAGCCAGGAGAATCCCACCAACTAGTGTATTATATCCTCAGCAATGCGGAAATCAGGCCTTCGGAGAGATGCTATCACCACGACACCCACTACTTGTCGGAAAACAGAAGAGGATAAAGCCGGTGGCGTGGCGCTTTGCTTTAGTCCGTGTCGCTGCTTTCAGAGCTGGAGCCGCTGGAGCTGCTGCTGCCGGAATCCGAGGAACTGCTGCTGCCACTCAGCCGCGATGGCCCGCCCCCTGGCGCTGATCCCGCCTTCTCTGCTGGGGAGAAGGAAGAGATGCACAATGAGATCCGAAGACCAAACATCCACTGACTCGTGTGCAGATGGGCGGCACTGAAACAACAAATAGACGTGCAAAAAGAAAGCAAAGACCCCCTTTGGAAAGGACGGAATTGTATATTACGAGCCAACCAAAGCAGATGACGTCAAGGAGAGTTAGTTAAAGCGCATTCAACAAAAACACTCATCTGTTATCGGCTTCTCAGCCAGTTTTAACGGAACAGAAATTGGAATTTCACGTTTTCATATGAACCCAACACGCCTCTTTTTCTGGAACAGGAAAGGTGAATTTGGAGTCAATCCTGGTCTTTTTGCAAAACGCAGACTGGACATTCAAACCTATGATTCCGATATTGTACCAAAGGTCCAATCGCATGCCTTCGTAGGTGTGAGTGCCAAATGATTGGGGGAGTCCATTCATAGGATTCGCTAACCAGTTCAGACGAACGATTCCTTCAGAAGCCATCGGGCCTGAATGGCAATAGCTTGTGCAACGTTTCCACAAGAGTGCAGATTTAAAACGCGCTGCGCTTCGGAAAGACTGCCTGCAGCCACTGGCAAAATTCACACGTCGTGTTCCATGAAACAAAGGTTGTTGGAACAAAACACAATTTGTAGAGATGGACAGAATGGGCATTTTGCGGGCGAATGGTCCCTGTACAGTTTTCTCCCAAACCCTTTGGGCACTTGGCCGTAGTCAACGAAGGGAGGAGAAAACCCGAGTTAGTCGAATTAGCGGAAAGCCTGTGGTGGTGGTGTCTGTTTGGACTGTGTCCCACCCTTGGCCACCGGTCTGCTCGTCTCTGCACACTACCACACAGGTACCTTTTTTGGGTGGCTTCTTGTTGTTGTTCAGTTGTCCGCTCACGTCCTGAAGCCTCTTTTCTAACTCTTTCTTCTTTTCCTGAACCAGTTCCTCTTTAGACTTGGCACTCTTTTTCCCAGTGCCCGCTGCAGGAGACACACAGCGGTGACCAGTGAGTAACGGGTCGCCCTCGTAGCCCACCGCCGTGGCAACGAGCAGCAAAAAGACACTCCACTACACTAGGAGCTTTGTCACATCTACGTACTGAGTTTGGGTTTATGGGCCATTCCAATAGTCTACTGTACACAGAACTTCCATTAACGACATTAATACCAGGAAAAAAGAAAAACGTGTGAGGTAAAACCGCCAAAGGTCATGCAACACGATGGAGAAGGTGAGCGCTCCCAAAAGCAGAAAGCTGCACAGCCCAACTCAGCTTTCAGAGCGGAACAACCAAAGCAAGAGAAAAGAAGTCTGCGGGTCTACAGCGATCAGAAGGAAGGTAAGGGACACTTACGTATAGGTTTGCGTTGCTTTTTCTGTAAACAGGACTTGACATATCGCTCGAGCTCACGCAAAGTGGAGGGCTTGAGAGTTTCGAAATCAATCTCGATCTCATCTGGGTTGGAGTCCCGGAGCGAGGGCTCACGCGACTGGATGATGTGGACCACACGACCCAGTTTCTCACCCGGCAACCGGTTGATGTCCAGGCTGAGCTGGCGCTTCTCGTCGTAAGACATGGGCTGAGATTCTTCCTCATCCGACTCGTAGTTTGCAGCTCCGGGTTTGCCAGCTTTTTTCGTTGGCCTGTGGATCAATTCATTCGCACAAGCGTTATCAGCAGTTACATTTGAAAAGTCGAATTTGATCTCATTTATACAAATATTTAGAGTAAAGGCGAAAAAATGCGTTTGATAAAAATGTTGTTGATATGGTACTGAAAATCTGTGAAATAGTGCGCAAAACAGGCAAGTACGGAACGTGTTGGATTTCACACATTTTCTAGACAATTGTACAATTCCTGAGATGAGAGAAGAGCAGAAACAGAAGTTCAATGACATTCAAGATTATGTTCCAGTTTGTTTGGGAAACATTACTTAAGGGTTATCTAAAAAAGCAGAACCAAAAGTCGGTCGCGAGGCAAGTTTATGATGACCTGAAAGAAGTAACAACGCTTCTGATTCTTTAGTTTTTCTAATAAGCGTCTCGATTTTTTTATGTCTGAGAGGTTTTTACCTGGCCACTGTCGCATATGTGCTCGCTCACTGGTCAAAGACATAGCCATTATCTTAACACCAACGAACAAATGAGTAAAATGCAACAATCTTCGTTTTTTACATTTTAACACACTTTGAGACAGTTGTAGACCTAATTTACTGTATATTAGTAAACTATATATTTTAATATTAGTGTTTACTTTATATTAGTAAGTGTTGCTCAACTTAAATAGCAGAATTTTTCTATCTTTAGCAGAGTTTTCTACTAGTCTTTATTCAACTGATTTATGTTATTTAAGGACTGTAGTCGATGATTATTACAAGCTTGCTTGTCGACATATTTTGCATAATTAGCAGATATAATTTGCGGTTGTGTGTCTTGGGCAGAGATGTCTGCTCCGTCATTTATATCAAACACTAGCAGCTTCATTTAGGGTGGAAACATGTATTTAAAATGAAAAGCATATAGTATGCAACATATTACAGAAAAAATATAAATGATAAAATATGTTATTAGTAAGAATTATTTAAAAAACATTTAAAACAGTGACCTTTAAACAGAATCTTTACTTACATCTTTGTATTAAGTGCACAATATTTGAATAAACCAACAATATTTTTTTTTGAAAATACCAATCTTTTTTTTTGTCAAAAGAGTTTGTGCAGCTTATTGTACTCATTGTTGTGCTGTGATTTTAGGTGCTTGATTAAATTACTAGATTTTAACACGCTACAGTTAGACCCCCTTCTAGACAATTTTTCTGAGCACAATTTGCAGTCAGCATTGGTTTAGTACATTTTCCTACACTTTAAAATACGTAGCTTCATAATAAAATATAATACGTAGATTCATATAAAATAGTTGTTTTATTCAGAAGAGAACTGCTCATTTCTACTCAACTTCTGTTAATATGAAAACATAAAATATAGTTTATTTTGTTTTCAAACATGCAAGTTATTTATTAAAATAAAAACAAAGTTGTTCTTTGTGCAGTGACTGTGTGCTTTCATTTCAGTTGTTGACGTTCAATAAAAAAAACCTTATAGAAGATCTGTGTGTGTGTGTGTGTGTGTGTGTGTGTGTGTGTGTGTGTGTGTGTGTGTGTGTGAATTTCCTTTTATTATTTTAAAATCGAGTTTTAAGTGTTTTGCAAAACCCAGGGGAGAAAGAAAGGGTCAAATTAGGGAAGAAAAAAAGATGGTTGCGATGACGGATTTTCTCACAAGCACTCCAGTGTTTGATTTTGTTCAGTTTGCCTCTCGCAGAACTTTTGTTTCAGTTTTAATTGTTCATTTGCAAATAAAACCATCATCTACAAAAGGTTGTGTTCTTTGTGTGCCCCCCGTCACAACATTTGTATACATAAATAATACAAATTTGTTTTAATTACTTCTAATAGTAAATATTTTTTGACAACGTTATATATACATTTTTTAATTTTTTCCACCAGGGGTATTTTCAAAAATACACTTTTGAAAACATTTAAATGTAAAGATTTCACGTTTGTTGTGAAAATTATTGATATCAAGAATTATCCCTCCACATTAATTTTTCTCTTTTGACCAGTACTGCGTGTAACGTCAGTTCAGCTAAACGCAGAGATCGTAAGTCTCTCCATTGTGAGAATGTGTGAGTATATTTGAACACTGAAACATTTAATCACCCTATTATTCTCAATGAATTTTGAACTGCAGTTGCAAAATAATAATAATGACAATGGAATTTACACTTAAGATCTCAAACGCTAAAATGTGAATAGCATTATTTTTAGCATGACAAAGTACAAAGTATAAAAACCAAAATGACTAACTTTGTAGCAGACATGACAAAGTACAGAGTATAAACACAAAAAGTACTAACTTTGTAGCAGACGTGCTGTTGGGCTTCTTAGCTGACGCCTTTTTCTGTTGGGTGGGCTTGTTCGGTTGAGGGGGCTTGGGCTTTTTGTCATCCTCGGCCTTGATCTTGTTTTTGTCTTTATCCTTCTCCTTTTTCTTTTTCTCTTTTTCCTTCTTCTCTTTCTTTTTCTTTGGTTTACTTACAGGACCCTGTGACAGAGCGGCTAGCTGTTCATGAACAGCTTTCAGCTGAGGAGGAAGGTGGAGGGAATGGTTAGCAAGCAGGGGATGGGGCATGCTGCATTGACGCTAAAGTCAAAGACTAGGATTTCAGCTGTGCGGGGACAGATGACAGGATTGATGATGGAGGGAAGAATCTGAAGGATAATGAATGAGATCCACCCTAAGCCCAAACTGATTTGAACAAAATTAAGTTTCCCCGGGTGGGAAAAAAACTAGGGAGAGGAAAAAAAAAAAAAAAAAAAAAAAAAAAAAAAAAAAATCAACATAGCCAAGTCCGTTCTGGATTTGGAGTGATTGCTCAAAGAATCCCCAATTAAACTCCCTGCAAATGTGCGTATTCACCCACGCAATGCCACGCGTGAAACGTTACCAGTGTTTGAAGCATGAAAACCATGCCAGAATGCCACAGTTCTCTGCGGTTTATGCGAAAATTCCAATTCAAACAAAAACAAACAAAAAAACATGCCAATTGTTGCCATTCACAAAAGGAGAGAGGAAAACGGGAGCCAAAAGACTGGCCCGATCACAAAGCAAGAAGCCCAGCTCAAACACACCCCATAAAGCATCGCCTTAACCCTCTACCGCTCACGAGGAAGAAGCTACAAAAAATGAAGGAGTTAGTGGGGTGGGGGACCGGGAAGTAAAAATATAGTTCACCTGAAAACGCTTGGCACACCCGTTTTTAGTCCCTGCTCTGTTACCATTGGGGTGCTCCACAGCGAAACGCTGGTGAAAAAGCCAAAGTGAAATCAGGCGACAAAACAATCACCATCAAAACTGTATGTTTCTCTTGTATGCGATGATGAGAGCACAGTGACCAACGTCGACACACTCTGCACTTTTACAGCATGCATGCCCACGTGTACCAAGATGCCAATGCCGAAGAGCCAAAAACTGAGAGGCGGTAGAGGGTTAAGGCTTCAGCCCGGGAGGACAAACGGGCACTACAGAGCATGAGCCTGAAATGTGTGGGACGTTTCTGAGGAGACCAACCAAAAAAGACTCTGAGTGTGTGGAGTATGAGGGGAGCTGCGTGTGGCCTCTGCCTGTCTCTCCACCTTTGGTTTGGATCTTGGTCCTCAAGTGGTGACACCCACCTGTTCTCCACTCACCTGTTCCTGGAGCTCAGCCAGCCGAGTGGCCCGTTCCTCCTCCGAATCCGAGCTGGAGCTGGAAGAGTCGGCGCTGCTCTCACTGCTGCCCGTGCTTTTGCTCACCACCGCCGTGGCCGACACCGTGCTGGGGGAGGATGGCTCGGCGGGCTCATCGGGCATCTTGGCAAATCTCATCTCAAACACGTCCTGTGGCGCACAGACACAGGTCCATTTGGTCAAAATAGGTGCGCTTTGAGACAGACTGTGAACTCTGAACTTGAAAACACAAACCTGTAGCTTTCTCGCCATGGCTACGACCTCGTGGTCCGGGGGGTTGTATTTGTAACAATTGGAGAACATTAACCGAACATCTGCGGCAAAACCCTGGGCGTCCTGGTATTCCCGGCCGTCCATCTTTTTCTAAAACAGACATGTTGTGAAGGACTTGAATCAGAACGGACGCCACCAGTTGGACCCAAGCAAACCTTGACGGTGCTGAGGTCCATGGGCTGCTTAATGATCTCATGGTAGTCGTGGAGCTCCAGGGCCTCGGCGTCCACGGGCTTGTAGAAAGGCCAGGCGTACGCCGCATGCTTCTTGGACAGCATCTCTTTCAGGATAGTGTCGCAACACTTCAGGTGATCGTTCAGCTTGCACTTCTTGTTGCCTGGTTGCGTCGGGTCTTCTTCTTCCAGGTCTTTTTTGGGAGGTTTGATGGGCCGGCCTGTGCTCTCCCGTCGGGAAATGACTTTGCCGTGTTTGGACTCCAGCATGGCAGTAGGAGACTCGCTTCTGCTGGCAGTAATTGCGCACGTCGTCGGCGTGGTAGTGTCTGCTTTCCGCTTCACGCCTTTCTTCTGAGTGAGAGTCCAGAGTGGACGTGGTTTTTATAAAGGAAACGGACAGAAACAGTTTTTGCATGTGCCAATAATGTGCATGTGCTCACACAAACAAAAACAATTTTATTTGTTTGATTTTTTACGCCATTTTTAGCTTCCACGGCTATATAAATGGCAATATGATATTTGACAATTGTTCTTTTCATAAATCTATACATCTCTAACACAGTTTATGAATATCAATAAAACACACAACTTTTCAAAATGACTTCAACAAATTAAATACAATCTTTCACTTTGATTTCTGTTAAAAATTGTAAAATCTTTTGTGGTAAAACGTTCTTAAAAACATCTGTTAAAACATTTTCTGAATAAAACCGTTGTCTAATATCACATAATACAAACAAAAACAAAGACTAAAGTAAAGTCCTCTTTGCGATGCTATAGCTCATCTTCACTTTACTGTGAACTGTCAAACTAGCAAGTTGAAAAGTGATATACCGGGATTAAAGTGTCCCAGCACAGGCCTATAGCAAAAGTGGAACCATGGGTGAATAATGCATCAGTGATGATAAAAGATTAGCGTTTAAATACAGACGTGTACAGATCAATCACACAAACGCCTTAATTCATATATGCTGCTGTTGCTTTATTTCCAGGCTACTGCGTGACTGCTGTGACTACTGTATTAAGCCAAAAGCGGAAAGAAAAAGAAATTGTTTAGCGCACGTTCGTCTAAAGGCGGGAAAGCAAGAACCGAATTATCTCACAAGTCTGTCGTTATTAGCGGCTAGTTCCTGAAGAGAATCTCCAACAACACACCTAAAACCACCACTATAGTAAAGTTCAGCTCTTTCAAACTTTGGAGTTACAGCAAGTTGATCAAAATTCTCATTGAAAGGCATCAAGTTCTCTCATTTGTGTTAGCGTTTTTTGTTTCTTGGTTTAATTTTGTATTCAGGACATCCTCATGTTACATTTTTTTCCAAACATAAACAACAAAAAACATGTCCAACACTGTCACTGTCCAGTCTCGTCTATTCTTTATCCAAAGATATAATATCAAAAACAATTGAAACATTCAAAACCTCAAACACTGTGAAAAACATTGTGTTATTAATTTTCACCACTATCACCAATACAACTCAAACCAATTAGTTTTTGTTTAAATGACATTACATATAATATTTTTTTATTTATATTTGTAATTATTATGTAATTACAAATATATTCATATATTTATATAGAATGTATTTGTAACAAAACAAAAAATGTATTAATAATTATAATGTTTTTTTTAATATTTGTAATAATTAATTATTAATACATTTTTTATTTTATGTTACAAATACATTCTATATAAATATATGACACACACACACACACACACACACACACACACACACACACACACACACACAGACACACCCTAAAACCTCTATCAGAAGCCTATAGCCTTCTATTTTTCAACCCTTCCTTCTACTAGATGGCGGTGTATTTCTTTGATTTACTGGATGTCAGACGAGTGTAAATAGTAAATCAGTGCCGTACTTTTGCCACACAAAGATACAAATACATATCAGTTGTCTCTTTTCCTAAAAAAATTACTTGTTTATTATTTATTTATTATTATAACCGGCTTACCCATTGTTTTCTTTAGTCAAAACGGTATATTACAGTATTTAAACAAGAGTTTATTTTGTGTTGAGTTTACATTCATTTACATTTTACACTTCAATATTCAATATTACAAGATTCCATACTTGTTCTTGTTATTAATAATTGTTAATACTAAATAGTTATTAATAATAAATTACTATTATTATTATTATTTGTGATTAATCGCGATTAATTTTGTTGGCGAAGTGCGATTAATTAGTTCAAACATTTAATCGTTTGACAGCACTAATATATAGTATTATTTTTCGGTCATTATTACGTCTTTCCCTTACATTACAGTTCAAGAAATAAATCCCCTACAGTGAGACGAAGCATACGTGCTGAAGAACATCTGAGCTTTTTCACGTGAACTTACTTTCACAACAGGCAGAGCGGTGGGGATGATGGCGGTGGCGGAGGTGGAGAGCGGAGCTGCAGCTATGACCGGGGTCTGAGGGAGCTCAGGAGGAGAGCTGGGGCACGGCGAGGACGGAGAGCCGCTCGTCAGCGCTATCGACTGCTGGTTTTCTGTTTTAACGAGAAAAAAAAACCGAGCTTCATCCAGCTTGAAGTTCATCCTGCTAAATGTCACATGAGATGGAGTCACCTGAACCCGGTGGCACTGCTGGCTTCCGCGCTTTGCCCTTTGGTGGCGGGGGCAAAAGCTCCACCTCCTCCTGGGGCATCTGTGCTACCTTTTGGAGAAAAATCTTTTCCAAAGCTTGGGCCATTAGGACAATGTCGTCCGTGGGCTGAGAAGATACATTCACAAGAATGAGTGAGAGTAGTGTAGACACTAACAACGGTTGGTAAACTCCTACCTTGTTGTAGATGTAACAGTTGGTGAACATGGTGTTGAAGTCCTGCATGCACTCACTAGCCGTCCAGTAGTAGTTATTCTCCAAACGCTTCTTTATGGTTCCCATGTCCATTGGATTCTTTATAACTTTATGGTAGTCCTAGGAAAAATATTTAGGATCAAATTATACAACTGTTAATATATTTAAAACAGCAGCATAAAACTAGCAACATCGGTTGTCAGAAGTCAATATCAGGCCAGATTTGGATGTCTTAAAGCTAGTTACACTGCTGCTCTGTACAGTATCGTTAATTGTCTCACTGGGACAAATAATGTTTCCTTGACTTTGACTTCACTTGAGACACAGAGTTGTCGAGAGAATTGGTATCCCATTGCATCTTAAACATTATCTTTGTGAAATAATGTTTTTAAGTGGGAAAATAAAAGGATGAAGTGTTCGTCAAATCAGAGGCAGCAGCAATAGCGTAAAGAAGCTGTGTGTGTGTGTGTCTGGGTGTGAGAGAGAAAGAAAGAGAGCGCGAGAGAAAGACAGAGACAGGAGAGAGTGTTTTAGTGTGATTTGAGTGTCTCTTGGTGTCTGTTAGTATGTGTGTATTTGTTTTGAATGTGTCAGCATGTTTTCTGAGTGAACTAGTGTGTTTTGAGTTTGCGTCTGTGTGCTCGACTGTTTTGTGTACTGGATACTTTTCCCCCCAGCTGTTTTGCTTTTTAATACAATTGTCCTAAATTCTTGATAATCCGGCATGAAAACCTCTAATTCCACCATGACGCTTTGATTTTCAATTGTATATTCCAAATGTCTTTATTTTTGGTTTGCTCAGAAGTTGATCAGACTGAATCTTTCCAGGTGTTAAAATATTCCGCCTGGAACGGAACTCAGCAGTCGTTTTTTTGCAAAGTAAAGTTTCTACAAAACACAAATGTGTATACTGTTTGTAATAATTTATATTAAATACAAAGGGGAGTTTCTGCTTGATACGGACAGAGAAAATCAGTAGTGATGTGTGAACCTCACTCGTGTCAAGACAATGCTACTGCTCACTCACCGGCAAATTCAATTTGATCGCGTCCACGGGTGTGTAAAACGGCCACGCAAACTGATGCTTCCAAATGGTTTTCACCACCCCGTTCTGCATGTACTGGAGCTGGTTGGTCTTTCGGCCAGGCTTGCTGGAGTTGGTGACTTCGGGTGGTGGAGGATTCACAATGGCTGGAGGCACCTGGGCAGGGGACGCGACGACCGACATACTGACCGGTAAGGCTAAGAACGTTCTTGAATGATTTCTGTGTGTCTTGTGGTTCAGTTACACGGATCCTCTTGCTGCTCCTTGGTCCCACCTCGACACACACATCCCATCTCAGGACCGCAGTGGCAGCATGCTGATGGAAAACACACACACACACACACACACACACTGCATCAGAAAGCGAAATGATATGAAACAAGCACAAAAAAGGCAAATACTTATTTGTAAGAGCGGAAACACATGATAATACATAAAGCTGCAAAAAAATGATTCACTTTAATGGATATTTTACAGTGAAATACAGTTTTAATGCATAGACAGCAAATTGCTGTTTACTTTATACAAAACCTTGTATAAACTTGTTAGCTGTTAACAATAGCTTGCAGCTTGTTAACATATTGTGCTTTAGCTTTAAAAACAGGCAATTTTCGGTAAACTAAAAGATTAACAAATGGAAAAATAAATTGTAGGGAAACTGCTGCTGCAAGTAGACTACCATTTATGTACAGGGTCATTTTTATTGGAATTAATTTTACTACGAATACAGCTTATACTAATAACAAATACCTGAATACTGAGAATGATGATAAAAACAGCACTATATAATAAAGATACGTCCATAAGGTCCAGTTCAAATATATTCCTTATGAAACATAAACATTCTTATATATATGCAGTACAATTAAAACACACACACACAACATATATCTATATATACACACCTATGTGATTGTCAAGTGATGATTGTACTGGTGTCGATAGTACAATAAGTAGTACTAGTTAAACAGTACTACATTAAATACATTAGTAGTGCGACTGTAATAAATGCGTAACCAGGTTAGTTTAAATCCTAAGAGTAACGGAAAGTACATCGTTCACTTTAAAACACACGAGCCAAAAACAAACTCTAGTTATAAATCAAACAGTCGTCGTAAAGCAACTAATCGACTTTTGAGAGTACAGGATTTAAACGCTTGAATCAAAACCCTGCAATTTTGCATCCTAGGCAAAATCCATCCTGCACTCGCAAGACTGCAGCGCTCTGGAAAACACCTCTTGGCCTTAAAAACGCGACGCTTTTCTCGGGATCCCAGCTAGCAAAATGCGCCCCTCAGCGCCCTCGGACCCCGGTTAAGCCGACGAATTCTCCGCCAACACGGTTTTGCAATATCGCGGCAAAAAGTAGTTGCCTGCTGTTTGAAACCAAGTTGCCGAAAAGATGGCGGGCACGGGAGAGACTGGGCATCGAGAGCCGAGGATCGAGCCCCGCCGCGTCTTTAACGCGACCATTGTGTGTACATGCAGCTCAGCCAGCTAGCTACTCAGCGGGCTAATTTGAATTTACTCCAACGCGTGTCTATCAATCCCGGTCCGTCTTTCCTTTAACGGCTGTAAAAACCCCGCAAACACGCCGAGCTTTACAGAAAAGCACCACGACGGCGGCGGATGAAAGAAGGTTTTGTTACATTGTTGCAAAGCGCCGCTCATCAGCGCGAGTATGTCAGAGCCTGTTAGCCACATTCAGCTGTGTTTCCCCCCAAAATACTTACACACGCCACCTAAGCCCACTACAGACTGCAATCGGAACCCGCCGAAAGGAAACATGTAGTGTAAACTTTATTACTTTCACCCCGAGTGGCTCCGGTAGCGTTTTCCGTGCAGATTTTCGAGTAGCTTTTATTGCGAAGAAGCATAATAGATGGCTGGGGTCGACACTGGTTAGGTAGTGTTGTGCGCATGCGCGTTGTGTCGCACGGTATTGTGGTTGTTGTTGTTGTTGGAACCGCCGCTGGGTTTCATGTTTTAATAATCCGTGATTATCCGGGATTTCACTATTTTAAAAGATATTTTTTGTTGGTAATTTCCGACAATTTTGCGACTTTATATTTTGGATTTGTACTGTACTACAGGTTGAATGCTTATTTTTCAATTGTGCAAAATTTGTAAAACTGCTACTTGCAACAAGGCGCTAATTTTCACACAACCGCATAATTTTACAGAGACTAAGATCATAAGAAAGACAAAACATGGTTTTAAACGTGCCTACATTTCAGATGAAGAGATGCTTTATTACATCCACAAATGTTCATCATTCGTACACTTATTCTTTGTGATTGTGAATGAGCTGTTGAAATACTACGCACTGATTTTGTAGTGTTAGAATGCCAGAGGAGACTGGCACCAGTTCTTTATTTATTTTTTTACCACTGTCGCATATGTGCTTGCTCACTGGTCATTATCTTAACACTAATGAACAAATGAATTGAAAGCATCAATCTTTTTTTTTTTTTTACATTTTCACACATGCACAGTTGTAACTGTGAAAAGCGCCCCACAAACGCACTGAACTTATAAGTAAACTAGAAAATAAGTAACAGGTGGATTGGCTTACCGATGCATCCGAATCAAATCAAATGACTGTGTACAAATAAACACAGCGTTTTTCATAGTTCCATCAGTAAAAGAACTTTATAAATGGAAACTGACCTCGAATTGTGATTACATTTAAATGAAGATGATATGAACATGTTCATGTTCTGAGCATTCATAAGGCACTTTTCACATGTTTAACTGTCTCAAAGCACACGTGTGAATATGTAAGAGGATTGTTGCTTTTTATTGATTAGTAGTTGGTGTTAAAAAATATGGCTATGAATATCACTATGACTATGACAAAGACCAGTAGAGCAAGCACATATGCGACAGTGGCCAGGTGAAAACCTCCCTAAACACAGCTCACTGTTGCAAGTCACCTCTGGCATTCTAACACTATTTAACAGGTAACCAGGTGTGAAATCTGGTGAGTAATCTATGTAGCAGCTGCATTCTAAACTAACTGAAGTTTATCTATTAGTTTGGCAGGAAAACCTCCCAGAAGACCATTAAAGTAGTCTAACTGTGATGTTATAAACGCATGTCTTTCTGCTTCCGGTCGGGAGAGCATGTGACGCAGCTTTGAGACATTCCCGAGGTGAACATGTGCAATACAGTAAGCCCGTGTTTATCGTGGTTGATACGTTCCAAGCCCGACCGCGGTAGGTGAATTTCCGCGAAGTGGAGGCACATAACATTTACGTATTTATTTAACACTTTTAAAACACTTTTTTTCGCATAGTTTTCTTTATTAAAGTATTGTTAACAAACATCTCCCCTGTTATTACATCTCCCAGATATTAATTTTCAAAGTGTTTGAATGTGGGGATCGGGCTGGAGCGCTGGGGCTCGTGCGGTGCCCAGTAACCGTAGTGATGTGATGACGTTGACGGGTGACGTCAGACCGAAACCGAAAGGACGAGAATGTAGCTCCGAAGCCGTTTGGTCAGCTCTTTGGTTTGCTTTTGTGTTATTTAAATGTTTTGTAACGCACTCCACCGGGTTGCACGAACGGGAAATAACACTGCCCATTAAAGGTTTTGGATCCCATCCTCTGCCTTTTTATTTTTGGCGACACGTAGCCGGACTGACGCATTACATCGGGAAAAAATGAATCCGCGAATATACGTAATAAAGGAAAAAATTCCGCGATGCAGTGAATCCGCGATAGTCAAACCGCGAAGTAGCGGGGGATTACTGTACAGGCTTATGTTTACTGCAGTGACAGGCAACACATTTAAACAACAATTTTTGGATTTTGGGCTCTTTGTAAATATAAGTTGGCCCTGCCAACTACATTCAATATTAGTAATTGGGCTGGTCTCTAGGCCCCCTTTATGAGATACATTAATCCAAGTATTTCATAGAGTCTAAACCTGCTCGCAGTGGCTGCTTTGGTCTATAATGTGTGTCAAGATGGAAATTGATCTGTGTGTTGAAAGCTAAAGCTGAACAAGTAAAGTATTATTGGGTAATCATTTTAAATTGACAGCGATTTGCTTTTTCTCTGACAGTGAAATATGTTTCCACAGCATTTCAAGTTGTTTATAGGATGTTGTTTATTCTTTATAATTAATTATTTTTATTAATTGGAAAATACTGATATAGTTATTTTGAAGTTAAAATCCTCCAAGAGATGTCAGATCAGACGTTCCCTTTCATCGTCACTTCACTTCGACGCCTGTCAGTTGATCTGACAATGGCAGATCGGATGGAATTGATTCGCCACTTCAACTCATGGCTGCATGAATTTGCACGTCACCTTTGAACCGTATCAGGTGGTATAAAAGAGACTTTTATAATGATAATAATAATAATAATGGGTATTTGTAAGGCGCTTTTCACAGTTTT
This sequence comes from Paedocypris sp. Pulau Singkep, assembly GCA_017309775.1. Lineage (NCBI taxonomy): Eukaryota > Metazoa > Chordata > Actinopteri > Cypriniformes > Paedocypris > Paedocypris sp. Pulau Singkep. The sequence continues at coordinate 4,839,149 of MU204310.1, forward strand.
AACTGTCTCAAAGCGCACGTGTAAATATGTAAGGGAAATGTTGCTTTTTATTCAATATGTCGTCTGGATTGTTGGCGTTAACTAAGTGGCTGCGGTTATGACAAGACAAAGACAAAGACCAGCCATTTATAAAAGTATAAAATCTTCTCTTCAAACCCTTGACGAACAGCTCTTCTTTGGATCCGCAGTACGAAGGCACTAACAGTCGGCTCAGCACATGGGCCATGACTGGTGGGCCACCAACCACAGAGCGGGACACACACACATTCGCGCTCTCCCTCACACCTATGGACTACTTTTCAGACTCTCAAAACTGGAGACCCAGAGAGAACCTATCAACCATAGAAAGAACATGGACGACACACAGAAAGACCCTGACAGGATCTTGAATGAGTTCATCTCAGTATGACTCAATGTGCAGCCATTTTGGCCACTGTGCCACTGTAGTTTTTGTTTCTTGGATTGGAAATCATTTACTGAACATTGTATATTGGAACAATAAGTCACAATCATGTAAAAATCAAGTAAAATCACAAGAGCCTTTGTTTGTACCCGGTTACTTCAGCCCAGGTTAGACAGCACAGCCTATATTACACACACAACGTACAGAAAAACGCATTTCAAAGAAATTGATGTAAAAATTATAATACATAGATAAAATTACACTTTGTACAAAAAATAGATCATTCTGTAAAACTGAATCTAAAAAAATAAATTGCAGATAAAGATGACAAAAGTCAAAGATTGTCCCGGATTGGCTGTGATGGCATTCTCTACTTCACAAGCCCAATTTAACCCCAGAGCTTCAGGTTTCATTTAGTTTTAAGTTGTTTTTCTTCAGCTGAATAGTGCCTTATTATTAATTCAGTTTATGTGTGCACAATCGACAAATAATTTAATATGGTTTTGAAAACAATGAGGTTTGTTTAACGTATGGTGACAATGGTAAAATACAGTAAAATTCAGGTTCAAATATTACCACAAATGTGTGTCTGCATTTCAAAGCTAACACAACTTATTTAGGCTACAATTAACACATTCCAGATTCTCTGCAATGTGACCAAACAAAAATTGGCAAAAATAATTTTATCAGTTTAAAATCTGTATCATCGCTTGTGAACAAAACGATAAAATTGGCTCAATCTGCACTTGAGGCTTGATGTAAAAATAGTCTGGATTTTTAAAATGAACCTGTACATTGTTTGTTTTTAAAAATTTACATTTTGAAGCCAAAAAAATCAGTTTTACTGAGTCAACCTGAGGCAGGAGATGTTTGTAATGAAAGAAAACGCAGATCTTGACCTGTAATAGCACAACATGGCCGACAGGGGTCAGGCGCAACACATCCTGACCCTCCCGATTCCCTGAGTCCAGACTTTTATCAGGATTCCTTTAACTGCTTCAGTATCATCAGACTGCGAAAATGCACTGGGCTGGGAACGGTTACATGAAGACATTATCAGAAGTCTTTGGAAATCCTCAGGACATTTTTCTCTTGTACAGAGAATAAAAAAGGACAGTTACCGTCAAACAGTGGAAAGTCAAGTCGTCCTGTCAAGGCAGATTTCTAGTAATCTGACACATTCAAAGGCGATTGGCTCACGTGACACTTGACCCTGTTGAGAATTCAAGGTCAGTGCTGAAATAAAGACAACAGAGCAGAGCCGCGTGTGGTGGTGGTGGTGAGGTATTAGCGGTTTGACAGCAGAGGTGGACCTTCTGTAAGGCAGGACACATTGTACCGGATGATGCTGTGCAGCAACATCTCCAAGAGGTCCCTCAAACCCATTCAGTTGATCCACAGTGCCATGCTTCTTCACAAACCTTCCCATGAAACATCAGGACAAGATTTCTCCTAGTTCCACCTACTCCACCGAGGCCAACAAAGAACCTGTTACAGACCATGTCCTGCTCTGGTCTCGTCATGTCCTCTAGACAAAACCACATCCACAGAGGCTTTGAAGATCCGTGATTCCCTTATGTTATTTGGTGTGGAGCTTCCAGCATCTCCATCAGGAATGTGTCTATTGGAGTGTCTCCGATGAGCTTGAAGAAGAAGAGGTGCTCCAGACATTTCAGGCCGATGGAGCGCAGCGCCGGCAGACGAAGCAGCAGCTTGGCAAACCTGTCCAACACACACATAAAGGAACGGCACAAATTCACAGAAGACTCACGTTTCAGAGTGTAACAAAAGTGTGTGTGTGTGTGTGTCTGCATAAGACCAAATGTGAGCGGCTATTTTTAGAATTGTGAGTTTATGTTTGATTCTCCGTAAGTGTGTGTGTGTGTGTGTGTGTGTGTGTGTGTGTGTGTGTGTGTGTGTGTGTGTGTGTGTGTGTGTGTGTGTGTGTGTGTGTGTGTGTGTGTGTGTGTGTGTGTGTGTGTGTGTGTGTGTTTGTGTGTGTATATGTTTGTGTGTGTCTGTGTAGGTCTGAGTGTGTGTTGGGTGAATAATTGTGAGTCTTTGCAAGTGTGACTTTGCATATGTGTGAGTGTGTGTGTTTGTGTCTGTGTAGGTCTGAAAGTGTGTGTGTGTGTGTGTGTGTGTATGATTGAGTGAAAAATTGTGTGTGTGTGTGTGTGTGTGTAGGTCTGAATGCGTGTGTGTGTGTGTATGATTGAGTAAATAAGTGTGCGTGTGTGCGTGTGTGCGTGTGTATGATTGAGTGAAAAATTGTGTGTGTGTGTGTGTGTGTGTGTGTGTGTAGGTCTGAAAGTGTGTGTGTGTGTGTGTGTGTGTGTATGATTGAGTGAATAAGTGTGCGTGTGTGTGTACCTCCCAGGCTGCTCGGGATATTTTTGTTTACAATAAGCCTCCAGAGATGAATACACTCTTTCACGCAGCAACTCTACCTCTGATGGGTTTGACAATCCTTTTGAATCTGAACAGAACATAAAACATTTTACAACATAAGAAAAAAATAGCAGACAAATGAACAAACATTAAAGATCAGGTTATGTGATATTTAAGTAAAAAGCATGTGTGTTTCACATTGAGCAAAACAAGGAGCCAATATGCAAAGTTTTTTTTGAGAAGTAGCAGAACCTGCCAATCAGAGCCATGGCTGAATTGACTGATGTCATTTAGAGAATTTAAAGAGACGTAAACCAGTAATGAATGTAATTGGTCAAATTTAGTATGAACTGTTATTGCTAAGTGGATGATTTTTTATTCTCTACATATTTTGCATTACTCTCAAATTGAGCTCATGAATTGAACTGCCATATTAACCTCCCCAAATTACTTAACAAATTGAATTCTTAATTATAATTTAAATAAATTGCAGACGCACGTATACGGACAAAATATGGCACAACTTAGTTGTTATTAATGTTGTAATAACTGTTGTTATTAATGACTATAAACTGACATGGACACCGCACAGGCGTGATTATCTCCACACGCCAGGACCGGTTCTAGACAGGCACACATGGAGGAATAAAATCAGAAATGTGAAGCATCAAGGCATCATGTGTTCACATCATATTTGAGCACTGTTTTTACTAGTGTCCTTGCTGAATTGTGTTGTTCCCTGCGGTCCTGAGGCACGCAAACTGCCTGACCACAATATGGTGGCTATTTCCTCAGAGGGGAAACAGAGAATGTTTTTTTTAAATTAAAAAAAAAAAAAAAATATCCTTAATCCAGTTTTTATAACAATATAACATGTTTGTAGCTGGATGGTCTAATTCTCACAAACTTTTAATCTAAAGATTTCACCGAGCGTCACGTCAGCATAATGTCAGTCCTCAAAGGGCCGGGTGTAACTTATAGATGTAACTACATGTAATCAAATGTAATGTAAAATAAATGTAACTACTCTTTAATGTTAAACAACTCATTATTTGTTTTAACTAAATAGTGACAATTGCAGTTGGGTAGAAAACTGTGGAAACACTGCTGCGGATTGGGTTCCAGCCCAATTGGGCGGTTTTGAATTTGATTTTGCGAGCGGGTGGACATAACTTGGGCGAGTTTAGGCGTTTTTTTGTTTAAGTTGAAAACAATGTCGTCATTGATTGCTTTTTGCTTTTTGCTACCTGACAACATTTTTATTTGTTGATCACTTATGCTTCAGCGAGACAGTTCAACTGTGAAAAGCGCCTTACAAATGCTGGACCTTGAGTTTGACACGTTTATTTGAAGGTTGTCTTATGAATAATAAAAAAGAACAATAAAAAAAAAAACCCAATAAATAAAAAAAAAAAACGTGTGAATAATAAAAAATCCACTGTACAACAACAGTCTCTTTTTACTCCTTGCCAAAACTTTCACAAATTCATCCATGTCCAATTTATTTGTTTTGGACTTCTCATGGGCCAAGATCACCAAATTCTGCTTTCTTTTGTGTGAATTCTGCTTCCTTATACGTTTGCTGGTGTTTACACACAGAGGACAAGTCTGCTTCATTTGGACAATTTTTGAGCACCATCTATTTTGCCACAAGGATTTCATTTTTCAGACTTGCATACTACTGAAGTAGTAGTATTTCTACTAGTAGTAGCTGTCTCTGATTAGTACAGGTAGGAGCAGCGCTACACTTTTTAAAAGCTCTGAAAAATGGATGAACTGCAGAAGTAACTTTGCATTGGTTACTGACCTTATATAGTGGCACTGTTGTTTAGCATACATTTCTTTGTGAACAGTCCATCCTTTTGCGAGCAAGGGTGAAACATCTGTGTACTGTTCTGAGCAAAATATGTTCTGTCGGTAGACCTCGCTTAGAAGTTGAGCTTATAAAACATAATTTAAGCTTATAATTCCAAATTGAGCCCAAAACAGGAATATTCCTCGCCTTGTAAGCTAGTAAATAGTAATCTAGTAAGCCCATTAATAGTGTGCGCAGGTCTATCACAGGAAGTGTACAGTCTCTTACCAGGATTAAACAGCACGATGGCCCGCAGGCATCCCAGTTCAGTCTTGTCCATCTGCATGTCGCGCATCTTCGAAACGAGTTCTGTGAGAACCCTGAAACAGACAGCAAAAACATGAAAAACAGTTCATAAAGTTTGAAAAATCTCAACCATCAACAAGCCTTATCAATCCATTCTGCCATTATATGAAATGTGTCATGGGGAGCTGGAGCCAATCCCAGGCACTCTGGGCATAAAGGCACACACACACACACACACACACACACACACACACACACAAGAACATTCACACTCTCACGAACACTTATGAACTTTCCAGACTTCCAATTCTTCTGAACATGGGTTTTGGGAGAAAACTGAAGACCCAGAACTGACTGGATCTTGAGTTTGGTTCTTGAGCTTATCGTATCTCTTAAATCTCAATCACCGCATCTGATTAGACTTTAGATTGCGTATATTTTACTAGCTGACAGCCGCTTATCTCACACAATCAGCAAAATATTATCAGAGCTCCACATAAAACTGCCAACCAGCTTAATATACGTAAAAGTGCAATTAATCAAATAGCCAGACGTGAAAAAACGGTCACTTATCATTGTAGAGGTCTTAACAGATATGTTCATGTGTGCAAGACAGTCTCGTTTAAAGGCATCAACCACTAAAACAAAGGACACTTCCACAGAGTCCTGAGAAACTGTTAAAGTTCATAAGATTAATACAAATATCTTCAGTTGTGTCAAAGCAGCTGGGCAGACATTTAAAAACTAGAAACAGCGCACAGAACGATCCAAAGCAAAAATGTCTGTATCAATATGCATACAAATAAATTACATTTCTTCACATTTAGCTATGAAATGTAGACACTTTTATACACAAATCTGTATAGAGACTATAGAGTTAAATATCGACACCAGCGTTGTAACAACACCTAGAACATTAAAATAAGTTCAGCGGTAAAAACAATAGATCAGCTTAAAAAGTCTCGCATCAGTTTTGGCTACTTTGTTCAAGTGAACATGAATTAGCGTGTGCACTTTTTTGGGCATTTCAGACTGTGACTGACTTTTTGGTCTTTTTTCACTATTTTGTTTTGCCATTTTGAAACATTGAGGTGTTAGATTTCATTTTTATGATTGAAAATACAAGCTCATTAATAAAGAGTTTCTTTTTTTCCACATTTCTTGTTTTTATTTGATTTGATACTTTTACGACTTTAACTCTAGTCTTCTTAGAATTGGTGAGTTGTAACTTGTAATTGACTACTTTTTACAGTAAAGTGTCTGTACGTTTACTCAACGTTTGTGTCGAGTTTTGTGTTTGTATTTGAAACTTCACTGGATGGTTACATGCAGAGCACAATTTAGTGGCCATATTGAGAAACTCACTCACTTTACGTCACTCATTTTGTCATTATTCCTGTGAGTCTAGCGGTAATGCAGTTTCCAAATCAATTTACTTTTGTAATTACTACTAACAAGGTCTACTATTACTACTACTACAGGGCCAATGTTCAGAATTCAGCAGTTTAGACGGATCACTGGTGGATCGCATGACATGTGTTCTAGAGTCACAAGCCAGATCATCTCTCTGCACAGACAACAACAAATATTGTAAACCCACAAGCATCTTACGTTCAACACTAGAAATCTCCATGTTCTGCTTTCATTTTTCTATTCAACCAGCCTGTGGTACAACATTTGAAAGACTAAAGCATTTCACAATCAAACTGATCTTGAATTGATATTTTTCCAATGGGTTTTTGAACAAACCTGTCGAAGATGGCTCCCACTCCGGCAGTGTGCGCACTGTTCCTGTGCACGTGAAGACCCGTGGCTAGTAATATTCCATCTTTCACAGCTATGGAACGATGTGAAAAAGAAGCTATCAGGAGTTCATTCCATCCTAGAACACATGAGAAATAAAGACAAGAGAAAGAAAAACCACTGTAAAAAGAAAGAGGGAGAAGAAAGTCTGGCTTCATGGCGATTCACAGAATTGTAGTGACTCGCAGAAGTGAGTGTAACAATTCTTTTATGTACAATATGTACAGAACCTGTACTGTAAATCGTATTGGCAGGAAACCGCTTTCTCTTCCTGAGGCATCAGACAGTTTGCCAAACGTCTCACAGACCATGGATTTTGCCTCTGCGACTGTTCGGGCCGCAATTCCTTTGGTCTGCCGGTACCTGTCAGCTGCCTCAGATAACCAAGCCTGTTAAGACATCAAGCCCGCTCCCGCCTCTCACCATGAGCAAAAGTAGAAGAGACTCCAACCTCTTTCAAGGAGCTGTGTTCCAGATCCCGACCTATGCGTGGAAGTAAGCCCAACTAGTCCTAGCTGGTTCTGCTCAACCTCCAACACAAGCTCCAGTTCTCGGGTTCAAATGTTTTTTTGTCTTTGTCATGTCGTAATCATAGCCATTTACTTAACACTAACAACCAGACGATCAAATAAATAAAAAGCAACAATTCTCTTGTGCATAGTCACACGTGCGCTTTGAGACAGTTAAAAGCGCATGTCAAATTCTCAGAACTTGAACTTGAACTTAAATGCACTGAACTTGAACTTTCCCACTTAGCGAGGTGACGTTCCATGTCCCTATACCCAGAAGGTTACGTTGCCTAAAGTTTGGGTCGTTTTGAACTTAGGGGGGTTTTGAACTGCGCTTAGTCTGGCCCATCAACTAGGAACTGTTTGCCATTGATGACCCTTCTATGGGCTTTTGGCCCCCGACAACATAGCTCCTAGAGTCATTTGGGCACGCAAACCCCCTCACCACTGTAAGGTGGCAATTCATGGTGAGGTATTCAAGACAATATCAAGATGTATCCTAGACAGAAGAGCTAAACATTGAGGCTTAACAGTATTTATAAAATTTCAACCAAATTAGACCATATGTGGTGCTAAACTAGTCATAAAGTTCTTTAAACGTGGAGCCAATTGTGCCTTTTTTTGTTCCATGATGTTTTTCTTTGATAGAATTATGATATAATGATTGACGACTTGATTGCTCCCTAGTCTTGTTGTTTTTCGAACACTCATTAAAATTCATTCACTGAAGCCTTGCTCCTAAAAATTTAATCAAAATGCTGGGATTTTTCTCGTCCTCAGACCACCTTCAGTCATAATGAAGCAAGCGCAACACGTGAAAACAGAGAACAAACTAGCCTCTTATTCTGTCTTACTACATGATAACAAGATGGAATTCCTTTTTTAATCGATTCTGTGGCCAAAGGCTGGATCAAATGTTCCCAAGAATCCATATTAATGCCCGTGAAACAGAGCGTAATGGCTGAAACATGTTCTGCACAGCTGGTGATGGAGATATATAGTGAACAGGTCACGTCAGGCTGCTGAAACAAACGCGCTCCGTGTTGTTCTCTTCTGACGCACCTGCTCGCAGTAAGATGACTTGATCGTCCAGTGGGAGATCGGAAAAGTGAGGGATCCGCTTTGCCCACTCCACTAAGGTAAAGAGTTGCTTGTCTGCTGCTTGGCAGATGTTGGTTACTGGGTCGTTGGGCTGAGGAGAGTAGAACAAAAAGTTAGGACACGAGAGAGAGAGAGAGAGATGAGAGAGAGAGAGAGAGAGAGAGAGAGAGAGAGAGAGAGAGAGAGATCAGTAACACTAACGGTAACACTGTTTTCCCAATGAAAATAACTTTATACTAATCAGAAAACTCTATATATTGCTAATATGGAAAATAACTATTCTAGCTGTAAATATCTGGTTTTTGGTGCAATTTATACATAAGTGTAACGAGGCCCATTTCCAGAAACTGTCACTCCAGTGTTTAAACGGTACAATGTTACCGCTAATTGTGTCAGAAGGATAGCGGATGATTGAAAAAACCCTTGTGCAATCATGTTAGCACAGCTAGAAGCTGCTGGTTAAAAAGCTATAAAACCGACCTTCCTTTGAGCAGGTTGAGAATCTGGATTATCACATTTAGGGAGTCAATCAAACTCTTAAAATGGCCAGAAACAGAGAACTTTCGTGAAACTCGACAGTCTTATCCTTGCTCTTAGACATGAAGGCTATTCCATGTGGTAAATTGCCAAGAAACTGAATATATGACCCCAAACCTTTGCACGGTAGTGTATATATAATTTGGATAGACATAAAAAGGGAGAGAAATTGAAAGAGAAAGCAAAACATAGTGAGAGAAGAAGAATGAGTTAGAAAATAAGAAGTGGGTTATGAGAGACATAAAGAGATAGATGATTAGAGATAGAATCATAGAGAAGCTGATTGAGATAAATGGAGAAATGGAAATAGAGGGAGATGGTTGGAGGGGAAAAGAAGAAAAAAGGTATGAAATAGAGGGAGAAAGATGGATATATAAAAGGTGGTGTGGAGAGGGAGGTAGAAATGGATCAAAAGAGATAGAAAAAGAGAGAGAAAGAGGATAGAAAGGGTGATAGAGATGAGGATTCAAACTTGAGTGGCTCTAGCAGACAGCACTAGCCACTACGCCACCGTGAGGCCAGAAAGAACACAGCGATCACTCTGAGGCTCTTATGTATTAGCAGAAGAGTGTTCTGAAGTTTTCTTTGACGAGGCCGTCGATTCCAGAGCAAACCATACTGGCACATCTTCGGCTGTCACGTTCAGATAAACAACTGAGCATGTCGCTGAAGTGTGCCTGCGAAATGCCACCGTCCAGATAAGCCAAACGTTCCCCTGAAGCTAAATGTCACAGTGTGTGTGATTCAGAAGGAGGGATTGGCTTACAGAGTTGGCAGGCACACCAAGGTTGGCTTCCACATAGGTCTCCGTCTTTGGTTCCACTGCCAGTTCGGCTTCCAGAATTTTCTCCACGGGCATGTCCTCATTTACACAGCTGCCGAATTCACCCTCGCTGCGCTCCTTCGCCCGCTGCCGCTCCTCCTGCACAGCTAGAGCACGTGCAGGTTTACAATTACAAAGACTTGCTTTAAGTGAGACGAGCTGTTGCACACTTTTCGCAAAGCAATGACCCTGCCGCACAAAATCACACAGCAGCTTTTGCTTTGAACTTCCTATTAGAGGTTTGAGTCCGGGGGCCTAGAATTCCTTTGAAATTGCACAGGTTTTCATTATTATTTTAATCAGTCAGAAAGACAGTTTTCACGAAGAAAAATATTTTCAGGCATTAAGCATTTGTTGTACATTGGTTGGTTTATATTGTTGGAATCTGAGACTAAAGACGAACAAAAGGTTTCTCATTGTTTTCTCATTATTGCTTTATGCTGATGTTCATAAATCGCATTAATTCAAATCGATCCAAGCTTTTGATCTTATCTAAATTATGCTAGTTTCATACGACTTCATGCAATCCACTCAACTAATATTGAAAAAATTCAAACCTGACCATAGTAAAATGATAAAACTTTTAAACAAAGGTGGGTATTTATTTTTTCCATGTCAGGAAGTGCATATGTGTATACTTATACTGTCCATATATTTTTTGTCAATTGCATTTTTCCTGTGCTCTTGTTTTTGTATCTTGTGTTGTATTTAAACCGTTTCTTGCCTTCTATGTTTTGGACCATATTTTATTATATTATTGTTATTTATATGGGTTTTTGTTGCATTTTGGTTCGGTTTGAATGAGAGCAATGAGCGCAATGTTAAATGCGTTTGGATGAGCCTAAAATGGAAGTGAAAACCCACTGAAGTCAGACAGACTCAGGCAGGCCATTCAAAAGTTAAACAGAAGACACCCACAAAATTAGGAAGACGCATCAAGACACATTTCAAGTGATGCAGGTGTTTTTGTTTACTGCGAGTTGTTCAAAATGTAAAAAAAATAATTATTTCATTTATATGTGTAGTATTGAAATTATTTGGTAGTCTGAGGTGAATTGTTTTTCTGTGTGTGGGTGGGCGGTGTTGGGGGTGCGTGAGATTTTCCTTTAGGTTTAGAGGGGAGCGCGACCAAACAAGTTTGAGAACCACTGATAGCCAGATTCAGATGATGTATATGCTCGCACGTGCCACTGCATTGTGGCTGTCTATGTGCTGACGTGCATGAACTTGTTGTGCACACAGCGCAGACGTTTGCTCAGCGGAGCCAGGGCTAAACTGCACAGGCAGCCCACTGTGGTCTGGAGTGGGTGGAAATTAGCCTTGTCTCCCTAGCTGTCAGACTGTGGAACATTTCAGCTTTCCCATATGTCTGTAAAAGCCTGTTTTATGACTGTACGAATAAACCACGAGCTGCTCTGAAGGGGAATTCTGGAACGGCAGAGGTCAGCTGAAGGACAGGGTTTGCTCCAGAAGTCAGCAAGGTGAGCAGCACACGATGAGTCTCACCTTCTCTCTTCATTCCCATGGCTAAGCATTTCTGGTAGCGGCAGTACTGACAGCGGTTGCGCTGTCTCTTGTCAATGATGCAGTCCTTGTTGTCGCGGCACGTGTAGGTCAGATCCTTTCTCACGGTTCTCTTGAAGAAGCCTTTACATCCTTCGCAGCTGTACACCCCGTAGTGTTTTCCTGCTGGCAGACACACGCGTCAGTTTCCTTCAACTAGCGGATCTTATCAATAATGAAGGTTCAGGTGAACGATCTAACTACCTGTCTATCTGTCCGGTTTTTCAATCAATCAATCAATCAATCAATCAATCAATCAATCAATCAATCAATCAATCAATCAATCAATCAATCAATCAATCAGTCAGTCAGGCTGTCTGTCTCTATTTGTCTCTAATCTATCTATCTGTCTGTCTCTCTGTCAATGTACATATTTTACAATCACTGAATCAGTCAGACAGTCTATCATAATAATAATAATAATAATAATAATAATAATAATAATAATAATAATAATAATAATAATAATAATAATAATAATAATAATACAATAATAATAATTGAACCTTTATTAGTCCCTCAGTGGGGAAATGTTTTCTCTGCATGTATCTATGAGTCTGTCTGTCTGTCTATCTATGTATCTGTATTTCTGTCTCTGTCTCTCTCTCTCTCTCTGTGTGTGTCTGACTGTCTAATTTACCTTTGTATCTTTCTTTTGTTTCTTTCTGTCTATTTCTCTGTCTGTTCATTTGTCTGTCTATTGTTCTGTTTATGTAATCCATCTATCTAATCTATATTCTCTATCTGTCCGTCTATCTTTCTACCTGTCTCACTGTCAAATGAAGATAAATTTAACAGACTATGTTCCACCTGATGACCGGTCTCCACATATGGCACAGATGTGTTTGGTGAGGGATAAGCATGTTCCGGTGGGCTGTGCAGGAACCTTCATGCCGTTCAGACCCAGAGGAGGTTTAATGTCCTCCGAGCTGTTGACATTCATAGGAGAACTGAGCTACAGGACACAAAAAATCAACCATTAAAGCACAGATCAAAGAGTTTTTCAATTATTTTATGACCCAATTCCCGTCCGTAATAAAATAAGGTCATTGCCTGAATTAAAAACACAGAGTCAGTATTAAACAGTGAAACACGCCTACAGAGAGCACAAGAGTGAGAAAATATTTTGTACTCATCTGAAGATTAACTCTTCCCCAAACAGACACAAAAAAGCAGGACCCGCGCCAGTAAAGATTTGACTTGCGAAAAATGCCATACTGTCGTCATTCTGTTGTACAAGCCATTTCACTGTATGCCATTTTGTATATGCTCGTGTGTGACAATAGTTTACAGAATCCTGTTTAATAAAATGTGTGCATCAGAAAGAACAAAACACCTAAAGTAAATGTTTTAACAAAACACTTCTATTCCAGAGAATAAGAGACTGAAAGAAGAATAAAGCTAAAATTGATCGGTCATAGTCTATCTCGTTAGTAGATTAAACACAATAACAGCGTATGCAAGTGCAATACATGAAAAGGAAAAGCAAAGACGCAGCAGGAAACCAATGCGCACACACTCACTCACACACTTACGCATGCACGCATACATATGTTTACCGTACCTGTTCAACCTACAGCTCAAAATCAGATGTAAAGCAGCTTCTGACATGTTCTGTTCTGCGGGTCAATCTATCTTGAGACTCTTGTCAGATTCTGCCGGCAATAGAATGCACACACAGACACACAGCCTCCACTATTTTAGTCTATTGTAATTTAATACTTCATGTTCCTTAAATCACTCTGTGCCAGAGACATGCTCTAAATTTAGACCACAAAGTTGCAGACAAATTCACAGCACACCACTGTGTAGCCACGCACCAACATTGTCTTCACTTTAATAGACTTAAGCATCATTTAAGCTCTACCGACCACCTGAGGACCACCAGTGTCCATCTTCCAGTGAAAAAATGTCAAACACTCTCAGGCGGATTCCTGTAACAAGGTTCTGTGTTTACTTGAGTGAAACTAATTAGAATAATTAACCAATTAGACTAATTAAACAGCTTGATCAACAGTGTAAAATGACCGGGCCGAATGAGTGTGAAAAAAGTTTTACATTGACACAAACCACATGGCTAAGCTGCAGATTTTAACAAGCCTGCTCATTTCCTGTGCGACTGGGCCTTGACCAGACCCCGGCCGGGCCTCTGCTGAAGCCATTTAACGAGCCAGTAAGATGCAGAAAGCCCATGTGGCACAGCAAGTCTGTTTGACACTGTGCGGTCAGAGATCAAGTGCTAATGAGGATGAATGTGAGCCACAACCTTTAAGACACCTTCTGTTTCAAACCCAAACGCTGTCACTTGAGGCAACACCATTACCCTGAAGCTCTGCATTGATGTTGCTTCAAGCTCAAGTTCAAGTTCAAGTTCTGGTGTGACCCAGAACTTGAACTTACTTCACTAAAGCGCCAATGGAATTATCTGAGCTGTCGTTTTTCTGACAAACTTTGCTTTAAAAAAATAAAAGACTATTACATATCTAGTCTTTATGATGATACATATCATGAACATTAGTTTACTTTATAGTCACCAAAGCTGCTTCGTCTAAACAAAATATTATTTCAGCTTGTAAATGTCGGACTTAATTACATCTGGTTCATTCGTACAGAAAAAAGTTTTGTTACTTAGATCCAATTGACAAGATACAAAGTTACACGATTATTTTTTTAAAAGAAAACATTGGTGAAAATTGGTGAGTAATTCAGCTAGACGGCAAACTATTTTAACACTTACACATCCATACATGTTCTAAATCGCTTTTCCATTTCTTAGTCACATGAAGTTAGAGAAAATCCCAGAAACTCTGGGGCTGCAGGCAGAACACACTCTCTGGCTTTGCTGATCATTCACAGAGCATTACCTCTGCGTTCGAGCTGATGGTCCATTCTAGAAGACTCTTCCATCAACAGATTTTACAGATATATGTAATAAGCTCCGTAGAAGCTTCATATTTCGTGTTAGACGCGCGAATATATAAAGCCTGGCAGATATCACCGAGCCCCATTCCCTTGACCCACGCCCCAGGAATGCGCCCGGACCCCATCTGGGCACAGCAGACCCTGCACATCATAAGCCAACCAAATCACATCCACAATCCAGTATGATAAACGCTGCTTTGATACTTTTTGTTGGCAAACGAACAGCTGCTCTGCCAACCTAAAAGGACTTGTTTGTGTCCACATAGACTGGGGAATCACCAAACCCAAAAGCCCTAATGGCGACTATCTGATCCCTAAACACTGTTTTTGGGAACGTAACCTGGCCATGGAACCAGCCTTACCATGCAGTCTCCTTCCCCAAACTGCAAACATTGAGGGTTGACCGTGAAGGTCCCCCACTTGTTTTCCACATACCAGCGCAGCAGAAACTTGTCTTTACCCGACAGTACTTTCAAGCTAGCCTACGCCAACGGTTCAAAGGCGCAGCCAGGACCTTGAGAACTTTTGGGAGGTCCCAAACAGGTGCCAGCCAACGCATGGTCGGCTACAGCTGAACTCAAACACCAGTCTTAGCAGCCATCCACCTCGCCGCGGTGCGCTGCAATCGCGCGACATATGTGGGGTCCATGTAAAAATAAATTAAGTTTAGATAAATGCTGGATGCCCTTTTCAATTGTATTTTGTATTTGTTCGTTTTATTGCTTTTATATGTTCATCATTAGGTTTTTTTAATTCATGTCAATTTTTGGTAAGGCAGATATGAGCTACAGAAGAATATTGCACAGGCACGGGCGGGGCAGCACCGCGGGGGGGGGGGGGGGGGGGGGGCAGCGTGCTGAACTGAAAGTTGATGTATTTTCTGGACCACTAGGTTTTTTTGTGATTTGGAAAATAAAACAGTTGATAATGATAACCAACCCACACGTGTGATGACCTTTTCACGCGTGTGCAACACATAGACCTGCCTCCAGATGCATATAACTGGGAACAGCTATCTGTAGCCTCACACCAGTCAAGGAAAACACGCCATTTTCAGGCATAAAGGCGTTGAGTGGACGAGACCCTCGCCTCCAAAAGGGCCTCCAGTCGAGCACCCGCAACGCGAGCAAATGACACCCTGTGCATCTGCAGACGTCTTACCTGTGAACTGACGCTGGGTCTGAAGTTCCCGCTGGTGGAGGATGTGCCGCTCATGATGGGGTGGCCCATGGTCGTGCTGATGATGGAGAAAGGCGTGGAGATGCCGTTGACGGGCGAATGAAGCGGACCCTGGCTGGAGGTAATGGTCGAGGGGCTTAGCAGCGATGTGTGGAGAGGATGAGCACCAATGCCCCGGTGAGCCGCTGAAGAGGCAAGGGCAGATGTGGAGAGTGGCCCACCCGAGTCTGCGAGACAATCAGGACAATAGCACAAAAGTGAACATCTTCTCTGGTTTAACACTACCTTTTGTTGGAAAGTTTTCATCAATCAATCAACCTTTATTTTTAAAGCACTTAAAAAACGACTGTAGTTGGGCAAAGTTCAGTACACAGTCAGTCCAAAAAGGATGAATAAAATAATAGTATAAACAACACAAAATAAAACAAGACTTAAAAATTACAATATAATATTGTACAAAATGTAATATTACAATACTTATAATAATAATAATAATAATAAAATGCTGTGTTTCACGTTGAGCTGAATGCCAGAGAGTAAAAATTATAGTTTAAATAAATCTTAAAAGTGATTAATGATGTGGACCTCCTAATGTGCAGCAGTAGGGCGTCCATAGAGTTGGAGCAGCCATGGCAAAAGCCCTGTCATACCCGGAGCTTCCGCTTACACATTGTGATTTTCAGGAGCAGCTGATTTGGAGCAAAGGGCAGTTCAGTGAGGTATGCGAGGGCAAGGCATTTTTATAAAAGATAGTGATTATTCCAAGTAGTTTAGAAAATGTGGCAGCAACCAGAAATCTCATGGTTTGAGCCTTTGATTATTTGTTTCACCAATTAAACAGTCTGCAGAAATACATTTTGATTGACTCTTCACATGTAAATGTTTTACCAAAATGTAATCAAACTAATCAAAATGAAGCTATAATCCAACAACAACAACAACAACAACAACAACTGACAAATGCAACTTTTTAAACATGCAAACATATTGAAAATGTGTGTGTGAAGGTGTGTGTGTGGGCCAGGGTATGTCCTGCCTTCAGAAACCAGAGCTGTTGCTCCTCTTCCCTTGACCCAGAAATGGAAAAGCGGTTTAGAAAGTGGATGGATATCTAGAAACCAGCAACTCAATCATTGAGTGATAATAATACATTGGAAATTTAAGACATTAATACAAGACAACAATAAAGAATAAATAACAATCAAAGATGAAAGAAATTGATATAGATTTAAAAAGCTAAAGCTGTATTTGAATGTTGTATTTGACCAAAGCAGCGGAAATTTGACACTTAATACTTTTTCAGTTTGGACTTGCCAGGAATTCTCGCTGCCGCCTGGAACCTGCCCTGCAGTCTCCAGCTCTTCTCCAGGAGCAAACGGATGATCATGTGACAGGACACAAATGCAGTCGCCATGCAGATGCTCACACTTTATTGACTGTTCCTAACACCATTCTTTAACACTTGAATGTCAGGTTAAATTAATTTAAAGCAAAAAAATAACAAAAAAGACATGCTAACATAATTACCACCAAAAAATGTTTTTATATTGTGGCTTTTTACTGTTGTTTGCAACGCATTTACAGCTGAAAACAGTTTGCTTTTGTTAAACATATTTTTCGGAAAGCCGGTAATTTACTTCCAAAAACAATGAAGAATAGGTTTGTGAACAATAATTTGGATTGAATCTTCAAAATAGCAGGTAGCTGATGATCATTAAATAGTATATTTTAAAGTACGTATATGTTTGCAACTGTAAGAAAACTATCAGCTTGTCGTATCACAAAACACGCACACACACACACACACACACACACACACACACACACACGCACACACACACACACAAATGATTAAGACAATCATGATGACTGAGACGGAGACACTCAGAGATTAGTGAATGCAGACAACCAAGAAACAATCTGACGACGATTAATAATTTGGGTGTGCTACTGAGAAAGAGTTGAAAAAGCCCAGGACATGGATGGATGAAGTGAAAATCAAGAAAGTGAGGGTTTTGTGCTTTTTTTGAAGAAAATCAAAATTTTAAGCAGTTTTGCCCTCTTATCTTTTGATTTTCAGTTGCGAAATGAAATCTAGATTACCGAAACTTTGGCCAGTATTAACAGATCCGTGCTGATATCACAATAAAAGTTTAGCCATTTAGTAAATATCTTTCCCTCATCCATCCATCTATCTATCCATCCATCTCTGCTTTTCACCAGGGGTCTGGGGCCTATCACTGCAACTCTGGACCTGGACTCAGGACACACCCTCTGAACTGGTGGCCAATCAATCTCAGAGCAGGACACACACACACACACACACACACACACACACACATTCAGTCTCCCTCACACCTTACATTTTCTATACTCACTAAGTACCGTAACTATCGTGTCGTTTACTTTAGATCATGTGACTGGACTTGAATCTTTTGATATGGGGGTCCGGAGCAAGTCGTTGTGCATCTGGTTCAGATTAAGTTGCGCACTAAAGCTGAATACTTCTGCTCGTTTACTTTCTGCTCACCTCGTTTCAGCTTTCTGTTCCACTCTATAATTCTTCCACAGTAATGTGGGTTTAACTGAGCCGCACAGACACTATACATCAGGACTGGCCATCCGCTCAAGAATGAGACAAACACAGGTCTCATGTTCAGTCAGACACACTATTACACTTTCTGTTGTGACATACTCATATGAGCACACTCATGCACACACCACTAAATCCCTCAACAGACATTGGAATCCATCACACTGGGTTGTGTTTTTTTATAGTGCCATTAAAGACCCTTCTCAACCCTTCCGGCCTTCTATTAGAGGTGCCTTCTACTAGCGGTGGTGTATTTTTCAACCAGTTGTTCATAATCTTGGCACAATGATGCAGCATAATTTTTTTTTTGTGAACACACACACACACACACACACACACACACACTCATTCAAGGAAATTCACATTCAGCTTTCAAGGAAATAAAAAAGCCAAACAGGTGGTTACAACAATGAAAACGTCAGTAATCTCTCTATTAGGCAACGTATATGTATAAGTTGTTCTTCCGCTCAAGGGCCATCGGGCCATACATTGCTCTGTAGCATTATATATATTTATACACCATTATGGACATTAATATTTTTAATTTGAACTTTTTTTGAACTAATTTTTAATAGGATGTGATAGAGCAGTATATCACATGTTTATATTACCTGTATTAAAGTGGCCAGAAGGATGTATGGAGCCTGTATGGACCGTGGCCCTCTGTTTTTTAACCCTTCCATCATGGTGGCCTTCCATTTGAGGTTTTACAGCATGTACCAATTTCTTGTACACCCATGTTTAAATGGTGGCCGATTGTGGAAAGAAAAAAAATTTCACCTCATGTCATACTATGTACGTGTCTTACTCTTGACCCGGATAGAAGAAAGTGGGGTAAAAGTGGAGGAAAAAGTGGAACGCGAACAGTTCCAATGCAACGGGATTTAATAATCTCAGCGTGACCACAGAAGACAATACTGACACTGAGGACACAACAAAGATCAGACGAGGAGTGAAGATGAAGACAAATGAAGAAGACATCAACATCACAGGTGGAGTTGTAAAGGATGTCTGTATGTCAACATGACAAACAAAGTTTTAACTTGAATTTATATGTATTTGTACATTTTACATATAGTAAAAATATTACATTTCTATCCACTTTTAATCATACGCAACTTTATGCTAATTCCACTGTTGATTATGTGTTATGATGAAGGAATAGATGGATAAGTGAATAATAAATAATAAGATGATGGAGTGAAAACCAAGAAGAGTTTTAAAGAAAGCAGGAAAATAACTGTGGAGCAAATAACGGTTGCATTATTAAATTTTACATGATTAAAAAAATTACGTTTAGCTTCAGTCTTTACAAAGCATGCAGTATGGCAAGTAATGTATTCCCAGAACACGGATTTCCCAATATCTACTGTAGTTCAGTGAAGAAGATGACAGATAATCAAGTGATCTCAATAAATCAGCATCAGTATCTTTTCATCTGGTGGTACTAACCCCAGGCAGTCA
>MU204310.1:4862456-4902497 GCA_017309775.1 Paedocypris sp. Pulau Singkep
GGCAGAAATACAACACACCTGAAGCGCCATCTGCTGATTAAAACTTCATTATTCACAATGCAACCATTTGTTACTTCTAAACGTGTTGCAATTATAATTTATTTTATTTTACTGTATTTATTTTTCTCTTTGTTGAGGTTTCATTTATGAGAATACATTTATTTGGATCGATAGAAAAGCTCATAAAAATAAGTTCAAGAAAAAGAATGTTTTTCCAAGTAAGAGCTTTGTATATATTTTATATGTTTATAGTTAACTACGTATTCACACACACACACACACACACACACACACACACACACACACACACACACCCACACACACACACACATATATATACACACACCACTTATATATTTTTTTTGACTAAATTTATACTGTAATTTCTGGTCCACTAAAATGCTGTGGTACTTAGTTGACTAAAATTAGACTAAAACAAAAAAAAATTAAGATTAAATTGGGACTAAAACATATTGGGACTAAAACATATTGGGACTAAAACATACTAAAAAAAAAGACTATGACTAAAACTAAATAAAAAATCTTTGTCAAAATTAACACTGCACGATAGCAGCAGACGCGCCACTCAGTATCCCAACTGACAGATTGAGGGCTGCCCCACTTTTAGGTTGCTAACACACAGTGAGCGCACACATGCTTTTTGGACTGGGTGGCTGGACCAATGCCCTGAGAACTGGAGTCTTACTGTTTGTCTTTTTTTTTCCCAATAAAACAATGCATTAAAATGCATCAAAGTGCCAGTGAGATCTCAAGAGAAAGAGTTTGACAAGCGCATGACTAATTTAATCATTTTTTAATCTATCTCTGCTCCATCTGTCACCATCCCTTTCTTCCTCCATACATTTAATAATGAAGCTTAATAATAATTGATTTAATTCATAGTT
The DNA here is from genome assembly GCA_017309775.1 of Paedocypris sp. Pulau Singkep. Taxonomy (NCBI): domain Eukaryota; kingdom Metazoa; phylum Chordata; class Actinopteri; order Cypriniformes; genus Paedocypris; species Paedocypris sp. Pulau Singkep. Next base: position 4,863,362 of record MU204310.1, read on the forward strand.
TAGCAATTAGCACCATTCGAGACATACGGGCATGACACACGCAATCAAATTCACCTGAAATGGATGTCATTCGATTGTTGGAGGGAAAACGAAGACCCAGAGGAAACCCACGCAAGCACGAGGAGAACATGCAAACTTCACACATAAAGACCCTGATCCACATTGAACTTCGTCATGCAGGTAATGCTCCTCACTGGAATATGACATGCGAACCAACCAACACCTTTGTGATTGTAGCTTAGTCTAGCGTGGCCTCTCCATCTGCATTCTACAGACAACTGCTACGATCATCAGGAAGAAATTAGCAGAGCGCTGAGCTACACAATCCTATTGGCTGCGCCGCCCTTCCACACCCTCCGAGTTCAGCTCAAACATTCCAGTGGATAATCTATTCCATGACTGTCTGTGAAAAAGCTCTGCGTTGTATCTTCTCGGTCTGCGTTGTACATAGGTGAACCACACAGAGCTCTTTCCTTAGCCTCTAGTTCTGTTGACAACGCAACGCCTTTGAATCAAAAACATCACCACATCACAGACACCCTGATGAGTTGCTGAGCTGTGTTTGCTTCTGGAGACGAGCTGGATTTTCCCAGCATCCTTTTCTTTCTGAAGTGGCAACACAAATCTGTAATTATAGTGGGCAAAACGCAGGTGAATGAGAACTATTACAGCATTTGCACACACGTTTATTGTGCTCACACGTAGGATACCATTTGGAATCCGCTGAACGGGATGAGTTGTTTAATGCAAAGGACACTCCTCCAACGCAAGCCACGGCATTTGCATAATCCTCATGTTAAACATTTGAGCTCCTCACCAATCACGCTGGATTACACTGAAGTAGCTTTAGCTAGGATGCCATTGTTTTTATTTAAATCGTTATTTTACTTCTTTTAACAAACCTAACTTGTGACGAAAAATGGAACGTTAGACATTACGCACTTCTAAATGCAGTTCAGTATATCTCCAGTAATCGGAGCTCTATGGTCTCTATTTATATTGCCACATGTCTTCCTCTAACCTCGTGTAATAGATGACTGGTTCACTGGTTTAGTGCATTGGGAACTGGGAAAAAATATAAAGTTGAGATTCAACTTTGCATTGAGATCAACTCAATCCTACTGTCAACAAACAACTAAAAACTTACAGGATCTGCGAAAAAAAAAATTGCCCGTGTACCAACCCGGAGCCATCAAAATAAAAAAAAAAATTTTCCATTACATTTTTAACATGTAATCAATGAAAATCACAGTCCTACCAGCCCTGTTACATACATACAACGTATTTCCATTTATTTGACTTGAAATGTGGAAAAGGAGCTTATTGTCATGCACGTAACAAACAGCTGTCTTCACGCACATCAAATAAACAACACCATCAAAAACAATTGTTGGTCTCAGGGATCTTGCTTCCAAAACACTGTGCAAAATAAGTTAGTCTTGTTGACACACAAAAACCTGTCTTACTCAAAGACACTCAGTTGTAGAATCAGCAAGTTTGGGATTCAAACCTGCAACCTCTTGGGACACAAGGAAAGGAAAGTGAGGTGACGGCAATATGGCCACTAGGGACCATACTGAATTGGTGCTCTGCATTTAACCCATCCGTGAAAGTGCACATACACACAGTGAAGTGAACACACACACAACCCGGAGCAGTGGGCAGCCTAAGCCGTGGCGCCCGGGGGGCATGTGGGGTTCAGTGTCTTGCTCAACAGTTGTAGAACTAGTCGTAGGGGGGATTCGAACCGGCAACCTTTTGGACACCAGTCCAAGTCCCCTACCACTGTACCACAACTCCCCTGGAGTCTAATTCCAGACCACTAGATCACAACTGGCAGATATACGGTTTCCCTAAAGAGTCGCCTGTGTGTTAAAGGCACTAAAGACACTTTTTTTAATCATGTAAGCAAGCACAAAAATACAAATTGTACGAATACAACAGAGATTCAAGAGCTTCAGGCTCAAACCATGGCTGAACACGCTGTTCGACAACTGTAAACTCATGCCAATCGTGTTGAAACATCACACAAGGACCAGTGAAACATGTCCATCATAACACGCAACAAGAGAAGCAGCGTTTGCACTGGCTGTTGTAACATGTTTGAAACTATTTGTCTGTGTGTGTGTGTGTGTGTGTGTGTGCTCTTGTTAGGGTTTCAGGCTCAACAGCAAGTGATGATCTGTGCTAACACAAACCAGATGGCTAACAACGGAATTAAAAATACTCAACTGACCTAGTTTCTAAACACAGGTGTGTGTGCGTGTGTGTGCGTGTGTGTGTGTGATACCTGCAGAAACCCTGAGCTGCTGCAGTGGGTAAGCGTTGGCCAGACTTGGACAGCCATTGGGCGAACTGCCATCTTCACCCGGCCGGCTGCGGAAACGCGTAGGAACGACTGAGCAGGGATTTTTCAGAAGCCCTGTGACACAAGAGAAGTGTGTGAGAGGATGAAAAAGAGTTAGGAAACAGACGATCACGCCGCCAAACACTTTCCAATTATTGCTCATTCCACAAATCATCTATCATCTGCAGAACTATGGGTCCCAAGATTCCTCAGTGGAAACGAAAATAAACAAGGACGAGGTCTGTAGATATCAAAACTTCTCTTTTGTTGCTTTTGGTGGAACGTACAAAAACAGCTGCAGTTTGAAAAATCCGCAATTCGAATTTTCACTCGTAAAACTCTGAACAACCTCAACAACTGTTGAAGTCGAATGAAGTTCTGCAAGTAGCATTCTTGTTTGCACTGTAACACGGTTTCAGACCAAAAGCTGAATTTGTAACTCTATAAAAACGGCAAAGAAACGTTTTTTTAAGAATCAACAATTCAGTTTTTGCACTGCTTTTCCGTTTCTGGGTCCCGGGGAGATGGAGCCTATCCAAACAACACTGGGCTTTAAGACAAGACACAAGCTGGATGCCCAACCAATCCCAGAGCAGCACATGTTCCATCAAATTTGTTTAGTAACTGTTTTAATCTATTAGTATGAGACAACAAGCTGAAATCACACACTCAGTAGATAAAACAATATCAGACATAGTATCTGAGTAACTCGTGTGTGTGTGGCCTTTGTATCTCGTCTCTGAATGAGGCAGATAGTCTGACCTTGGACATTTTATTTGTTCTCCAGTAAAACGGCAAATCTTATTTACATTTGTCTTTGCACATGGACCACCCAATACTCCAGCCAATTATGACCTTGAGCAAGAAGTCTCTCAGCACACACACACAGACAATTGGTTTACACCTTTTATATTTTTATACTCTTTGTCCCAAATCCTATAATCATTCTGCAAAGCATATATAGTACACACACAATAAACACTGTTTTTCTAACAGAGACAGAAAAAATATGTCCACTAGGTGCCTGGAATGTTAGAAATACATGACCACACACAAGACACACACAGTCAAGCACACACACAAACACACACACACACACACACACACACACACACACACACGCACATTTATGAGACCCGGGACATTTGCTCCTTTTCAAAGCCCTCATTTACGAGACCTTGGTGAGCAACCATGCCAAGCAGAGCAGAAGTCTTTTTTCAAGGTCCCCATCTCATTCCCATAAGACAATCAAACTCAAGGTCAAAGATCAGTCCTATAATTCTATTCAGCAAGAGCGCCATAAAAATCTGTCTTTCAAGGGGTCTTGATTAGCTCTTTGAATGAAGCTCAATAGGCGAAGGTGTCGGCCAGACCTTAAGCTCATGAGAAAACCTTCAAGAACCTCTGCCTTGAAAGATGCATCAGTGATGGAGAGTGATGGGGTTTGAGTCTTTGTTATTTCATTTTACAATAAATTTGGGGATTATATTTTGAGCTATTTGTTTCAATAAATGTTCCCACTTATTTTGTTCTAACTATTAGTAAGATGCACTTTCTCTTTCTCATCCTCTCACTCTCCATAATAAAAAATAAATATTTTTATATAAATTAAATTAAAAACAAGTTTGGCACCTGAATTAAGTCATTCTAAACTCAAAGGGTCCACACCTTAATTTAAGTCAGTAGTAGTTGTGGTTCAGCGGAGTTGGACTTTTGTCCAAAAGGGTATACTGGCTTGATTCAATTTGATCCCTCTCTGGCTGGTTCTACAATTGAGTGTCCTTGATCAAGACATTGACCCGCACACCACGGCTTAAGTGTGCCCCCTGCTCCGGGTTTGTGTGTCACTTCACTGTGTTATGTGTGTGTAACTTCACTGGATGATTAAACGCAGAGCACATTTTTTGATACCGTCCCTAGTGACTATACTGACACACTCACTAGCTCTCTTCTTTTTTAAAGAATAATGCTGCTGGCAATTGTTGCAAAATGAAATGCTAATCTGGCAAAGGAAATGCTAATAAACCTTGTGCTGAGCAACAGGCATAAAGACCAACAGTTAAAAGGTTAAAATAGCGGCGGGATTCCTTTCGTACTTTGGCTTCACACATATAAACCAAAACACGCTTTTCAAACCCAAACTGAAACCATGACATTATGGAGTTTTATGGACACTCACCAATAAAAACTCACTGATTCATTGTGCGCAGACTCATGGCCTGGTGGGGGAGAGATGGACTTGTGACCAAAAGGTTTCAGGCTTGAATCCCAGACTAGCTGATGTGTCCTTGAGCAAGACACTGGTCACACTGTATGTCGCTTTGGATAAAAGCATCTGTCTACACTAGATAAATCTACACTAACTCTTGTAACAACATTCCAAAAAGCTTGTAATATTTCCCGACCACTACATAATTCCTTTTTTGTTTGAAAGTGAACTAGTGAAGGCGTTCTTGAGCTTGCACGGGTTTAAGCACATCCGCATCATGTCCAGTGGCTCCCTTGGTAATGGTGTCAGAAATCATGTGACTGGTCTTCTGCTGGAGAGATTGATAGTCATTACACACGATTCCTTCCACAGGAAGTTCAAAGAACTCGGCTGATGGGATTCTAGAAAAGTGTTCTTTCCAGAACCACCCTGTAGGACCCTTGGTTTCAAACTACACCTCCTCTCTCACAATTTTTCTCTCACGTTCTCCTCTCTCTGTCTCTGTCTCTCTCTCTCTTTCACTCACACTATCTCTAACCCTTGCACGCTCTCTCACTCTCAATCTTTACACACTCCCTTCTATTTCTATCTCTCACTTCCTCTCTCTCTCTCTGTCTTGCTCTTTGTTACTCTATCTAGGTCTTCCTCTCATTCTCTCTCACTATCTCACAGTCTTCGCCCCTCTCTCTCTCTTTCCTTTTCCCTCACTCTCGCCCATTCTCATCCTCTCAATAACCCTCTTTCTCGCTCTCATCCCCTGCCTTTGCTTTTTTTCCCTCATAATTGGATTTGAGTGATTCAAGCGTAAAGCGATTATTTCGACCAATACCGCTACAAAGGAAATTGACAAAATGTTCTTACAAACCGTCCAAAATTGCTTGATGACCTGTTATGTTCTGTATTTCCTATTGAAATATGGATGCTTCACTGATTTTTCAGAGCGTTCATGCTGTGGTAGTTTGTTTACAGCCATTTTCAAAATGGATTTCGTGGAAAAGCTTTATATTGTTTATATTGTTATTATATGGAAAAATCTGATTTATTCCACTTGAAATAGAAAAATTGCTTCAGCAAAGAAAGAATACATTTTATTCAAGATTTATTTTTTTAAATAAATGTCTCCTGTGCACAGGAGGATTTTCAAATATGGCCTTACACTAAAACAATAAAATATTAACTGATGTTGATTGTTTAACCAATGTCTTTTTGTTCACACTTACACACACACTAAAGTAAACAAACAGCCGCTGTCCAGGCAGACACACACATACTGTGCATCACTGACATCCTGTTCCTCGCCTCCTCATTGTTCTCTTATGACTTCCTGCTGCGCCAAATCACAGTCACAAATGTAAACAGACTCCAGAAAATATGACAGTTGAAAAAGAGACTGTAAACAGAGACTTTAAAGCCCTTTTTTTTTTTTACAATTGAAGTAACGGAAATAAAATGCAAGCAGAAATGGACGAGTAAAGAATAATAAAAACTTTTTTTTGACAGCCTGGACAAAGGTGTCTAATCCCTAACAATTTAAGCTTTCTGAAAAATATTTCAACTTTTGCTTTCAATGAGTAATGATAACTTTAATCATTATATACATGTACTGCCTGCAATTGTTACTCTGCATAGTACAAACAATTGGAATACAATAGCTGTTGAAGTACCAAACCATTCCTTCTGAATGATGCAACACTATTGTATCGCTTTACTAGCAGCAGACGCGTCTGACTGGGGCCAAGGGTGAGAAGCTTGATCTCTCCTAAACATTCTTTAAAGAGCAACTCTAGTGCAACTTCACCCCAGAGACATCTAAATCAGTCTGGAAGGAAACATATAAGCATAAAAGAGCCAAGCAGAATCTACAGCGCATTTCAGCTCACGGCTTATCTTTACACCTCAGGAAAAAAAGCGAGCATATGCATACTGTTATATTCTCCAGATCCTAAAGTACAGTGGAATACTGTACAGTGAAATAACATCACGTGCACATGTCTGCAACACACTGATGCGGGAGAGAGGCTGAATATGGTCGGTTCACGAACAGATTGTGCTGAATGAATCATGGACTAATGTCCTCTATGACCCCGCAAGAGAAAAATCAACAGATCGCAGTGTCACTTGCCTCTTGAGTAAAACTTGGTTTGTTATGTAGTCAAATGAACAAAAACTGCTTTGAATGACTGTAAATGCAGTTAATGTGTACAATGTGTACAAAGGCAGACTGATCTACAGCGACTGCGGTTTAAGGTAACACGTGATCTTAGGGTGCTTTCACACCTAATTCGTTTAACCCTTTCAAACGCACTCGGGGCGGTTCAGGGCGTATGTGTGAACACAGACCCCCCCTAAATGACCCCAAAAGCGAACCTTGGCTGTTCCACCTCCAGAGATGGTCTGAGTGCGGTTCGTTTGAGGGACCGTCTGTGATTCCATTACTTTGTGATATGCAGTGTTGGGAGTAACGCGTTACAAAAGTAACATTATAATAATATATTACTTTTTGCTGTAACGCAGTAGTGTAACTTATTTCTTGATGTATTTTCAGTAATATATTACTCGTTACATGCAAGTAACGCTTGCGTTTCATCAAATCTTTCACTTTGAAGCCAATAAATCAAACTTTCCTATTCGTAAATAGACACGTAAGTCATTCGTCTCGCTTTTCGCTGGTTGAGCGTTGTATGTTGTAACACTGCTCCGAGCTTGAGGCGTGCAGCTATTGGCTCTGAGCTCGAGGTGTGCAGCTATTGGCTCTGAGCTCGAGGTGTGCAGCTATTGGCTCTGAGCTCGAGGTGTGCAGCTATTGGCTCTGAGCTTGAGGTGTGCAGCTATTGGCTCTGAGCTTGAGGTGTGCAGCTATTGGCTCTGAGCTTGAGGTGTGCAGCTATTGGCTCTGAGCTTGAGGTGTGCAGCTATTGGCTCTGAGCTCGAGGTGTGCAGCTATTGGCTCTGAGCTCGAGGTGTGCAGCTATTGGCTCTGTCTGGTTTGCATCTGCGCACTGCACAGGGCCAGTTGCGGACTCGCGGCAAATTTAAATATTTAATAAACAACAGCCGAAGGTACATTTGCGAGACGGTTATGTTTCAGTTTTGTAAAAAACAAGAACATTGTGGTGAAATGCGACCGCTGTGTATCGCAAAAGAATTGTCAACATCAAAAAACAGCACTAGCAAATAAAAAAAAACATCTAGAACGGTGCCATCCGACCGCTCGATCTGGGTAGAGAAAGAAAACAGCAAGGACAATGTCCTCTGCACTTTATGGCCAGAAAGCAGGACAGTATTGTGTGGTAAGTCATTCAAAATGAATAAAACGGACTGAAGTTTGCATAGTCATGTTGTGTCTGATATCAGATATCCCCAAGTTATTCACAAATATTGGAGGAAAAAAGCTTTATATCTACCATACTTTTAACACTTATTAATTGCTAATTATTAGGGTTGCCAAGCGTCCTCTTTTCCCCAGACATCCGGGTGGATTTCATCAATTCACGCTAATGTTCAGTTTTCCCTCTTCTTCTTGTAGAAGGCGTTCGACTATTACACGTGTATACGTAGGTTCGCATCCCGTGCTTTAAATTATTTGAGAACAGAGTATTTGAGAGTGAAATTGCGCATCTCGTTTTGAAACAATATGGGATGACTTTTGTCCCGTAGTGATGTTTTTTAATCAAAGTTTTAAAAAATTGTTAAAATTCAAACATTATTTATTATTCAAAAAAGTCTGACTAAAATTGTTATATATTTAAGTTTTTACTGTTTTTTTTTTAAAGTTAAGTGATTTTTTTAACTAAGTTATAGTTTAGCAACATTGAAGCACATTAAAGCATGTTCATCAATATCCGAGACGCCTGTCTGAATTTGTCTCAAGGCCTTGCTTATTGTCCTCTTTTTTGGAAGTCAAAATACATGGTCACCCTACAACTATAGACTATGTATATTGGTATTGGTAGCTTGGATAGGCCACAGTCAGTAAGCTACATAACTATCACTGGTTGTAACATAAATTACTGAACAAGTAAAAGGAACATTTCGTTATTTTACGACGTTAATTTCTACTTCTGTAGTAATTTTGGTGAAAGTAACTTAAAAGCAAAACAGAAGTAATGTAATATATTACATTTCCGACACAGTAATATTGTCATGTAACTTATTACTGTTTACAAACTGTAAAAATTACAATTTCAAAGTAACTTGCACAACACTGGTGTGTGCGCACCGCACCTGCAAATCCGTCTTGTCACCGTAATACTTCAGGGAGAAAACTATGGAATCAGATTAGTGCCAGAAATTACGAAAAAACGAAAAAAAAAAAAGTTTCAAACGAAAACGTGAAAATTGCAACCAAAAAAAAACGTAATTGCAAGCGAAAAATAAAAAAACAAACGTAAACGTGAAGCATTTCAATTGACGATTGCATGAGACAAACGCTACTTATTTCAACCCATAAAAACCATTTCAATACTAAAAAAATTACTTTAAATAAAAACTTTTTTTTTTCTAATAAATTTTAGTTTTTCTTTTGATCTCACAAAAAATGAAGAAAATTGGTATTCATGGAACCACATTAGGCAACGTACAACTAAGGGGCAAGTTACATCGCCAGTGAGAGATTGCGGAATGAACAGATTGATGTGTGAACAAGAAAGGGTCTGGGATCTATTCACTTCTGAAGAGGAGCGAAAACACAACTCTGTTCTCTTCTGTGTCCACTAGGTTGTGAACAGCAAAAGGACCGGGATCGCTTTTGTTTTTTTAAAACGAGCTATATGTGAAAAACACTCTTGAGTCATACATCAGGGCCACGTAAAACATCTACATGACAGCGTCACAGTGGCGTATGGAGCAGTTCTGTTGCCTCACAGCGTTGAGGAAGATTCTCAGGTTTCAGTCCCAAGCTTGCCTGGGTTTCCTCCAGGTCTCTGGTTTTGTCCCACAGTCCAGTAACATACAGGATCATTTAAGATGGGGAAATTGACAATAGGTGTGAGTGAGAGAGTGTGTGTACTGTATGTTCAGCTCTGGTTGGCCTTGAGTGGTGTGGTGTGTCACGTGACAATCACAGTGGGATAACGCAGTTACAGAATCCTTGGGCTAAAAACAGGAAAACGCCCAAAATTGGCAGCCAACCAATGGAGAAACACAGATTCGTATTTTACACTAACACATGGACAATCCAGCACCTCCCCTTTTGAGAGAGTATAGCTGCGAGCAACGATTGTGGGATTATGCGGCAAAATACAATACATACAAGCAATAAAGAAGTGTGTTAAGGTTTGAAGTCCCTTGTCTGATCCACTTTTTTTTTGCCATCAGCTGTTTTGTATTCATTTGAATCCATTGTTTAATTATTCTGCCCCATCATGAATTCAAGTCCATTTGATTGTTCTGCTCATCTGTGTATAATTTTGTCTTGGTTGTGATGTTTAAGGCTATGTTTCCCTTAGTTTTGGGACATTTGGTATATTCGCCTTGTTTCCTTGCTATATTTTGTTATCTTCGTGTCTGCTGCTTTTGCTTGCTTTGCTTTGGCTTTTCTCTTGCGTTAACTGATGTCAAAATTGGTAATCCTGTGCTTCATGCTCTTGTCTTGTTCCTGACCGGTCTAGTTCTCCAAAACCATTGTGTTTCTGTTTTTGTTGTATATATATATATTTTTTATTCAGTCTATATCTCTGCATTTGTGTGTGTGCTCCCTGCATCCCAAAATGCGACAAAAGTGAAAAGCAAACATAATTAAAAGTCTCAACTTGAACAAAATAGAACCAGTGTTGTCTGCAGTATGATTGTCAATTGCCTTTCAAAAAAAAAATAATTCTACTTTCATTAGAAAAATTTATACAACAAACTGCTATGGTTTGGATTGGAGAAACCATGTGTGTTAACCATGGACTAGTTTGTCTGTCTCTGATTCTTCTGGTCTGGGCATACACTAAAGAAACATGGTCTTACTGGACAGGCCAACAAACGAGCTTGATCTGGTTCCACTGGGCCGACTGGTCAGGTCCCATTATCTGATGATGTTTGGTCATTCTGTTTTCTTACGGTTAGGGCTGTGCAGTCACTTTGGGCAACATAAAAAAAAGCAAAAACAGTCCCCACAACTAAATGAGGGATACAGGCTCGTGAATCTTCATGAACCCGAGTTACCAGAAATCATGAGGAATCCGATGCACAACATCTAGACAAAATTACTGCAACAAATCTAAAAATACAAATTGATTCCAGGCGTCCATCAAAGCTGTAACACCTGTCTGAGTATCGCTTGAACCTACATTACTGGTTAATGGATTCAACTCGTGTTGTTTAAACTTGTTTCTCTCATGAGACAAGAAAGGCAAGATATATATCTCTATCAGAACCTTGCTGAATTACTGACTGTTCCACATGTGTCCAGTAATAAATCCTTCTGAGAGCTGTAGAAAAAAAGCAAAGTATATACAGTACTATTTTTCTGGCCAGTATTTACAGTCAGTGAAGGTGTACATTAGTTTATGTTTTAACTTGCACAGTCTCAAATGTCTTTACTGGCTGAACCGAAACACATAAAACAGCTAAAGGCATTAGGAACTAAAGTTCCTTTAACTCAAACACCTAAAACAATTAAAGGATTATTTGTTGCAAATTATTTATTTTTAGATTAATTGTATTATTATTATTATTATTATTATTATTATTATTATTATTATTATTATTATTATTATGTATTGCTAAATGAATGCATAAAAATAATGATCCCAATACATTTGTTCATAATTGTTTAGAATATAATTTTTGTTTATTTAATGTTTTACACATATTACTATTGTGTTGTTAATTCAAAATATATTCAGATAAAAAAAAAGCATTAGTGTGACTGAAATCATGGAAATGAAGCAACAGTACAGGATTGAATACACTATTCTGTTGTCCATCCTCCAGGACCTCAGCTGGTTGGTGAAGTAGGCCACCGATGGTGAAGTAGGCAGACGACACAGTTCTGGTGTCTCTGCTGTTGTGCTCCTCTGTGTTTATGTTCTCATTGTGTTTCATTTGGAAATGAACAGTAAGAAAACCAAAGAGATGGTAGTGACCTTCTCAAACAAATAAAAAGATCTGTTTGCAGCATCCACCTTGATCATCCACAGATACCTGGTAACCAATCGGCTCAAGTTCTCCATCAACAGAGAACATCCTGAAGAAGTAACAGCATCACAATCTTCTCTGGAAACTCAGCAACATAGCTCCATCAAAAAGAGCATCATTGGTCTCTTCATAACTAGATGGCTCCACTTCCTGATTTAGAACAGGATCCGGCTACAAAACTTCGGCAACTCCATCAATTTTTTTGGAACCAAATCATTTCTGCACTTTGCACTCGGCTCTTTTGTTCTTCTCATTTACTGCTTACCCTTTATCCCACATGAGTTCAAGCTCCCACTCTATGCTCAGCTTCTCTATTTCCGGGTCATGAGGAGCTGAAGCAACTCTTGGTCTAAAAGTGGTACTGTGGCCAATCAATCACACAGTGGGACTCCAAACTATTTTCCAGACTCCCAAACTTTGGGAGACCAACGGAGACCCTGAGGAAACCCACGCAAGCACAGGAAGACCTTGCAAACTCCGAGCGGGTCATCGACAGCTGCATCCTCAGAGATCTCGTGCAGCAGAACAGACCTGGAGTTCCCTGAGCAACGTCTGATGAGCTCATGTGTCTCCACCTGGTAATTAGACAGCTGCTCTTCTCATTAGCTCGCCATCAGCGCCCAGAAACAAAGAGCGGCATTGACGCATCAGATACCGTAATTACACTGACTGCGAGCTGACGCTGACACTAGCCCCTTTCACACAGCAATGCTGGTAAAATGCAGGAAAAATACTTTACTGGTAAAGACTGTTCATACAAGTGCTGTCATTCCTGCATTTTAACGGAAAAGAACCTTTCACACAGCGGTTTCAAAATCCCAGTATTGTCGGTGACATCATCAACTGGCGACACGCTTGTAAACATGAATAACGTGGGTAATTGTTTCATAAGAGACGGCGTCACTAACTGTTCCTTTAATTTGGTGACAAATGTCTTCATCCGCCAGAATTATTATAGGTGCTTTGATTTCGCTGTTGGAGGACTTTTCCGACTGTGATTTCTGTAAACAGCGACGAGAATATTTTGTGACATCACCCGCGAAAGCGTAAAATGACCGCGCGAGAATTGAGCACGTGACCCACGCCAGAATGTTCTGATTGGCTCAGAGCAGTGGGTGACGTCAGCGCGCTCGGAACTTCGGCGCGCTTTCCCGGGAATTTTCCGTTTCGCTTTCACACACAGCAGAATGCCGACAAGATACCGGGAACGTTTCTACTATCCGTGCCGTAATATTCCCGGAACGAATTTCCCCGCATTTGTCTGTTCACACATAAATACCGGTATTTTGCCGGGAATGTCTGTATGTGTGAAAGGGGCTACTGAAACATTCAAGACTGGCTGCACACACACTCACACATGTGCACACACACACACACTATACATACACCTGGACTGCAGGAGAGGGAACTATGTGAAAATGCTGTTTGTGGACTACAGTTAAGCATTTACCACTATAGTTCCCTCCATACTCTCCTCAAAACTGGAAGTCCTGGGCCTCAGCCCACCACTGCGCCTGTGGATCTCAGACTTCCTGACTGACAGACCACAAGCCGTGAGGATGGGTAGACACACCTCATCCTCCCTCACCCTCAGTGGAGCTCCTCAGGGGTGTGTACTGAGCCCCCTACTGTACTCGCTGTACACGTACGACTGCGTGGCCACTACTGACTCCACCACCATCATAAAGTTTGCTGACGACACCGTCGTGGTGGGCCTGATCTCCAACAACGACGAGAGGGCCTACCTACAGGAGATCCGAGTCCTGGAGAGATGGTGCCAAGAGAACAACCTGCTCCTGAACGTCAGCAAGACCAAGGAGTTGGTAGTGGACTTTAGCAGAAACCGTACCATCCAGTCACAATCGACGGAGCCCAGGTGGAGAGAGTGGACAGTTTCCGGTACCTGGGTGTTCACATCACGCAGGATCTCTCGTGGTCCTGCCACATCAACACCCTGGTGAAGAAGGCCCGGCAGCGTCTATATCACCTGAGACGCTTAAGGGACTTCAGACTCGCCTCTCAGGTGCTCAGGAACTTTTACACCTGCACCATAGAGAGCGTCCTGACGGGAACCATCACCTCCTGGTTCGGGAACAGCACCAAGCAGGACAGGCGAGTCCTTCAGAAGGTGGTGCGGTCAGCTGAACGCACCATACGCACCGGGCTCCCTGTTCTGCAGGACATTTACAACAAGCGGTGCTGGTCCAGGGCCGGGAAGATCGTAGCAGACCTCAGCCATCCCAACAATAGACTCTTCTGTCTGCTGCGCTCAGGAAAACGCTTCCGTTCCCTGAGAGCAAACACAGAGAGGATGAGGAGGAGCTTTTTCCCGCAGGCCGTACGGAGTCTGAACCAGGGTGCTCCAGCACCATCCACCGGAACTGTCCCACTGCCACGCTCAGAACTGACCACTTCATGAGCCTTCATCCTAATCTGCACATGAGTCACTTTATTCTTTTTAATCCTTATTCTTCAATCTGCACATAGACCACTTTATACCCGCACTGAATCTGTAATTTGCATTTACATTTGATTTTTGTATTCTTACTGCTTTTTCTTTTTGCTATTTTATTACTATTTTATAACTATTTCTATTGATCTTTTTTTTGCATATTGTATTCTTTTTGTTCTTTGGAGTGATTGTAAAAAACATTTCACATCATGTCATACCGTGTATGTATATGTTTGTGACAAATAAAATTTGATTTGATTTGATTTGATTTGAATTTGATTTTGATTTGATGATCAGTGCCTTAAATGATTTGAATAATAACCAGGAATCCGTTGTAATCCATTTTTCCATAATCCAAACCAGCTGAACCATGAAATTATGTCGAAAAATTACTATGTTTACAGCTAAATACAGTTTCTTTTTGAATTAACAGCAAAGTGCTGATAGTTTTACAATGTAACACACGAAAATTGTTTCGCAAATTTACAACGAAAAAAAACAGTAGGGAACATTACAATACTGCTTACAATAATAATTTGATGAAAAACACAGCTGATAGTACATTAACATTTATTTCTGTTAAAGGGAAATTGTTACAATGCTCACTGGACGCACTGGACACATTTACAAAGCCCAAATGCTACACTGCAGAGGTACCTTATCTAAAAAAATCAATAAAATCACGCACAAGCTAATGAATGACAGCAAAGAATTTTAGACCTCCCAAAGGTCAACTGTACAACAATGAGAGTGCAAACAACACACACACACACACACACACACACACACACATTGATGATTGTAATGATTGACCCTCAGTGTTGCCGCGTATAGAGTGTCACGATCTGGGATGCAGGACACAGGAGCTCAGACCCAATTGCTAGGACAGGACTTTATTCAAACAAAACAGTTCAGAGACACGAAAACCCATCCCAAACTGACTCACACCAACAAGACGATCCCACATCAAACAAAGGAAAACACAGACTTAAATACTAGAACAAATCAGACCCCAAAAGACAGGTGGACACGATAATTAAATGAACTAAATGAATTAAATGAAATTACCTAATGAGGTCAACTAATGAAACCAAACTCGAACACATGACAAACATAAACAGGGAAGTGAACCGAGAGATTCAAACTAAAAGACTATACAACTCAGGAAACAGGAAAACCTGACATAGAGAGGGTCTCTCCAGGACTGATGTTCTCTAAGACTGAGTGTCCATAGGCCTGTCTCTGAGACTTAGGGTCTCTAGGTCTGAAGGTCTTTTGTACTGAGGGTCTCAAGAACTGAGGGTCTGAGATTGTGGGTCTCCACAACCGAGGGTCTCACGGACTCTGCGACTGCGAGTCTCCAAGACTGAGGGTCTTCAAGATGGAGGGTGTCTAGGAGAGAGGGTCTGAGACACACTGGCAATTCAAGCAATTCACTTTTCCTTTAAAGCTGCACTTATAAAACTGACAGCTGCAGACGTTCACAAAGGACCAGCCACCTCTTCAGAAACACAAAACTGCACTGCCGTAAACTAAACTGCTTCGTTTTTTATTGGGGGTCCGGCTTCTCTACGCCCCCCACACAATCACAGACCTGATTGCTCACAAAGGCACCCTCTATTTCCCACTGCTCATGGACTTGGGACGCTTCAAGAGAAGGTTGTGGTTCCCAGAGAACTGGGAGAAACATTTAGGAATGCCGGTGCAATCCGACACAGTGGTTTACAACCGGTCGTTTATTGTAATCCCACCATGTTGGAAAGTTCAAACAAGTGGTTTGGAAAATAAACAGGATTCAGTTCAAATGCAAGTTTGCACACGCTTCTCCATTCCAAGACGCATGAGCTATTATTGTAAGAATTATTGAAATATCGGTGGTTTCCAATCAGTTCAGTGAGCGAGTGATTAGCTAGTTATTAGATCTCACAGCTTCAACATCACTACTATCTATTTCAAAAAGCAATGTATACAATATTAACAAAACATTTTATATGTATATTGTGTGTATTTATATATATATATATATATATATATATATATATATTACACACATTTTAATAAAAAATTATAATATATAATAATAATTATAAACAATTATGTTGATGATGATAATAATAATAACAATAATATTAATAATAATACACATTAGTTCGTATTATCACTTGATCTTACATTACAAACAAAAACAAACATCTCGGTTCAAATTATAATAAATTATAAAGTCTCTAGCTGGCGCTCTTACAGTTTTCTCCATTGAAAACCAGCAAACCATTTCTAGTAATAACAATTGCATAATGAACTTGTAACAACAATAATCGCGTTGTCTTTTTTGGTGCTATGAAAAGGTGTCACACGCGTTCACTTACACATTAAGTTTAAAAGCATCACAGAGAAGATTTGTATAAAATCCACGCGTTTCCGTGCAAATCCTGGTCGCTGCTTTTCCCCCCTGAATGACACTGGCGCGGTGGTAATAGAAACCACATTTCCCCGCAGATAAACTCACCTAGAGACAAGAACGGCTTGGTTTCCATACTAGCGCATGCCAGCTGCTTTATTCCTCCTATTTCAGATGTTAGAACATTTTCTCCAGCGAAAACCTTATAAAATCCAGTCGGAAGCGCTGTCGGACTCAAGCAGCTCTCAGCTGTCAGAATTTCTTGACGTGACTAAAGTCTCTCCACTTCCATCAGCTCCATCTAGTTTGTAAGTCCGCGGGAGCGCTCGCGCCTCTCTCCCGCTTTGCCTTCCTTCAGCGGCCGAGCAGCACTGCCTGACCGAGGGGCCCAGCTCGGGGGGACTCTGACTGCCGGCACTTCGCAACGACCCGTTGCAATTACCAGGCAATGATAAAGAAAGACCCATAAGCTGTAGCCGGAGGATTGTAGTTACAATAATTTTATAAAATGAAAATCCTGTGAATTTTTCCTGTTTTTTTTTGTTTTTTTTTTAACAACAATTAAGATATTTTTACAAAAATTGCTTTCCATGTCAAAACACACTCATAAATAAAAATATAAATACACAACAGACTAAGCAAAGGGCATAAACAAAAGAAAAAAAGACATAAACAACAAACTATTTAAATTTGTTTCTGAGCAAATACATTAACATTTTGCGAAAATAAAAACATTTAATAATTGTATAATGCCAGGTGTAGATATTGATAAGGAGATTCAATTGCAGAAGACCAAAAAATACAAATCAATATTTTAAAACGTTTAAAATCTGTAAAATATTAAAAACATTATAAATATATGTCATAATGCTAATAGAACAATCTTAATGTTTCTTATGGTACTTGTGATTCTGCTTCGCGCACGCAAAGAAGACATGCAAGTTGAAAAAGAAATGCATCTGGTTTTTAGAACGAAAATGCAGCCTTTTTTCGTTTTTAAGCAGTAGAACTGTCTTGTTTAAAGTCTTGTCTGACATTTTATATAAATATATAGAAAATAAAAATAAACTTTAAATTCCATAAAGTAAGTACTGTACCATATTAAAATGTTAAATCACTTTATATTAATCTTTTGGTAAAACTGTTTAGTTTTTTATTTTGACTCCATGTTTAAATAGAAATAAAATGCTATTTTATGTTAAAAACTAAATTAAATTTGCATTTTTTGCACCAGGCCGTGGTAAAAATATCAAATGTTGACCGGTCTGCGACAACAAAAAGGTTGTGAACCACTGCTTTACAACAAACCTGAGTCATAAAAACAGATGAGTACAAAGTCAGAGGTTATAACAACAACTGGTGCGATCTGGAGAGCTTGCTCACTACTCACCGAGCAGCTCATCCAGCAGCTCTAAAGATACTGCAAGTCTGTTGCTTTGCACATGGATATCATTATCATATGTCAAAAGTATAGGGGCATATATGTTTATATATTGACTGCTGATAAGTGCATGGCCTGGGAACAGAACCCGAACTTCAAGTCAAGTCAAAGTCAGCTTTATTGTCAATTTTGCCATATGTACAGTGCATACATACAGAAAATTGAAATTTCGTTCCTCTCAGTCCCTAGATACAAACAGATGACAATTCAACATAAAACTTACAAGTACTAAAAGTATTTGCACTTTAGCAAGCGTGCACTAATTCAGAGTGTGTCTACAAATCATGTTAGTCATGTGACTACACCCCCTGTGCCTACTTATTATATTTATCATACTACTACAACTATAGACTGTACTTCAATCATTAAACCACGAACAATTTCTGTGTCCTCTCCTGACTGTGATACTATACGAAATAACGAAGGCATCCATTCAACCGAGGGTCTTGTCTACCAGCATGCTGAACCCAGAGCAGTGGGCAACCTATGCCGGGGGGGGCAAGTTGGGTTCAGCGTCTTGCCCAAGCTGGTTCTGCAACCAAGTGTAGGGGAATTTGAAAATGGTGGGGCGGCATGTGGGGGTTCAGTGTCTTGCCCAAGGATGCTTAGTTGTAGAACGGGATTCGAAACCGGCAACCTCATGGACACCAGTCCAAGTCCCCTACCACTGCAGTTCAGTGACATGATGCCACATGTGATTGTGGTGTGAATAACGTGAATAAAAGGACTTCACACCCTGATCATGTTATCAAGAGTACTGTTGTGCACATAGATTCTGTTTTTGCATTGAGTTGTTACAGTAGTGTACATGCAGTATTTTCTGTAGATATATACTCCTCATGGCAAACTCAAAATCTAAATGCCTAATCATCTGCAGACATCTAAGATTTCTAACTTTCCATTACTGTAAAATTTCTACGAATATGCATTGGCGGTTATGAATCAAGGAACCTTCTCACAAACCGAGAATTGTGTTTTCAGTTGTTTTGCTGTAGTGTGCAATGATGTGTATAGTGTTTAAATTTTTGAATGTTTCGAGCTGCTGTTTTGTTGTGAAGGTTTGAGTTTTGAAGTGAGAAGGTGTGGTTGTGTTTATATAGCTTTAGAAACGGGTGTTGTGTTTAGACATTGGGGAACATGCAGGGAACATTTAGTTTAGTTTATTTGTTTGTTTAGCCCTTTAAAATCAATCATGTTGAAACAAAGTGCTTCACTGATAACAGGTCTTAAACGATAAAAACACATTTAGTCTAGAAAAAAAAAAACAATACAGAGCATAGAAAATGATTTCATAGTTAAAAGAGTAAAACACCGGATACACTCAGACAGTACTAAAAGCCTTTGAGAACAAGTGTATCTTGAGCAGGGATTTAAAATTGGGCAGAGACGAGGCAAGTCTGATGTTCAGCGGCAGCTCGTTCCAGAGTTTCGGAGCTGCCACTGCAAAGGCTCTGTCTCCTCTGAGCTTCCGCTTGGTCACGGGTACGACACTCAAGAGCAGCAGGTCGGCTGACCTGAGTGACCGTGCTGGTGTATACGGATGCAGAAGCTCGGAGAGGTACAGAGAAGCAGCATCATTTAAACATTTAAAAACAAGTAACAGGAGTTTAAAATGGATCCGGAATCGTACGGGCAGCCAGTGAAGGGAATATAAAATCGGAGTGATGAGTTCTCGTTTGCGTGCACTGGTTAAAAGGTGTGCAGCAGCATTTTGAACCAGCTGAAGCCGAGAGATGAGACTGATTTAGACCAAAATAAAGTGCATTGCAGTAGTCGAGTCTAGAGGTTACAAATGCGTGGATTAAGGTCTCAAAATGCTGTTTTTGCACAACTGGCTTGATTTTGCTCAGTTGCCTCAGATGAAAAAAAGCTTGATTTAACAACAGCCCGGATCTGGCTTTCAAATTTAAGATTTGAGTCCATTTTAAACCCAAGGTTTCCGGCCAAGGAACCCAAATTTACAAATTTAATTTGTGAAATGTGTTTTAGCATTTGAGAAAAACTGTAAGATCAGCAGCTGACAGTCATTGAGTTTTTTCGCCTCTCAGCACAGACACAGTTTGTCTTTTCAACTGCAAATAACTTTGTTTCATATTAGAGTGATAGATATTTATTAAGTTACAGTTCGTGGTCAGCTGACAAAGAGAAGGCAAAACACGCTTCACGTTTTAGTTTCATCATTATTATTATTTTTACAAAAAAAAAACAACGTCCTGTTTTTATTAAGTGTAACCCAGTGGTTCTCAAACTTTTTTGGTCGCGCCCCACTTTAAATCTATAGAAAAATCTTGCAGACCCCACAACACCCTCCACCCACACACAGAAAAACAATTCACCTCAAACTACCAAAAAAATTCTCTACTACACACATAAACAAATTCATTAATTTTTAAAAATCTGAACAACTTACAGTAGATAAAAACACCTGCATCACTTGACAAGTGTCTTGATGCAACTTCCTTTTTTTGCGGGTCTCATTCTGTCTGCTACTAGCGTTTTAAGGCTCAGGACACACATCGGGATTTCTTCCTCAGTGAAGAAGAGAGACAATTTTGCTTCGTCATATTTTCCGTATTTAACTTTTGAATGGCCTACCTGAGTCTGTCCGACTTCAGTGGCTTTTCTCTTAAATTTTAGGCTGCTTTCA
The DNA here is from genome assembly GCA_017309775.1 of Paedocypris sp. Pulau Singkep. NCBI lineage: Eukaryota > Metazoa > Chordata > Actinopteri > Cypriniformes > Paedocypris > Paedocypris sp. Pulau Singkep. Next base: position 4,883,981 of record MU204310.1, read on the forward strand.
CACCTGTGATTCTGTTCAGTTGGTGGAGCAAGGGCAATAAATTATCCATTGTTGCTTGATCCATTGTTGTTGATGTTTTCTAGCATTTTGGTCAGTTCACACTCATTGCTCTCGTACAAAATAAATAACAACCATATATTAAAATATGGTCCAAAATATAGAAGGCAAGAAACTGTTTAAATATAACAAGATACAAGAAGAGCACAAGAAAAATGCAATTGACCAAATATACATTGACAGTGTAAGTATACACAAACACACACAAACATTTACATTTTGAGAGTGACGCGCACTTCACTTCAGGAGTTGGGACCGTGTTCTTACCACTAAATTCGTTTGGAAGCAGCGCGAGAGGAACCAGCTCTTTAAGCGGTCTCTCTTGGTGCGCTTGTTTGATTCGTTCGAAATGAACAATATGTATAAGACTCGAGAGTCGGGATGAACGAGTCTTTCAGTGATCGATTCGTTTTTGACGTGACTGTAGCGAGAAGAATCATTCGCAATTTGTTCAAATAGACACGCCGCATTCAGTAAAAAAAATGATCGAATGATACGAAATTAATCATTCACTTTCTCGCATCCCGACGCGTCAGTTAAAAGAATCGAACTTCCCATCATTAATCTCCAACTCTACCTTCTTTGGCTGTTTACTGGTTTCTTTTTAAATATCTCCTGATGGTCCTCAATATCCAATATTACAAGCTTCAGTCTTTTAATCGCGATTAATTTGGACAGGGCAAGTGCAATTAACTAGGTAAAAAAAAATTAATCGTTTGTTGAACGATTAAAGAAGTGTGAATTCTGTGTCTATTTTCATTACTGAATGTAATTCACAATTAATGTATTCAATCATTTCATAACATCACTGAGACGTTACAATTCACATTGAGTTTATACTAACTGCACTAACCTAATCAGGAGCTAGTAGTGAAGCCGCCTGACACTGATCTGGTCAGAGTAAATGTGTGAGGATCCAAAAATCCCATTTTTAAGACAAATTTAGACACCTCTCACTGACTGATTTCTTCAGGATCAATGCCAAGTGCAGGGCCACAATGACTGGAGTGATTTAGTGCGTCTCACTACCTCTACTATTCCGCCACTGTGAAGCAAAGAGAGGGGTAATCAGCCTCGCCATAAATCTACACACTTCCTCCCACCATCACCAGTTCAAGAGAAACACCCCCAGCCCCCCATACACAGCCCATTAAACCTGTTCACACACACACACACACACACACACACACACACACACACACACACACACACACACACACACAAAACACTGCAGCAATTAATCAGGGGTTCGGGCAAAAACAGTATAGCACTTTTAAGTTAATATACAGCTGCAAACAGCAATGGCTGGTTTGAGTATATTTATTTATAATAAGAGAACAGCCAGACTTAGCTAGCTTTTAATATACAGCACCATTGAATTCTTCTCAACCAGAGCAAGTTATTATCTGTTGGATAAGTTGTTTTTAGCTATAAAAGCAAGAAGCTAATTCTCAAAGCATTATTCCAAATACTGTAACAAATCGTTGATGAGGTCAGGACAGACAAAAAAAGCTATTAATATTCTGGTTTCTAGGATTCAAACATTGCATCCTTCATATTATTATATTTTATTATTGTATATAATAAACCAAAAACATTTTTACAATGTGAAAGCAAGAGGCAAGGAAAAGACGCAAAATGAACCAGCCCAGTGATTCAGTTTCCAGCTAACTAACGGCGACACACTCAACAGTTTATATTTCTAGCTAATGACATTGTTACGATCCACTGCTTTGCGTGTTTTTCCTGTGGAAGTTTCTAGGCGAGAACAGGGAACAGCTGGTTGCGGTGTCATCGGGTGACGTGCCATTGGCTTAGCATCTCGCTCTTTCTCATCTCGCTGTTGAAGTTCACTGTAGCAGCTGCTAGCTCCTGTTTTTAAGCCCATTCAAAAGATAGGGGAAATTGCTTCGGTTAACGCTACATGGCATAAATGGGCTGATTAGGCCGATAGTTGAAACTCAGACACAGGAGGAGCAATGCGGTTTTCGCCCTGGCCTTGGAACGTTGAACCAGCTCTACACCCTCACCAGGGTGCTTGAGGGATCATGAGGATGTGGTGGCTATGTTTGCATTGTTTCGACACATTGGTGATACTGCGTCGATACAGTGTCGCTGAACACTGACATCTGCTGGAGTAAATCCCCACAGGCAATGTCGTTGAGACTCGACTGACGCTGATTTGGTCTATGGTGGCCTATTTGATTAGTATATATATTATTTCATATCTTCATTAAAAATGATTAAGCGTCTTTGTTGTCTATGTTTACATACAACCAGTAAATAATGTGCACATGTATCATAGTGTGAAGATCTAGTGAACATGTTGTGATGAGGCTTCTGGACTGGTTTTTATTCTACAAATTTAATTGCAAAAATACGTTTTATTTTAAATATTTCAATATTTTTATTTTTTTATTTCAAAATATTAACGTTCTGTCGAACACATGCGACATTTAACCAGCATATAATAATATGAATAGTAAACGATGAATCGTATTGAAATGAATTTGAATTCAGATGGAGAAAGGGGGACAGGATGAAGCTGTGCGTTTCAGGATAAAAAAGGAAACGCAAACAAATACCTTACAGGGGTCGAAAGGAAATTTACTTTACAGTCATTTAGCAGACGCTTTTATCCAAAGCGACTTACATTTCAATTCCACAAATTCATGCACTTTCCCTGGGAGTCGAATCCAGTGTATTAAACACCAGCGCTCTACAGACTGAGCTACTGGGAAACTTCAAGTGTATCTGGCCCAGGTCGACGTGTCATATTGATACCAATTATCGCAAAAGAACAAACGAAACAATACTGACCAAAAACAAAGAAAAAAATACAATTCTATGCCTTTCACCAATTCCCCCTTCTTTCTCTTTTTTGCCGGCCGTTTGACCTACTCATTGTCACCCCTTTAAAACATTTTGTGTTGGGCCTTTTACCGGATCTTTATTTTGCACTTCAATAAATTAGATATAAGAAATAGATATTTAGAAATAAATTAGATGCAACAACCAAAAAACTGGAAATACCAAAACAATATTTTAATGTAAAGTTTAATTTAGTCTGATAAAACTATACAGACATTCTTGGAGTTAAACACCATGATACATTTAATCAAATAAATTATTTCAAACGTGTTTGAAAACTTGGAGAAAAGGTGAAACTTTGTGTGATGAGCCTACGTCAGATATGTCACAGAAATGCATGTCAGATACTCTATGTTCTTCGAGTAATATTCATGATTTGGCTATTGTATTATGGTATAACAGTTGACTAATTGTAAATTGTCACTATCTCACCGTCGGGAAAAGCATTTAAAAGACGCGGTTTATACTTCAAAAAAGTTTTGCAAACAAACCTTCTTTTAACAAATTATCAAAACAAATTATAAAGATTCTCATCACAATGAACCTCAAGAGATGGGAGATGCTTTTTGGTCAATGCGTCCTGTTGTCAGACAGATGCGCTTCTTTTTATAAACACGGTTTGCACTGTCCGAGCGAAACAGTTTCTGTATCGGTCACGTGACTTGCAAAGCAATACGTGCACCGACACCGAGGTTTTGCTACGCCAGAACATTTGCTCAGATCCAAACGTCAATCAAAAAGAGAAAAACGCTGAAGTGAAACATATTGCTCAATGAAATATGAGCCGCAGAGACAAGAGATTTACTGCTGTGAATAATTAGTAAGTGAAGTGTGGCTCTAGATCCTTGGCTCGCTTGCGCTGCCGGTACGAATCTCCACCAGTGCATCCAGATGGTCAACTCACAGTGAACTCCCTGGGCTTGCAGCACCACGCAGTCTGCATGAAATCTCTTAATAAGCGCCATCCTATCAGATGCTAGGACGTCCAGCACGGTCAGTGCTGAGGGGGCAAACATGAAAACACACACCAGCGTGGACCTCCAACCATCATGGACCTCCAACATCTGCTTTTCATTAGCATTCGGGACGGACGTTCTCACTCTATATGAGTTCAACACAAGCGTCTGCTCTGGCCCAAAGAACTGTCAACTCTTCAAAAGCAAGAGATTGGGAATGAGAGAGACAGAGTGACAGAGGCAAACAAAAGGCCTCCATATGGTTCATGCTCAGAAAACCACCTGGCTCTATGATATGAGTGCCAGTCTGAAATGTGAACGACCAGTTCTGAAGAGTTAACTGAAACAGTTAATATGTTCAATTTATCTTATTCATTATAAAGCAAAGTGTGGCGAGTTTGTCAAAATATTCACTAGGGACCGTAACAGGGACCGGGAACGTTCTCTGCATTTAACCTCTACAGTAAAGTTATACACAGTGAAGTGACACACATCAACCCGGAGCTATGGGTAGCCTTAAGCTGGTGGAGGCGTGTGGGGGTCAGTGTCTCGTTCAAGTAGAGCCCATCGGACTAGGATTCTGACCTGCAACACCTGGACCAGAACTGCAACAGAAGCGCCTTTCACTGTCTCAGACCGTCTTTAAGCAGTCTTTAGTCTTTAAGCAGTTGTAGGACTGTGTTCAGTGAGCCACAGAAAGAGACAGAGACTTGGAAACAAACTTGAAACAAATAAACCCAGAGAGAAACAGCTCTTGTTGTGCTACTTAACCTTCCATTTTTGGTGTTGTTTACTGGGTCACTGGAAGCAGGAGCCAATTCCCGCACCTCTGGGACTAAAGACAAGACACAGCCCTTGATTAATGGCAAGACAATCAAAGAACGCAACACACTTTTTCACCCCAATAGACACTTATCCAGACTACAATTCTCCTAAATGCGTGTTTTTGAATTGTGGGAGGGCACCGGAGACATGAAGAATACCCACGCAAGCACAGATGAATGCCCAACCTCCCTTAAGCTTCAGTCTGTAACTGGTCCTTTTTGCTGTGTAACAGCTGTAACGTCGGCCCAGATTCGCCACGGGAATGCGCCAAAGTAAAAAGGCAGAGGATGGGAAACTCACAAATATCTTTAATGGCCAGTGTTGTTTCCTGTCCGTGCAACCCGTTGGAGAGCGTTACAAAACAATGAATAAAACAAAAGCAAAACAAAGACTGGACCAAACGGCATCGGAGCTACATGCTCGTCTCCTCGTTCTGGGTCTGACGTCACCACGTCACTGCGGCCACGATGTTTTAAAGGTATGTTACCATTCCGGCCGTTACACAGCTCAACCTACAACGCCCACTATAGATACCGAACTGAATTCAAGTGTAACAAGTGTAAATCACTTACAGTTGTGACTGAACGCCGGCCGTCACAGACTCCTCTATATGGCCCCTTGCACTGGGAATCTGCCATTTTGCAATGGTGTGGAAAGGCCACAGTCAGGCTAACTTCACTCCGAGTGGGTCAGAGTCAGGTCAACTAACAGGCCCTGTACCTTCAAACAGGCCAGGAGTGTAATGACGCCCCTCACCCGCCCACGCCTCATAAAACACGCTCATTAAAATCAATTGGAGCCATTTGAAAGTTAAAAGTAGATTGTGGTAGACTTAAGCAGCGCAAGACTGGGTAATGAAGTTTCAGTTGTGGGTTTTAATTTAAGTTTAAGTGTGATAAACATTTAAACACAGCGACAAATAAAATGTAAAGATTACATTTAATAAACTTTAATTGGCATTAAATGAACTTTAAAAAAAAAAAAAAAAAAAAGATAATTTTTTAAATACTGCTAGTAGTATTAATGCCTTGGCCAAAACGTAAAATTCAAACAATGTATAATTCGGGACATTGTCAGTCAAGGTGTGAAACATCTGGGTCTTTGAAGTCACTTTGCCTAGTCTTTGTAAAAATGACAAGTGTAAAATGTTCAGATCGTACAGATCTTTGATGAGAACAATAAAAATCAAAGCTACTGTCATTGAGTATGTTCTTGTCCATAGTCTCAATCACTCAAAGCTACTCACCTTTTCTCTAAACTCTGGAGACAAAACCCAATTTTCAATCTACATTCACAAAATGTCAGACTTTCGTCACCACCTCTTCTTGCAAAATCAACCTTTCATCTCCATACAGTTCAATCTGTGCTCAAAATTGAACTAAGTTTTGAACTAAGTTAAATTGTGTCCAGAGTCAGCCAAATTGAGAAGCACTGATAAGCAGACATTAAACACTACACATACACAATAATGAAATAATAAAACACACTACACTACACAAAAAATACGAAGCTGGAGAAATAAAAATGTATTGTTCACTGTAGGATAAATGTGTCTTGCAAAAACAGAAAACCTAAACATTTAGGCACTTGTACAAAAAGACAAAACAGAAATAATGCGCATTAGCATGCCCTGTTTTATGTGCAGTATGTTGCGCTTGAGGACATAATCGACAGCAGAAGAGACTGACACTTCCGTCCTCAAAGGTCTTCTACTGAATTTCCTTCAGTTTACTGTAATGGCATTGTTCAACCTATCCACCTTTGGGGTCTTGTGGTGTGAGGACATAGAACCTACAAATCCTTAGGACAAAACCTTTTTTGCATTCAGAGTATAGAGAAAAGTTGAGCAGCTTTGAAGAAATGTGACTTAGTTATTGAGAAAAACTGTAATGATTTGATCTAACAGAGTCATTACTGTCAAACAATTTACGTATTTTATTGATTTTCAATTTTAGAATACAATTTACAATTACATACTTTATGATCATGTAACACACACACACACACACCACTGATAACCAGTGTTGGGAACGTTACTTTTAAAAAGTAATTAGTTACAGTTACTAGTTACTTCTAAAAATAGTAATTGAGTTAGTAATGGAGTTACATCATTATAAAAGTAACTAATTACTAGGAAAAGTTATTATTGCGTTACTTTTTGTGACAATGTTTTTGTTTTGCTGCTTTTTTTTGCTGCTGTCAATATTAAATATGTTAAATTAATGAAATGGACACTAAAAAACTATTACCAAAAATAAACGAATACATTTCACAAACGTAACAAGTTACTAAAAGTAACATGTTCTGCTTTCAGTATATTTTATTTAACAATATACCAAAATTAAATAACAAAAATGTACACTTTTTCTAGTGCAAACAGGTAGTAAAATTAGGGTGCTTTACATCTCAGTTCGGTTAAAGTGAACCAGAAAGGGAAAGTGAGTTTAGTTCTTTTTGCTGTTCACAACCTAGTGGACTCAGAAGAGAACTCAATTCTTTTTCCGTTCCTCTTCAGCAGTGAAGAAGAGACCCCAGAGTTTTTATTACATTAACGTGCCATTGGTTTCGTTAAAATGTTAAAATGAATCATGTTTTATTTTTGTTTGAGCAGCAAACTTTACATCCACATTCTACTAGTCCAGGGGTGACCAACCCGTGGCTCTTGAGCCTCATGCGACTCTTTAACTAGTTTGCGGCTCATGCGGCTCTACAGGAGCATTCACATGACATGAGTCAAATATGCACACGTTAACTGTTTAAATATAACTGATATTATCATGTTGGTGTGGTTATTTTCATTAACTCTGGCTGAGCAGAGGTCTGTGTGTGTGTGTGCGTGTGTGTGTGTGTGTGCATACAAGATGAAGGGATCATGTTTATGTGTGCCCATGTGTATGATGTGGCTCTGTGCAGTAACACAAAAAAGTGGCTCTTAGTCTCTGACTAGTTGGCCAGTGGCCACCACTGTACTAGTTGGAAAATATGACTGAAAATGACAATAATAATTACAGCGGAATCACGTGACGGCACTGAAGTCACATGACTGTTTTTCCAATGATGTCACTGAAAAAGTTGATATTACCATGCGCACGTATTTGTGTCACCTTATACAGCACAAATCTGGGAGTTATTTGTATAGATGAATGTATCAGAGACACTTTATAAGTGGGGGTTTAAACCAGTTGGACAAATAGGCAAAGGTGGAATTAGACACATTTACTTGGCCTCTTCACGTGCATTTGAAGACAAAGTTGCTATTAAGGTAATAAATAAGACAGAAGGTAGCTCCATGCCAAAACTGGACAGGGGAGTAAGTAAACAAAATCTCAACAAAGAGCTGGAAATTGTTTGTCTTCTCCAGCATGAACACATTATTAAAACGTTGGGAATTTATGAAAATCCTGACATAATTTGCATTGTAATGGACTATGTGAGCAACAACCTTCTCAAACATCTACAAGAGAACGGTCCACTGACAGAAGAAACTACCAAGAGACTGTTCTTACAACTGACGTTGGCTGTAAATTACATACACAAAATTGTCAAAATAGCGCATAGAGACATCAACTGTGGCAACATTCTTTTGGATAACAGCTTTAATGTAAAGCTTGCAGGTTTTAGTCAAAGCCACCTGCTGGACAACAGCATCTCTGGTTATGTTCCCCTCTCTGGTGTTTCTGCAAATCAAGATCAGTTCATAAAGGATGACGTCTATGATTTGGGAATTATCCTGCACTGCATGCTCAGGGTAAAAAAACCCAAGTATAACTCTAACCACAATGCTTATGAATTAGACAAGTTACCAATGTCTTTGCAATGTATCCACCTTTTGAAACTTCTGCTCAGGTCAGAACCTCCGGAACCGTTCACTACGGATGAGGTTCTGCGCCACGAATGGCTGAAATTCAGCTGGCCTCGTGTCTAAAATGTCTTGTACGATTGAGACCTGTTGGACGACCCAGAGGAAAACCCAGAAGATGACCAAGAGGAAGATCCAGACGAAAACCAGCGGAAGACACAGTCTCTTAACAAACTATACAATCCCTCTTTCAGGAAAACTCAGGGATGGAAATGGATAAAAAAATGGATAAGCAAGGTAAGCTGATGGGTCTACTGGCTGGAATGGTTCTTCAGTTCCAGTTGTTGCATAACACAGTTTTGTCATTTTACCATTTTACTAACTGTTGGGTCTAAAACCCTCAAAACCAGGTTCATTTCCTAAGCTGCTGTACTTATTAAAAATAAATCACACAACACTAGGTAAAGTAAATCAAAATCACCAGAGAGAGCTCAGACTCCAAGACCAAGTTCCATTACAATCTCCTTCTGATCTCACGAGCTTCTGCGTCTCCTCGGATGTACGTTCATTTATTACAATCAAAAGAGAATGGAAAGTTTTAGGCTGGAAATATCATCTTATTTAGTCTTTGTAAAGTTATCGTGATAACAGCATTATCAGGTACGGGAATGGCATGCTGTCTGCTGAAGGCTCTGTTCAGACCAGATTAACACACACACATGAAAAATGTCAACCTGACCTCATTCGTATTTCAACGTGTACAATATTAAACGTTTAAAGCCTTTAAAATCGCATTCACCCCAACACTAACATTAATAATCAAAGCCTCTTTTATTAGACATCATAGATCCCAAGATGATGTGTATGATACTGGTCTCCTGGGATGTGACAAGAATAATTTACCTGTTTTTGTTTAATAGAATAAAAAATACAGACATTTATTGTATTGGAATGTGAATTTTGTTTATTGCAGCCTCCCCTTTCAGTAATACAAGGGAGCGCTTAAGCCCAAACGGTTTACAGAGGTAAACATTATTTTCCCCCCTAAAACACAACTCTACCCGAGAGGAAAAATAGTCCTTTGCACTTGAACCCAAAATAAATTTGTTTGTAATATATATAGTGTTCTAAAATCAGGTTCCAGTAATGAAGTTTTTTTAATGTTTGTTTAGTGCTTTTAATTGTTTGATGCTAATGTTACAGATAAATGTTACAGTATATGGACTAATTAAACGTGTTTTTCTACAAACTTTTGAAAAAATGAAAAAGAAACGTGAATCAAACCTAATGATTCTAATTGATCCTAATTTAAATATTACTTGACTTTCACGCATATGTATATTTTTTATTAAATTTTTTATTAAATTGTAATTGTCTCAAAGCGCACAAGATTATATGTGTTATGAGATTATAGCTTTGCTATAATAGCTTTGACACATGTTTGTTTATAACCTGTGTATCTTTGTTTTTGTCATTCATTGCTACAATGATAAGAGTATTTTATTGTTAATAAATACTGAATGTCTTTTATTTTTCCATAGAGATTTTTTCCTCTCGAGTCTTAAACGAGTCTTTGTTGTTAGGCCACAGCGCTATCCACTGCTCCACCTTGCTGCCTGAACATTATACAAATGATTGTGGTGTAAGCCCTCGGAAAATAATTAAAGTGGCGTTTGTTTGGGTCACATGATCACGCTAGTCAGGTGGGAATTATAGCTTGAATCTTGCGATGACACACAGATTTTCCATGAAATCGCCAGACAAAGTTGATATTGGTGCGCAACTGGACTCCTGTTTAGTTCATTTAGGTTATGCCAGGAAATCATTTCAAAAGTTCTAGAAGTAAATGAATTTAACAGAGACGCTCAAACAGTGGGGTTTTATACCAACTCGAACACTGTCCGAAAGTCCTTATGGAAAGGATTATTTGGCCACTTCATCTGCATTTGAACACAAAGTTGTTGTCAAAATTCTACCCAAGTACAAATGCTTTAAATTTTTTGTGGACAAAGAAATAGAAATCATCTCTTGTCTCCATCATGAGCACATAGTTAAGATGCTGAAAGTTTACAAAAACTCTTACTTGACATGCATTGTAATGGAGTACATGAGCATCAACCTTCATGATTATGTGCAAGAGAATGGTCCACTGACCGAGCAGAATGCCAAGAGGATGTTCTTCCAGCTGACCCAGGCGGTTCACTACATGCACAACTCAGTCAAAATATCTCACGGATATATCAACTCTAGCAACATTTTACTGGATAAAGATTTAAATGTGAAACTCTCAGAGTTTAGTCTCTGCATCAAGCTTGATAAAAACGCTTTTATTTTCCAAACAGCGGAAGTTCGCATTAAGTTTGATCTGTATTATATGGGACGTGTGCTGCTCTACATGATCTGTAAAAGAACAGTCGTGAAAAATTTGGAGCAGGAACTAAACAAATTAAAAGTCTCTCCTCATTGCACTCAACTGTTGAAGCTTCTGCTTCACTCGATCAGGGTTAAGCGGATAGCAGCAGAAGATGTTTTGCAGCATAAATGGCTGAGCAGTTGATAAATGTGCCTTGAGTTCAAGTTCATGTTTTGAGCATTTGTAAGGTGCTTTTCACAGTTTTAACTGTCTCAAAGCGCACAAGTATCTATTAGGAGATGGATCCATTCAAAGTCTACAATTACAGTTTTTCTCAAATGCTAAAACACAAAAGCCAATCCCCTAAACCAAATGACCAGTCAACTAAACACATTTAACACAAGTCACAAGTCTAGCCATCATTCTCCATTATCATAAACACATTTCACATGAATACACAATTCACAAAACACAATCTTCTGTTCTCATAACTAAACACATTTGTCCTTGCTAAAACATAAGTTGCAAAAGAACTCTGCTCATATTCTCAACTGAAAGCTCATGCGATGCAAAATGCTGGACACAGTCAGCAATATTTCAACACAATAAACACCTGGCGTCATTCACTACACACAACAACTCAAAATTGAAGACACTTGTTGCTAATGCTGTGACTACATGTATAAATGCAAATTCAGAGTGCAAGTTTGCTGTAGATTCCAAACAAACACAATGAATGAAGGCAGAGTCAGGGGAAGAGAAATTCGAGTCACAGGAGAGAGAAGAGCTGGTCATGGAAGAAGAGGTGCAGGCCAACGAGGAACAGAAGGAGGCCAACAAGGGAGAGAAGAAGGTCCAAGAGGAAGAGCAAGACAACCTGGCACCGCCATTATGGATGAGATGCGAGCAACTTTGACCATGTCATTGTCCATGGCATGACAACGGCTGAACCTGAGTAGGTTCACTGTGGCCACCATTATCAGGGTATTCAGACAACACAACAGGTATTGTACTCTATTGCTTTGTTTGTCACAATACAATTTTGCAAGCCTGTGAAAGTAGTCTATTGGTTTCAAATCAGTTGTTACTGTAGTTGAAAGAATGCCACATAGAGGTGGGAGGGTTGCCATATTTACAGCGGCACAAGAAACCCTCATTGTGGATATAGTTCGTGAGAACAACCTCATCAGACTCCGGCAAAGTAATTGCCGATACGTAATTTCAATGTTGAGGACATTTATGATGTCAGCTTGGCCACAATAGACCGAGTTCTCCGGTGCCAAAAGATCCGGATGAAACAGGTCTATAGGATTCCCTTTGAGCGCAGCTTTGCGCAACACATGTAAGTATACATTCATATTCTGTGGTCTACGTTACTTCTGGACAATACTATGCTACCTGATTGACTTGTTCTGAACATCTGTACACTTTCACAGAGGATATTACCTGGATGAGGCTGGCTCATCAACCTGCAGAAACGAAAGCAAAGAGGCTGTAACCTCATTGGCCAAAGAGCCATCACTGAGGTTCCTGGGTAATATACTCTTTGTGCGGCCATGGGTTCAGAGGGTCTTGTCAACCAGCATGCTGAACCCAGGGCAACCTATGCCGTGGGGCATGTGGGGTTCAGCGTCTTGCCCAAGGACACATGGTTGCAGAACCAGCTGTAGGGGGATTCGAACCTGCAACCTTTCGGACACGAGTCCAACCTCCCTCCCGAAAACAAATTCTAGATATCAGGAAAGTTACTAGATACCTAAAGTTATTTTCTTGGTAATCATCATAATACTGATTATGTTAATAATACTTATTTCTTTTGTTTTATTGTTTTACATCCACTGATGTTTGTTCTAAAGCTGTAGCTGTGTTTTAAAAATTAAATATTTCAGTTGCTTCCAAATGAGACAAAAAAAGTTTGTGAATCATTAATACCGTATCACACAGTGGGGAATAATTTTGCAATGTGTAGCCTGGGTAGTACAATGAAAACCCTTTCAAGACTTGAGTTCAAAGCCCAGTCGAGTCCCTTTCTGAGTTTGTATAATTTTAAGAGCCAGGTTTGTGAATATAGTTCACTTTTTTACAAGCATGTAAACAATTGTCTTACTGACAAAAATTACAGCAAATATAGTTGTAACAGTCCTGCTCCGCTGCTCCACATGGCGGAGAGTCATGGGAATGGCATTGGACTGGGGCGGCAACTACATGTCCCAGGAGCCTTTGCTTCTTGGGTTGATCTGTGTCTCATCCTCTGTGTGAGCAGTTCCACCTGTGTTGTTAAGTGGTTCTGAGTGTAAGTCGTCACCTGTCCCATTGTCTTTTGACTGTTATTGAAGTCAGCGTTTGTCTGTTCTGGTTATCATGCCATGTTATGTTTTGTGTGTAGTTCTAGTCTTTTTTTTTTTTTTTTTTTATTAAACTTGTTCTTTTGGTAACTTCATCATTTTGTCTGGTTCATAGAACCAGAACCGTGACAATAGTTAGTAAATAGATTTCTGCATTCTGATCTGACCCTTGAGTCCACAAAAGTTCTGGTTTCCAAGTGTCAGTGCCACATCAGATTTCGAACCTTTGCTGGCTGCAGTAGTCATGTGAGTAGTGCGTCATGTGACCACGAGAAATGTCATGAATGCTGTTTTTCCATTACAACCCTGTCAAAGTTAATATAACTGCGCGATTGCACAGCTGTCTAGTTCACTTAATCTGTTATAAATAATTGTCACTACTCTGTTAGCAAAACAAATTTAGACTTTAAGATGTATTTGACAGAGACACTTACAACTTTGGGCTTTAATCCAATCAGAAGACTGGGTGAAGTGTGCGGGGGAAAGATTTATTTGGCCACTTCACCTGATTTCGAACACGAAGTTGTTGTCAAGGTTTTAAATAAGTCCGGCATAGGCAAATTACACGTGGACAGGGAATTAGAAATTATTTCTATTCTCCAACATAAGCACATTATAAAGACACTGGAAATTTACGAAAACCCGGAAGTTGCTTGTGTTGTGATGGAATATATGAACAATAACATCTACGACCACGTGCAAGGTAACGGTCCACTGTCTGAAGAAAAAGTCAAGAGTCTTTTCATGCAGATTACACTGGCAATGTATTACATGCACAATACGGTCAGAATAGCCCACAGAGATATAAGCTGTAGGAATATTCTACTGGATAACAATGTAAAAGTAAAGCTTGCGTGCTTTGGTCAAAGCCAAGCACTGGACAGTAACTCCAGGTTAGGCCCAAACTGCAGAGTTTATAAAACTCCAGAAGAACTTATTAAAGATGATGTTTATGACATGGGCCTTGTTCTGTACTTCATGATCAGTGGAAAGAACTTTTCTTATAGCTGGAATCAATGTTTGGATGATTTACCAGTATCTCCTCATTGCACCCACCTACTGAAACTTCTGCTCCGCACTGAGCCATCAGAACTATTCACCATTGAAGACATTCTACATCACGATTGGCTAAACTTCAGCTAGCCTCATGTCTAAACAGCAAGTGTTCCCGCCATCTTGAAAAGACCGTGTAAGTAACAGATTAGTGTTTCCAGTGCTTGAGTCTCCAAAAAATGTTACAAGTATTAGGTAAAAAAAGATCCTTTAGCATTAATGCAGACTTGAGCAGCATCCGGCCCCGGTGCCACGAGCGGTTGGCTTCAACTGGCCCGTATCTTAATTGGAAGCGACAAAATAAATATATTTATCTTTTAATTGACCTTCTGCATGAAGTAAAACTGCATTTGTTTCATAGTGAACTTTGGTTTGATTAAAAAAAATGGCAGATGTGTCACAGTCCCTCACAATGTCAGATATTTGCTAACATTGTAGTTAGTTTTGGGGAGCAGAGGTTTTGTTTACAGCTAATTTCTTTTTGTTTACAGACAACAGCTAATTTTGGCAATGCTATTTTCTTTTTTCAAAGAAATACAATGAATTGCAAATGCAATTAATTGAGTTCAGTCTTGGAAAAATGAAGCCCATCCCTGCTGTTGATTTTTATCATCATTTTGACTTAATGTGACTATTGATCAGGGTCAATTAGTTTGTTGATCAGTAAAATGTCACTGACTTTACTTAGAATTCATTTTTTTAAATATTTCATTACATTAGTTATTAAAAGATTATTACTTTTCAATTGTGAAATGTTAAATCATACTGCGAAGGTTTCTTCCTGTGTGTTGTTCTTTTTTGTTCAAAGGTCTTGGTTTTGAATTTTGGGCCTTTTATTTTCTATTTCATATTTGTATTCAACTATGCTATTGTATTAGTTTATTACAAATTTTTAACACAATCTAGAATGTTTTTCACTCATGAAAGTAACATAAAAGTATAGGCAAAGTTATTTTTAAAACTTTCAGAAAGACGGCAATAACTGTTTTTAAGCTTTTTGTTTTCAGTCAGTTTTCAATTAGCAAATTAATAATATTTACTGCTTTGTTTTTGAGACCAACCATTGAAGCAATTTTCAATTTTCTAGGACAGTGTCTTTAAGTAGATTGATGTTGTGAAAAGGTGTGTAAATCCAAATTATTATTATTATTATTATTATTATTATTATTATCATCACTATTAAAATGTATTTGATTTGGTCACATGACGAAGGGCGTTTTGGACGCTTCTTCACCATTGATTGAGAAGTATATTGCCAGAACTAATCCTTGTAAAAAGACAAGATTGTAAAAATACAACTTTTACAAAGACTGGGATTAAATTGGGATTTTATTCCATTTAGAAAACTGCGACTGGATGGATGGATTGATGTGAGGAAAAACTGCAAAAACAACTGGTGTTGCATTGCAATGGAGTAAACGAACAAAACCTCCTCAGGTACGTGTAACAGAACATATAAGTAAGCATATATAAACATATTCATATACATATATGCATAAATATGCTAATTATATATGATAATTATAAACATATTACAAACAAGTTCTGTCATAAGCTTCTACACATGTGTTGTCCTGATAATCGCTGACACAACCTGCACCAGTATCATACTTTTACACATAATTATAGAGAGAAAATTTGTCTTTATTGCCTTTATTTTAGAACTGTCTGTAATGCTCTGTAACCTAACAAACCCAACCAGATCTGAAATTGTCGCTACAAATTCAAGATGGTGGTGGTTGTTCATAAACACTGTGAGACTGCGCTCTCAATTACTTTTCATCCTTTATCAAAAGTCAGTAGTCAAAGTCAGCTTTATTGTCAATTTTGCCATATGTACAGTGCATACATACAGAAAATCGAAATTTCGTTCCTCTCAGTCCCTAGATACAAACAGATGACATTTCAACATAAAATAATTGATTGATTTAATTGAATAATTGAATAATTTATTGTTAATTCTTCACTTGTCGCATTATTAAATATACAAATAATTTCGTTAATTACGTTTATTATCAATTATAAAGCTGTTTTGGGTCTGTCACAAAAAATAGCTTTTTGTCTGTCATGTTTGAAAAAAGATTTTTAAATCTAACATGAATCTCTTCAAGTCGACATAATTTAAAACATCTGCAAATTATCCGTGACAAATTACTGTCCAGGAAATCAAATATTGTCACATGACGTCACATGAATCTTGCTAATCCGCGGGCATAAACTTTCCAGGAAAGCAATCCAGTGTGTTTTTCCCACCTGATGTCAGTAGCGCAAATGTTTTTTCCCTTACATCATGACAGAGTTAATAAAGCAGCAGCTTTCCAATCAGTCACTGATATCAGTCTTCACCTGAAAATAATTAAAACATGGATTTAACAACCACACTTGAAGAGTGGGGTTTAAAAACAATCAAGTCAATACCTGGAAGGTCCCGGTTTGGCGGAAAGGTTTTTTTGGCCTCGTCATCAGAGTTTAACCCCAAAGTGGTTATTAAAGTTTTAGTCAAGAAGCACATGCCAGTGAACAGAGAACTAGACACGTCTCTTCTCCAGCATGAACACATTATTAACAGACTGGGATTTTATGAAAACGATCACATGTCTTGCATTGTAATGGAGTACATGAGCAACAATCTGTACGACTACGTGCAGGAGAACGGTCCGCTGCCCGAGGAAGATGCCATGAGGATGTTCCTTCAGCTCACTCAGGCAGTTCACTACATGCACAATTCGGTAAGAATGTCTCACGGAGACATCCACTGCGGCAACATTCTGCTGGATATTGATTTAAATGTGAAGCTCACAGATTTTGCTCAGAGCCACTCGCTTGAAAATAAATCCCAGTTGTCTTTGCTCGCAATAGACGATCACATAAAGTATGACGTGTTTTGTATGGGACTGGTGCTGTACTTCATGCTCACCAAGAGTAAGTTCACCTGTTTCCAGGCCATAGCGGAGCTAGATATTTCTCCTCACACCGTACAACTCCTGCAGCATCTGCTGGTCATGGAACCTTCTGTGCCGTTCACCACTAAAGACATTCTCAACCATTACTGGCTGACTGACGAAGAGTGTCTCCAGTAATGTGTTGGCACATGCCATGTTGGTTCAGGTGGCATCTGCTCTGCAAATGTCGTTCTTCCTGGTTCTCGAGCAGATTACCACAGGTAATTCAGAATTCTGAAGACTTCTGGTTGTAAATTGCCTGCAAATTTGGTCCGTTTCACTTTGGTCCGGTTTTTCAGATGCGGCACCGCAGTGGACATCAGTTTCTGTATCTGGGCTCTTCGTTTTTGAAAGAAGAGGATCAAGACCCTCCCAACTGGCCTTGTCACTGTTCAGAGTGGCAGGAAATCACATTTGGCTGGTCCTCAGTGTCCCTGGAAGATGATGACTAAAGTTAAAAGTACTTGTGGTGATGGTTAAGGTGATGTCAGTAAATCAGCTCTACTACCAAGATGTTCTGTTCTGGTTTTATAATTTCATATATGGGATGAATAAGCTCAGGCACAGCTTAACAGTTTATTTCTGCACTAAACAGCAATTAAACAGTTTGTACTCCACTGCACTGACTTTTTTTTTGCACATTTCATTGCACCTTCTGTGTAGTATATGGTTCTTTATTGTCGCACACTCTGCATAATTCATCTGTAGACAACTCATCACTGTATTTTTTTCAATGCACCTGTATATTCCTGAATATTTTATATCCTTTATTTTAGGGATGTACCGAATTTTCGGCCACCGAAAATTTTCGGCCGAAAATGGCCAAAAAGTGCATTTTCGGTTTTCGGCCGAAACACTTTTTTTACCGAAATAAAACGGCCGAAAGTTGATGACGTAAGCAGCGACCGTGAGCTGCACGTGATTTTACTGAAACAACATGTCTGGTGTGTGGACCTATTTTAGCGTGTCTGAGAAAGACCCACGGATAGCAATTTGCAGAGTGTGTAATGCCGAAATTTCAAGAGGAGGTGGGTCTGCAAAGACTTTCTCCACGTCGGGTTTAATTTATCACCTGAAATCCAAACATGCCGATCGCTACGCTGAATTTCAGAGGAAAGCGGCACAGAAAAAGAAAACGCCTCCGAGCACGCCTACTCCGTCTGTGGCGGACGTTTTTGAAAAGGCAAGGAAGTTTCCCAGAGATTGTGTCAAGGCAAATGAAATTACAAAAAAGATTATGGAATTCATTGCCCTAGACGATCAGCCATTCTCTGTCGTAGAAGATGTGGGATTTCGTAGGCTAATCGAGCACATTG
>MU204310.1:4902597-4965930 GCA_017309775.1 Paedocypris sp. Pulau Singkep
GAAAGTATATATTATATGTATTATATAAAGTTATATATTATATAATAAGATTAGTAAAACACATTCTTCCTCTTCTGAGTATTCAAGGTCTAGTTTGAGTTGGTTCTCAAAGGATTAGGACAGTTTCTCTGCATTACAATTATACAAAGAGATGCAGTGAACCTAAACTACATATAAATTCTACATATAAAATCAAAATGTAACTAGTACTGATAAGTGTTTGTTCAAATGTAGTGGAGTGAAAAGTACTGCTACTCAATCACAAATGCAGTGGAGTAGAGAGTAAAAGTTGCTTATATTTTTGGTACTCAGTGCAAGTACGAAGTAGCCAAAAACATACTTAAGTAAAGTAACAAAGTACATTTACTCAAGTACCTTACACCCCTGGATATATAAGATCAATTAAAATCTGTCCATACCATACAGACTGGAACAATGTTGGTGTTATATTATATATATATATATATATATATATATATATATATATATATATATATATATATATATATATATATATATAGTATACATATAAAATAAATCTACATTTATAATAAATAGGCTAACAAACATAGCAAAATATTCATAAACATAGCAATAATAAACACACGAACATCAAACATTAATTTAACTAACCTTGTGCCTCTTCCAACCATGTACTAAGTACAAATTATTTACAAAACGAAATAAATCAAAAACCGTCGGAACTACTGCCGAATTGTCCGTTTTAACTTTTATATTTTTTAAACTCAGCAGCTCCGTGATCGCGTGGCTCCCTCTCTCTCAGTCCATGCGATTCTGTCACTTCCGCGGTTTCTCCGCTCTTCCGCCAAAATCCGGTTGGATTCCCTTAAAAAATAAAGGTCCTTATCGGAGAACTTAAAGAACAACTTAAAGATTGAATTATGAAACCAAATCAATAAACACTCTTTTAAATATTTAAACAAACACAGAAAGAAAGCAAGCCATATTAAACAAACTTGTTTTTATATTAACCTCAAATCAAACTTAAGGTTATTTACAATGCAGTTTATCTTAGTTTCCAACTGAAAGTTGTTCTTATCATTGTGACGTGTACAATGTACAACAGCGACACCCGGTGGCGAAGAGTGATGCACGGGAGTGAAGTTGATGTACACGGAGATCGGCTGCCAAATAAAGGGTTCCAGTAAAAACAACTGTCGTGTCGTTTGAAACAACAACACGGACATTACAAAAGTCATTGAATTTCATAGCAACAACACTAAAAGTTAAATAAAACCGTAAGATATAATAGGTTGCGTATATTACATTTAATTCGGTGGTTTTTATTTGTCAAATGTTTTTTTAATTTTATTTTAATTTAACAAAGACCTTTACGCACGTGCATTATAAAATGTTAATATATTGACATATTAAATGGCAGTTTCCGTTACGTTTTTTGAACAGTATGCATTTCCATTACGCTTTTCGGAGAACGTTATAAACGCGGATCAAGTGAGTTAATTAAAAGTGAATTAATTTTGAAAGAGTGAAGGCGTTTCAAATGTAATAAATGTGTCGAGATCTGAAGAATCGTTTTTTGAGGCATCCGAGGATTATTGGCTTTATTTTATACGTCATGCAAGAATACATGATTGCGCAATATTATAAAAATAGGTTGATGTCGGAGATAAAACGGTCCGTTTCTTTTTTCAAGAAGTTAAAAACGAGATGAACACAAGTCTTCTATTGAAAATAAATTGAAGTTGAAGACTCGATTATTTTCTACATTTAACATACGTAATATTTTATACATTTAGTTTTTTGCAAGAAAACCAGAATGAAATGCCTGGTTTCGCGGCCAATCAGCGCTTTACTTGATTAGCTAAAAACCACATTCCGTTGTAATAACAATTTAAGAAAGGTGTTGTGAAGTTTATTTTGATTTAAAATTATTTTATTAGATGATCAGTAAGACGTAGAGACTCGTACTTGTCTCCATGACGTTGCGGGCAGAACTTAATAAACCTATGAGTTTATTACAAATTATAAGTTTTGTTACTCTCAGTCGCTGGAAATAATGGATCACAGCTCGGAAGATCTTTCGGAATGTCCTCAGTTTACAGTTTTAGTGATCTTCTTTACTTGGGTGTACTTCTACATAGTTTATTTTATGTTTGATTTCATAGACTCTTTGCGTGTGGCTCTTCGTGGACGTCACATTATGCAGTGATTTAGGAAAAACAGCATTTGCAAGGCAGATAATCACTTCCATTTAAATCCTAAAAGGGTAATAGTCAAATTATGTTGCTTTTCTGTTTCATCTGAATGTGCATTTAGATAATAGTGCGGAGACAATTTATAAATGTATATAATTACATTTTATATATGTATGGGCCACCTAAACGAACATAACCGGTGGGTTTCACAATTACTTGAACTTTGTTGGAATTTCTTACAATGCACATGTAGTAGACTCACTTATTTTGCTGTTTATCTGAAATTTGAATATTGCAAGACATATCTTTTTAATTCAATCTCATGTATCTGTATGGTAATATTAAAGTAACAAACTTGTAATGAAAAGTTAATAATACAAATTAAAAAAAAAGTTATGAAAATACAAACAGCCGAACATATTAATTTTATTAACAACACTGTGGGGAGAGACCACATAAAACAATAGAAAACTCCAGTCCTCTTCACATCAGACCAGACATTATTTGCATTTAACAAAAGTGCTGAGATCTTCCAGAAAGCGGATGTACTGCTGATGCTCCAGAGCTGTGCTCAGCTCCGTCAGCTCGTCCGCAAAGGCGTTGTCCACGCCACGGTCTGCCAGGAAGTCCATCAGGTGATCATACAGGGCCTGAGGGGTCACAAGTCAAATAATAAACCAGAACATTAATGAAAAACTAGAACTGTCAGCAGTCAAACCACAAACAAGAGCCAGAAAGTAGTTGTGGGCGATACTGCAAAATTATATATAAAACGATACCAAGTAAATACTGGCCAATATCGCCTATACCGATTTTAGCACACAATATGAATTACATTTGTTTTCTTGCATATGACGTAACAATTTGACACTCAATTTTGCTCAACCCTAATACATCTCTGTGATACTTTTAGTGCCTGTTAGTCATGTGTGAGGTTTACAAATAACAGGACATTCTCAAATATGAAAAATGATATTATTGCCATTTACTATGCAACCTGCAGGGAAATTACAAGAACAGTAATACAATTAAGAACAGGACAAACAGATTAATACTATAAAACACGTGCACTAAACAATAATATACAAACAAAAAGCCCAATGACAGAGAACTGTTCATCATCCTGTTGGAAAACCACTTTGTTTACATTTTTCCTGTTTTAAGTGTTTTTGTAAGTGGTGGCATCGCAATCCGCTGTGTTTTCATAAAATACTTCCACACAGGGCTTCGTTTTTTTATCTGCAGGCTACAGAATACCAAGGCAAGCGCGCACACGGTTCCCACTCTCTGTCGCTGGTTGGCGCTGCTGGGTCACGTGATGTCAAGGCAACCAAACAGCAGAGCAGAGAGGCGTGGACAATGTGCGAGACGTGCGTAAGAGAAAGCGCTGTATACAAGCGTATTTTAAATATGAGATTTCATGCCAAATTAATGTCACTGATTTAGAAAAAGAAAAAAAAACATAATACTGATATTTGGACTTTTGGATCGATTGATCAATTTCGATACAACCCATAGTCAATAATCAACAGTATCGATGTTAAGGATTGATCCGTGAGAGAAGTCAGATCAATATAAGAGATAAAATCTTTTATCAGAAACCAAATCATAACGTTAAGAGTAGTAGTTTGGACTCTTACCCAGTCCAGCGAGTCTGTGTTGAGAGTGTAGCTGGTCTCCTTCCACTCGGCTTCTCCTGGAGGCTGGAAACTGACCTCACGAATGGTGAAGATGTCGCTCTCCTCCTCACCCTCGCCGTGAGAGGTCTACACACACACACACACACACACACACACACACACACTCAGCTTGAGCAGAGACACATTCACGTGAACATATCTTACCTCGTCCTCCGGGAAGTGACAGTCAAACACCAGTGCATTCTGGGATCCCTGCTTGATAACTTCCACCACAAAGTTTGGTGTGGAAATTATATCAGGCTACAAAAACAAGTAATACAACAAATACATTTATCAAAACTAAGGCGTGTTATTTAAGAGACTATTAGAGTTATTTAATTGTGCGTATAGATTAGAACCTCGTTCTCTGTGGGGGTCTGCGACGACTCTGGCTCCTCCTCCAGCTGTGGCGGGACGCTGTTGTTCACATTAAATGTGACTGTGACACTGTCCAACACAACACAAGCATGTGTCAACAACGAGCCTCTTACTTTAGGACAACATGAGGTTTGCAGCACGAACGGGTCTTGATTCTAATAGGACCCTAAAGAACAGACTGTCTGCCTGTGGGTCGACTCGTACTTCTCTCCGGACAGGGAGCGGGACAGTTTGGCCTCAGAGCCATTCAGCTCCAACTCCCATCCGCCTGACATCTTGGGAAGACTCTGGTTCTTCTGGATCTTCTTCTCCTCCTTGATCTCATCCAGCAGAAAGTCGGCAAAAGCTTTATCACCTGACAAACAAAGAGCCAGTCAACATTTCCCATAATATGTGTGTGTTAATACCAGGGGTGTAAGGTACTTGAGTAAATGTACTTCGTTACTTCACTTAAGTAGGTTTTTGGCTACTTCGTACTTGCACCGAGTATCAAAAATGTAAGCAACTTTTACTCTCTACTCCACTGCATTTCTGATTGAGCAGCAGTACTTTTCACTCCACTACATTTGAACGGACACGTATCGTTACTCGTTACATTTTGATTGTGCGCCACAAGCCGGAATCGATTTATACCGCGGTTAATTTTTTGGGCGGACGAGGCAAATATTGCCATCTTTAGGCTGCTGAAGGTAACGAACGGTATTTGTGAATTAGAAACCACAAGAGAAATATAAATTCTTTTAAATGTATGTAAAGGTACGTATAGAAGGTGTTTAACTAGCAACACGACTGACGCCAGTGATGAAGCAAACGACAGCACATCAAGAGCTGGACGATCATCCGTAGCCTTATTTGAATTGGATATTTTCTTTTGTCGAAAATAGAACGTCTCTTACAAGATGCAGTGTCAGCTTTTACCACGGACAACAAAAATAAGTGCTTTTAAAAATTCATCAAATTTGGTGAAAAACATTGCGTCTATTTAATGTTAAAGTGATTTTTTGTCAAGCTAAACTATACAGATTTTCCCCGACTATACAGTGGTATTTGTAAGCACAATGTTATAAATATTAAAGTGGCAAAAACCACTGTGACACGACTAAATTTTCGCTTAATTTTTTGTGTGAATAATTGAGTCGGTTAAATTATACATTCTGCATAAAGAACATTTAGTTGTGAGTTTGTGATGTGATTTTCATTGAATTTATACATCACAACAGTTTAAGTTCACTGCATCTCTTTGTATAATTGTAATGCAGAGAAACTGTCCTAATCCTTTGAGAAGCAACTCAAACTAGACCATGAATACTCAGAAGAGGAAGAATGTGTTTTACAAATGTTATTATAGAATATATAACTTTATATAATACATATAAAATATAATTTACTAATCAGAATTTTATTTTATATCTACTTGCAAATTCAAGTGATTGAGACTGACTTTTTGTTCCTTTTATCCACTTTGTTCTACCTTTTTTCAAACATTGAGGTTAAATTCTGTTTCTGTATTAGAAAACAATAGTTTGTTTTCACATTTCTTTTTTCTGGGCCTATATTGAGTACGAATAAAATACTTCTTAATACTTCACTTCTTTTAAAATTAGATACTTTGCTACTTTGACTCAGTAGCAAAGTCGTTTTGAAATTGGTGACTTGTTACTTGTAATGGACTATTTTTACAGTATCTGTACTTTTACTCAAGTATGGCTGTCCGGTACTCTCTACACCCCTGGTTAATACACATACTGTATGTATACATGCTGAAGTGTGTGTGTATTAATACACATTAAATACAAGTGTTTCGACAGAAAAAAAAATCCGCTTTTACCCTCTGTGTGTAGAGCTCCACAACCGCAAGACTGGGTGGGCAATGCCCGGCTCAGCGTCAGGAGCCTCGGCCTGAGCCCGGAGACCAGTCCGTTGGCCCCATGGGTCCAGACAACGCCGCTGAAGGTTCTGCAGGAATGAAGAGCGGGTCTGACAGCGAGGTTCTGGCAAGAGACCCGACTCGCAAGTTGCACGGCGCGGCTCAGAGTCTTCAGCATTACGGCGGCTCTGCTCGTGGATCGCTCACGGACTGAAAACACACGTGTGGAAGGACACCGTGACCTCAGCACGTCACACCGGAAGTTTTTGGCACGTCGAAGCGGAAGTTAGTTAAAAGTCCATCTCATGCGGATAAACTCGGCGCATGGCTTCATATTTTCTCAGTGTGGTCGCGTGTTAATTAATAAACATAGTAATAAGTCGAATTGTTGGAGGATCGCAGGTCATGCAGCTGTGTGGAGTTTGTTGCGATCAGATTCCCAAGTACAAATGTCCCGTCTGCCAGATTAGATAGTAAGTCTTTTTTGAACGACATTCTTTCTACTTTAGGATCGGGAAATAACGTTTTTTTTTCTCCATTTTTCCTTTCAGTTGCTCGGTTAGTTGCTTTAAGCAGCATAAAAATGAAGGTACGTTTCCATACTTTATCCTTTTTTTACAAACGGTAATAATTTGTTACGATAAACATTATCAATCATTTGTTTTGATAAGTGCATTAGAATATACGATGGATAACGATCCATTTCTGTAACAAGCTTAAAATGACATTATTATCTCTAATATATTGAGATGAATTATCAATTTGTTAAAGAAAATGCCTGTTAATAGCGTCAAACCGTTTCAGACTCATGCCACAAGCCGAAAGATTCTCCTACAACTTCCAGCAGAGACACTGTGACGTCCAGTTCAAACAGCGGTCAGAACACGTCTATTTCAAACCCACAGCGTTTGTGTTGCGAACATGCACCATACTGATCACGTGTGTTTTTTCAGCTGATCAGCCATGGAGCCTCGACCTCCAGCTGGATGAGGGCGAGGAGACGGACCGTGTGCCACTGCACAGGCTGAAGCAGCTGGGTGAGTTTCTGTCTGTGAGACTAGTTAAGGCTGGTTAGACTGTTTATGACACGTTGGTTCTTCACAGATGAGAGCGCTGCTCTGAAGGTTCAGCTGAGAAACCCGCACCTCCGCCGGCTGATGATGGAGGTGGATGCGGCTGAAGATAAGGCAGCTGCAATGAAGACCGTGATGCAGGAGCCGCTGTTTGTGGAATTCACAGACGTGTGTCTCGGCATCATCCAACCACAATAACACGTGTCACTGTATCATCCAACCACATTAACACAAACACTGTTTCTTGTAAATAAAGTTTGTTTTACAGTTCTTTTTTACGTAAAATGTTTTCCTTTTTTTTACATATTTTATATCAGCATAATACAATATGACGATATGATATGGTTAAATATTCTACATTTTATACGGTAGATCCTTATTTCGTAATAGAAAAAAGTTGAGACTCTAACTTTAATATTGTTATAATAAAACAGTTTATACATTTTAAAATAAGCATAAGAATACATTCCAAATAATTAATTTTAATTGTTGTTAAATTAATGCAATGCAGGAATTTAGAGTATAAACTAGATACAATAATTGTTCATTTCATCTACCTAAAAAAAATGAAATGTTGAGCAAAATACACAAAAATGAGATTAGCTGTTGCTTACAAGGTCAATAAACACATTACAGATGTATTGTTTTGACAAACACAAAAAGACAAACAAAAATAGTTCTCTTAACCCTCATATCTCTGATCTGTAAATATAATGCACAACTCTGTGTGGATTTGGTCCCAATTGCACATTTTGCCTGAAACTTCAGCAGGAGAAAATAGTTTTTAGTGATCAGTGTTAGCTGACCAGAGAATACATTCTAACGCTGCACCTGATTTCCAGTCACAAGGACAACAATGCGATTGCTGTGGATGTCAGGTCGAGTCCAGCAAGATCTGGTTGAGTCCTGTCTGCGAGTGTGTGTGTGTCAAGGGGCGAGTGTGTGCGTACATCAGCGCCGACTTCTGCAGGTGAAGCTTCACTGAACCCTGTCACATGACACAATCACATGATCAGTGAATAAGGTCAAAGTCAATGTCAGAGATAAAAGGTCACAGTCCTGCTCTCAACGGCCCAAAGATGAAGAGCAAGAGATAATGAAACTTAGAACTAAAGACATGAAACAAAAAAGATGAGAGAAAGCGAATGATTTGGAAAAGAAAGGTACACTGCTGTGATTTAAATTACCCAGAATTCCAGCAAGACTTACCCATGGCTCTGCTCTGATGGAAGCCACACCCTGACGGAACTGGTTGGTGTGAAAGCTGTACATGCTGCTTCTGATCGGTACCCTCAAGGCGGCCATGATACAGAGCAAACGCTGAAGGGACAGACTGAGAGACACGCTGAGCCCGGGAACACAGGCCGGAGACGAACCCAGGGGACACAAGTGCAGGGCAAGCGCCTCCTGGAGGCTGCTACACGACACAGCATCTCTGACCTTCACCTTCTCTATTAAATCTTCCACATCATCCAGCTCTTCCTCGGCTAAAGCATCCAGCCACACCTACAGAGAAAAAGAGAGAAGGTGATAGAAAAAAAAACAATGAAGCATCATGTATAATATTCATTGCACTTCACAATGTTTTGAAATATTGTGTTGGTCTTTCACCGAAAAAAATCCAACAAGATATTTTTTATGTTTGTGGTTATAACGAGCAAAAATGTTGAAAAGCCAGGCACGGTGGCGCATTGGTTTGCGCTGTCGCCTCACAGCAAGAAGGTTCCGTGTGTGAATGTTGAAATTAATTATTATATTAGTTCATGGTGTATTAATACTTTTGCAAGCCACTGTATATACATCTTTCGCTAAGACCGAGGACAGATTCTCACTTTACAGCGCCTCCATCTTCTCTGGATGAGTGAAGCAGCTTTATGCCATTTTCTCATCTGTGTCCTGACAAGCCACGACCGTACACCTGATGAGAGAGACCGGTGAACAAACACACCAATACAGACAGAGAGATAGAGACAATGAGACACAAACAATTGGCTGTACAAAGGCTACAAAACAAAAAGAACTTAACTGTGTTTATAATGTGGTTGGTGAGGTAAATTAGCCCAAATTCAAATGGGAGCATGATGGTGCTTTCACACCAGAGTTGGTTTCTCTGTTTGGTGCGGTTGGTTTGGGCAGGTGTGAAAATGGCAACCAAAATGGCTGATCCGCACCAAAAGCAGACCAAACAAGAAAAAAAAAAAGCTTGGTATGCTACAAAATGAACTCTGGTACGGTTCGCTTGTGGTGTGTAAGCGGTCCGAACTTGAAAACGACTGCGCATTTGGACTAAATTCAGCTGCCGTCGTGGGCAGCACTGAGGAATATCTCCGGAAGATTTCCGTGTCAGGCTTTCTCCTGAAGTGAAGCGTGAAGCGCTTTGGCAGCGTGCAGCATTAAAACATTTATTTTGCAGCCGCATCTGAGATACACAAATTAAAATGTGTGTGTATATAATAAATGTTTGTGTCAAGCGAAAAATACAAACTATATAATATAGTTCTACTGTATAGTTTAATATAGGCACAAAGGAAGTCTCCTCAGACTAAATAACGACATGTTGTCTCTTGACTTTATTTATGGAATTTACCCACAATTCTGATTAATTGAACAATGAGTGCCGTAGATGTTGTCACATGACAAAATTTTGGTTCGGTTCGGATGGGACCAATAAGTGTGTGTGAACAGGGACTAAAATGCCAGACAAATGTATGCAACAATGTATCATTTACTGCCCTTGGTCCGGACCAAATGAACCGGACTATAGGTATGAAAGCACCCTGAAAGTGTGCCTACGTGCAGAAACAGACTACCGGTGCACCATGGTGCTTGGATGTTGGCACACTACTTTCTATTGTAAACGTAATTGTAAAAACAATTCGCAAGTCATTTTTTGAATTTTGTCTTCTACTGTTAAAATAATAACATACGACAGTGAGTTATATCTACTAACCTGCTTGGATGTACGTGGCGGCTTGTGTCCTCAGGGCACGCTGGCGCTTCTGATAGCGGCGCCAGCAGCACTGGATACAGAAGGCCTTCAGGGACAGGACCCGGTTCCTCTGCTCCTCCAACACCTGCATCTGAACACCATAAGCACAGCTTCATTAACGACTTCTCACTTTACATTAAAATGAACGTTTTGTCCTTGGACTCAAACTTCCTATATTGAGGTTGCAAACTCCTGGTGTAAGACAGATGCCGTTTGAAATATCGGAACTCTTACCATGGAATGTGTGAGAAAGATTTTACTATTCCCAAAGTGCACCATGCTGCTGATGCGATGGTCAGAGTCGGGTAGAAGGTCAATGAGATCCTGCACGGCTGATCTCAGAACAGCCTGCTCACTCTGGCCTGAACCTGCACAACACACACCCTCATGACAATCACATGACAAACCTCCACGCCCTTCCCAAACAGGATGAAACACTTCAAGAGTCTCCATAAGGGAAGATTCATCACATTTTGACAGCACTTCCTGTCACATGATGGCTGGAACAGAAGCCAGGATCTTTAACTTAGAGCATAATCTTAATTTTCAATGATTTAGAAAATAATTGCTAATATCAGTGTGTGTGTGTGTGTATGTGTGCTAATCCTAAAATTTGGCTTGATTTTAGTTTTAGCCCAAAATGTCATAGTGTAGTGACTGTACATAATTCACCCGTTAATCTGTGTGTGTTCTGTTACATGTTGCTGTTTGTTCCCCCCTTAAGTTAGTTATGACAGTTCACAGTTATCACAGTTACGTATATTGCGAGAGCCGGAAGTTTAATCATCCTGTTGGAAGCGTGCAATAAACGAAACACTTTATTTGATGAAACGAATAAGCATTTGTGTGCTCAAGCCGAGAGATCTTGCATACCTCTTTAAATAAATAAATTCAAATTTTATTTGTCACATACATATATTATACACCATGGTACACCATGTAGTGAAATGTGTTTTCTGCATTTGACCCATCCGGCACTCCACAATAGTTCAGTTTTTTGTTTATAAATTTATTAAAGTTAAAACTAAATTGTTAATATACAGTGAGATATGGAAAAATTGACAAAACCTTTTATTGGAATCTGTGGGACAACCGATATGGAAACAGAAAAGAGAAGAGCAACATGCTAATGTTTACGTACTGATCTTTCCGTCCACCTTTTGTCCGAGTGCATAGCGCTGCAGGAAACAGCTGAATGGAATCCTATAAAAGACAGATAAAAATGAATCAGTACACACACACACACACACACACACACACATATATTTATATCTCATTAGTGTAATTTGGTCATTAGTGTATATATAATGAGTATTTGTAGGGCGCTTTTCACAGTTTTAACTGTCTCAAAGCACACAAAACTATATATATATACATATATATATATAATATGATATGCTGTGTATATATATATAGCATGATTTCAATATATAAATTAAGCAGGAATTAAATGCTTGAATGTAATTAATGTAAAACACTTTAAAAAAAGAAAAAGATGGGCGGTGTGTGTGTGTGAGACGCAGTGTACCTTATAGGAAATCCTGCTGCGCTTATGTTTATGGTCTCAACAATTCCACAGGCTTCAAGCTGACTTATCACCTGATGTACAATTGATCACACAGATAAAAAAAAAAACAAATGTGAGTTTCTGAGGTCATTAGTGTGTTTTAGCTGTGTGTGACCTCTGGCGTGGTGAAAGTCTGTGGTCGGCAGTCAGGGTTGGGCTTGATGCAGCGTGTGTAGTGCGGTGTTGTGCTGTTCAAAACGCTCATCAGGCTTTCCACAGAGCTCTGCAAATGAGACACAACACAAGAACATCACCTGTAACTAGGAATGTCCCAATCCGACCCTTCTCAGGATACGTCCCAATAAAAACCTTGATTCAGTTCCGAAGGATCACAGTTCTCACCTGATTTTAAATAGTTACTGTTGGTGTTGTTGTACTATTTCAGTTTTGAATGTTCAAATACTTGTAAGTAGTCACTCTGACTGCTTAATTACAAATTCCGAAAAATTGTATTAACGGAACCACATTAAGCAACGTACAACAAAGGGGCAAAATAAATCGCAGGAGAGATCGCGGAATGAAGAGATTGATGTGTGAACAAGAAAGGTCTGGGATCTCTTTACTGCTGAAGAGGAGCGAAAACACAACTGGGTTCTCTTCAGAGTCCACTAGGTTGTGAACAGCAAAAGAACTGGGATCACTTTCCCCTGGTTCTCTTTCTGGCTCACTTTAAAACGAGCTATATGTGTGTGTGTATATATGTAAAAGCGCCCTAAATTAAGCTCAGAATGTCTGTTTTTAAAGTGTAAGTAAATACAGTGTTGTCTGTTTATCTAATCCGTATAAATCTAAATCTTCTGCTTTTTGAACAGAGCAAGTTATTTGCTCCTGAGAGGGCAAAAGTAGTCAGTCACACTAGTGACAACACCTGAACTCAATGACTGTCAGCTGCTGATCTTAATGAGCAGCACCTTGAGACAGCGTGCGCGGCTCTCTTGGTTCTATTCATTAAAAATAATAAATAATGCGTTAAACATTATTGGCGCGATGAAGCACTTAAAATTGATCACGTGCGTTAACGCGTTAACTTTGACAGCACTAGTATTTGTATATTTTTGTTCATAAAAGAATCTGTTTAGAAATAACATTGGATCAGGCATGATATTAAATTACTTGGATCAGGAGCACAAAAGTTTGGAACACAAGTAACCCAGCCAGTACACATGACACATGAAGACGCATCGTTCCTAGACAAAAACTTCAGCTTACCTTGAACTTGGAGACAACGGTGGTGCCTATTTTACGGCCACCATCACCGCTTCCCTCAGCAAACACACTTTGCAGCAGGGAATGCTTGGACTTCAGCAGGAGACACACGAGCTCAGGCGGAACCGGATCCTGACAGTGTAAAGGAAATGTTCATATTGTACAGTGCTGCTTTGTGTATTAGACTGCTGCCCATAATCTACCAGAGAACGAGAGATCTTCATCAAGGCCCTCATCTAGCTCTAAAGTCAGCATGTTTATTCTTCTACTCAAAAACATTCTATTGTACGATGAGAACATCTCAGACATTCTGGTCTCTAAAATTTGCTCAAAAATTAGTTAAAAAAAATCAATTATGGAGCATACCACCACATGATCCAACACTATGTGAATGCAAATATAAATCTACAGAATTATAATGAACGTCTAATACAAATCACCAATTTTTTTTTTCTTTTCTGGAATTTCATTCCATTTGAACTTTTCACACAACAAATTGATCTTCAGGCCTATAATGAGACCAAGAACACACACTCTCTTAGGTGTTATTACTTTGTTCTTCTCCATCATTCCGCTGATGTCATATAAAACGTTTCCAGCGTAGTGAGACACGATGAACTGCGGCTGTGTGGTGATCTTCTCCCATCTTATGCTGTGATTGTGCGACAGCTGCATCTGCAACCGCACAAGGAACTGCTGCGCGTCAGATGCTCGCTTCAGATGACACTCCTGCACAATGCAACACACAGTATCAGCGAGTCTGAACCAGACACCCTGAGAAACACATGTGTGTTGCAACCGTTAATGGAACAGAATACAGCGGGGTGTTGTCTGTTTAGCTAATTTTCTATTAGAGAGAAGCTTCATTCTAGACAGAAAAAGCTGCAAAGTTATTGTCTGTGTGTGTGTGTGTGTGTGTGTGTGTGTGAGAGAGAGAGAGAGAGAGAGAGAGAGAGAGAGAATAAGACAGAGACAGACAGACAGAGCAATAAGGATAAAGAAATATTTACAGTCAAGTTCATAAGTATTGGGACATTGACACAATTTCAACATTCAACATTTTGGCTCTACAGTATACACCACCACAGTTGATTTGAAATGAAACAAAAAACAAGTGCTTAAACTGCAGACTGTCAGCCTTTACCCTTTTCCGTCCCTTCAGAAATCCCTTCATCATCTGACACTGGGACAAATGGAACAAGAACAAGCAGGAACTGAAGACAGTTGCATTGGAGGCCTGGCAGAGCGTCACCAGGGAACAAACGCAGCGTCTGGTGATGTTTACGTATTCCAGACCTCAGGCTGTAATTGACAGCAAAGGATTTGCAACCAAGTATCAAAAAGTGAAAGTTTGATTTATAACAATAATAATAATAATAATAATGCATTCAATTGTTATTTTTGTGGCGCCTTTCGAGACCCCCAAGGTCGCCTTACAGGACAGGAGACAGTCACACGCACAGCCGGACATACACACCACAGATTAACCTGAAACGCATGTCTTTCGGACCGGAGCACCCGGAAGAAACCCACAAAAACACTGGGAAAACAATCGGAACCTTCTTGCTGTGAGGACACAGCGCTACCCACTGCGCCGCCGTGCCGCCACATTTTATTTATGATTATTATTCTGTCCCATTACTTTTGGTCCCTTAACAAGTGGGAAGCACACACGCAAACTGTTGCAATTGCTAAACCGTTCACCTGATTTGGATGTACAATAAAGACGTACCCTCAAATTAAAGCTGACAGTCTGCAGTTTAAGCACATCTTGTTTGTTTCATTTCAAATCCATGTGGTGGCCAAAAATTTTGAAATTGTAGATGTCCCAAATACTTATGGACATATACTTATGTGTGTGTGTGTGTGTGTGTGTGTGTGTGTGTGTGTGTGTGTGTGTGTGTTAGTAAGATCTACGAGAGAGAAAATGAAAGTGTGTTTTGAGACAAGTGTGTGTGAAAATGTGTTTTGAGTGGGTTTAGGTGAACAAAGTGTCCTTTGAGTCTTTAAACTGTGTGTGAGTGACTTATTTATAAGTATCAAGTGTGTGAGCATGTTTCAAGTTTATACTTAAAGATGTGGTGGGTGTGTGTGTTTGATCTAATTCTACAAGTCGGATCTAATTGTCTAAATGTCTGATTGTGTGAAAATGTGTTTTGAGTTTGCATTGTGGCACCTTCGTGTGTGTTTTTTAAATGTGTGGATGTGTATGAATAAGATAAAAAATAAAGCAAAAATCAGATTAGCGACTGGATTAGGTTCAACATTAAACCTCAGATCAGTAGCCAAAAAATGTTTTTATCATGACAATCTTCCTGTTTTCTCAGTGTGTGTGTGTGTGTAGCTGACTTAGATAATTACTAGAGTCAAACCTCATTGAGAAGTGAGAAAATTCCTGCCGGAATTCCTTCAATCAAGTCTAGGCAACTCTGGTTATCCTGGTAGCGTATGAAGGACCACCGAAGCCCCTCGCTCACATACTCCTCCTGCTGGGTCTTCAGGTAATGAGCCACAAAGTGCTGCTGCAGCTTCTCGTTTGCATAATTGATGCATAACTGCTCCAGGTTGTTGTGAAGGAAGCACTCGAACCCATACACGTCCAGCAGGCCTGAAGAACACAAGCGCACACACTCACACACGGGAACAAGGAGAACAGTCAGATCAGATGTACCAATGAAGTTGCTCCACATGGAAACATCAGCACACATGCTCTGGTTGATGAACTTCACTAGCCAGTTGAACAGCCTGTGGACGGAAGACAGATTTTATTATAGAGTTCATCAAATTACAGTTAAAATGATTCAGTCCTATGGTTCGACCTATCATGGATGTCAAGCTCAATCTTATAATTATATATATTAGGGCTGTCGAAGTTAACGCGTTAAACCATGTGATTAATTAAATTCGTTTAATCGCGTCAAATTTTATTAACGCCATTAATCACACTTCCGGTTTTCCGGTATTTCCGGTTTTAGAGTTTCACTTCAAAACCATTCAGTATTGTTTGTACAGTTTTTTGCAAAGCTGAAATCACAGCGCACTTATAGAAAGAATAGAGTGCAATTCAATTATTTGCAGTCTCTCAGACGACTGCGTGCGCATGCGCACTGCGCACAGACCATATGTCGAACTTTTGTTCCTTTAGATAAAAATGTGTGATCAGCGTTTTCAGCTAGACTAATTATCAGTGCCATACTTTTGCCACACAAATATACAAATACATATCCGTTGTCTCTTTTCCTCAAAATAAATTACTTATTT
Organism: Paedocypris sp. Pulau Singkep; assembly: GCA_017309775.1. Classification (NCBI taxonomy): domain Eukaryota; kingdom Metazoa; phylum Chordata; class Actinopteri; order Cypriniformes; genus Paedocypris; species Paedocypris sp. Pulau Singkep. The sequence continues at coordinate 4,918,795 of MU204310.1, forward strand.
CTTTTTTATTTATTATGACATTGTCTTCTTTAGTCAAAACGGTATATTACAGTATTTAAACAAGTGTGTGAATATTTGTGATTTAATCGTGATTAATTTGGTTGAGGAAGTGCGATTAACTAGTTAAAAAATTGTATTGTTTGACAGCCCTAATATATATATATATATATATATATATATATATATATATATATATATATATAACCATGTTCTCAATGAACCCAAAAAAATAATTAATATCAAAGCTTAATATTTTTGGAAGTAGTTTTCAGTTTGTTTTTAGTTTTAGCTATTTTATGAGGATATGCGTGTACGCAGGTGACTAATACTGTGCATAATTACAATGCAACTTAATAAAAAACAAATATATACCCATTTCAATTAATTATTTTCACCAGTGAAACCAATTTAACATCTCAACAATCACAAATACATATACGCATCATATAATGCATTTAAAGTTGTAGAATTCGAGTTTACAAGATTTATCAAGGTGTGTGAGACCTTAAAAGCGGCTTGGAGAAAGCTGGAGAAGGGAAGTTTCGGTGCAAGTTGTTTGAATACCTCCGACATTTAACATCCTTTGCTACAAAGAAAAATGCCGGAGATAGTGTCTCCCTATATCTCAACTCGCCACAAGATGGATCTTGCCTTCCAAAACCTATTCTAAAATAAAGACACTTAGACAATTCAAACAGCAGGAGTTGAATGAAATAGTCTGGGGAGTCCTCACTAGCGCCCAGGCTCGCAACTTTCCCTTCAGCCTTTGCACTTAGTGGTTTGGTCACTCGTTCCGTTCCATACTGATTTCCGTACTCCAGACACTCTTTATTTATACAGTTAAAATAGCAAGTCACGCGTTAATGACTCAGAGCGCATTTAGTCAGTTTTGTTACAGAGTGCCGGCTGCAGATATGAGACTAGTTATCCAACTTCTTTGGAAACCTCCCTTCTCCAGCTTTCTCCGAGGCGCTTCCAAGGTCTCACACACACACACACACACACACACACACACACACACACACGAAAAAGGAATAGAAAATGATAAATCTTTTAAACGCTAATTCTACAACTTTAAATGCATTATAAGCCTAATAAACTCAACAACTGATCAGAGCAAACTTGAGATATAGAACTCCACTGGGATGCTGATGTCTATCATTAGCAGTTGGTTCTCAGTGATAATGCAGGTAAAATGTGTAGCTGCTAAGAACATGTGAAGAATGTGATGCTGAATCACACTGTAGAGTATCACTGAGTTGATTCAAACACCTCATTTTTTTCTGTTTTTGGAAAATCATCTGATGAAATATTTTTGACAAAATTGACAATTTACAATAGCTGGTGTTTAATGTTTGTGGCGTTTGTTCACTGAGTTACATATTTATTTGGTAAAATTGATCTTGTGATGTAGTGCCACGAAAAAAACTTTGAAGTCACATTTCTTCTCTATTGTTGACAACTATTTTCATTCGTATTCATATTCGCATTCATTTACAGAAGAGCAAATTTAAAAATTGTATTAATCACTGATAATTATTCCAAGTGGCTATGAGTAATATGAATGGAAGTTGAACTCACTGGGCATAAATGAGTTTGGCAAGACAGTCTCTTCGGACGCTGCACTCGGATTGAGAGCAAGGCTTGAGGACACTCTGTTTCCCAGCATGCAACGTTCTGACCATCAGGCTCGACTGCAGCTCATCCTCCGCCACTAGCAACAGAGCAGCGGTTCTCCCCAGGAAAACTACGAGAGAAAACACTATAGATTACATGAACCATTACAACATCACATGCACAAAACGACAAACATTTGAGTATCGTTCAAATACAAAACATGTAATTAAAAAAAATCCAAAAATGATGTAGAGAAGTAGAAGAGAACAAAAGACAGATAGAGATGTGAGACAAAGAACTAGAGACAAATAACGATGTGGAAAGAAATTGAGAACTTACATTGAGAATTTAGAACATACCAAGAAAAGGGTTGAGAGAAAGATGCAGAGAAAGAGAAAGGCATAAATGAAATGAAAAAGAGAGAAACAGATAGAAATGGCTAGACAGAGTGAAACGGACAGAACAAAAAAGCAAAAAAAAAAGAAAACAGAATAGGTGGCCAAAGTCTCACACTACATGGAGCATTTACAAAAATATTGTGGGGGGAAAAAGACAGAAATATCGTCATTATGACAAAAGTTTCATGGTTTGTTCAGGAACCTCTGGACTCCTCATCGAGATCACATGGCTGAGCCTCCTCTGATGCCGGAGCGAACCACACATTCCCTAGCTGAAGGACACCAGCCAGGATCTAGAGATACAGACAAACGCTTGCATCTTACTTTTCTCTTTTCACCTGCCCGCTTTCAGGGGCAAGTCTGCTGGGACTTACCTTGAATATCTGCGTTTGATCTTCATGAAGGACGCCCAGGCTATACATGGCATTCACCGTGGCTTGTAGACTATCTTCTGCTCAGACAAACAAGATCAAGTCAGAAGACCCTATTAAGACCTTGAAACTAATTGGCTAACTTCTCTTCTTGCCTTCCAGAGTTTTATCAGGATCGGGCAACCAGGTGAAGTCTTGATCTTGAGACATCATCCAGTCCAGTCTCTGAGTCTCACTGGCACCTTTCATCATCTGTCACACATGAACCAACCTTTTCACTTCTGATATATCTGAGAGTAGTCGTGGTGATTTACCTGGTAGAATATGTGAAAGTTTCTTTCTTTGGGTGCTTGGAACGCGACCCTGGTCTTCTCCAAAAGATACGTCTGCACGGAAGCGCCAACCAGCATGTGAGAGCTGCCATAAAAAGCACATGTCAAGCTGCAGACAGCAAGAGGAACCACTGTCACCACTGACCTGTCCATCTGAAGCTGGATGTATTTTCCAAAGCGACTGCTGTTGGAGTTGCGTAAGGTGCAGGCATTTCCTGCCAGAAGAAGAGATAAGTGAACATCCATGTTGGTTAATTCAATTGTTGGAACCAGCTGAAAGCTTGAGTTCTTGAGATGTCCCTCACCAAACGCCTCCATGATGGGGTTGGAGTCCAGTACTCTTCTTTCTATTCTCTCCACTGTGTTTTGGCCCTTCTGAGAGGTTGCAACTGTGGCGTAATAGTTCATCAGGCAGCGCGAAGTCCATGTCTGAGGAGAGTCAGAAATCTCTTTTTAGAAGACTAATTCCCAGTTTCCTGCTTCAGATTAAAAGACAGACAGAAATCTGGTGTTTCTTTCTAGGTGGAGAATTGTATTGAGGCAGACAATAAGTGGATGACTGAATAGATGGATGTAGACAGGAATCAAGGGATAAAAAGAAACGCGAGTAAAGACATAGAGATGGACGGATGTGAATCAAATCAAATCAAATCAGCTTTATTTATAAAGCACTTAAAAACAACTGATATTGACCAAAGTGCTGTACACAACCAATGCCAATCCAACAGAAAAGACAGCAGAACAAAAACAACATAAAACAACCAATGTTTAATAAAAACAGTATAATAAAATGTCAATAAAAGCGAAGTAAACCAATAAAATAATATAAAGTAAAACCAGACAAACATGCAGGACCTCATGCAAAGTTAAAAGCCAGAGCATAGAAACGTGTTTTTTAAATGTGACTTAAAAACAGGTAATGATGGGGCTTGTCTAATATAGAGCGGCAGGGCGTTCTCGACATGGGAGCAACACGGTCTGGCTGACACCAACGTATAATACGTTGCAGTAATCCAGCCGTGATGTAATAAAGGCATGGATTAGCAATTCAAAAAAATTAACAAAGTGCAGTGTCATAAAAGGCTTCACTTTTGCCAAGCGTCTGAGATAATAATAATAATAATAATAATAATAATTGAACCTTTATTAGTCCCTCATGGGGAAATTTTATCTCTGCATTTAACCCATCCGATCAGACACAAACTCAGAGCAGTGGGCAGCCACGGTGCGGCGCCCGGGGGGCATGTGGGGGTTCAGTGTCTTGCCCATGGACACTTAGTTGTAGAACTAGTCGTAGGGGGGATTCGAACCGGCAACCTTTTGGACACCAGTCCAAGTCCTCTACCACTGGACCACAACCAGTGAAGTATTCCCTTCTAGATTCACTTACAGTCTTTTGATACTGACGCCAACAGTCCCGGAGTATTTGGAGAGATTCTGGCCCTGTGACAATTTTGCAGAGCCTCACGTGTCACGTTATTGAGCCAGGGCTTAGTTTTATGTTTTTTAATGTGTTTTTTAAAGGGGCCACAGAGTCCAGTGTAGCACAACTGGAGGAATGAAACCCGGAGCTAAGCTTCTCAGTATTTGCAGTGGAGGTTTCAGAAATGGGACACAGTTGGTCGAAAGCAATAGAAAACTTTTTAAGAATTAAATATTCCTCACAGCCGAGTCGGGGCGTGCGGATTAACTGCTGCACAAGTCAGTTCCACATCAAATATGATGGAAAAATGATCACAGACATCATTACTGCCGATCTCCAGGTTTGACACAGACAATCCGTATGAAGGAACCAGGTCTAATGTATGTTCCCGCTCGTGTGTGGGACCAGTATCATATTGCAGCATATTCACCGAATCAATTAAGGATAATGTACATACTGGATGGTTGGATATTGTGTGGTTATTAGGACATGAATTTTAGTTGAATGCGGATCAGAAAATTGAGTGAGTGTGTGAATGTGTGTCTGTGTCCCCCGCACTACAAATAGTTGGCCACCAATCCAGAGTGTGTTTTGCCTCGGGCCCAGAATAACTGAGATTGGCTCCTGCTCCCCGTGACCCAAAAATGACATATGGAAACGTATGGATGAATTGAAAAGAGAAATGGTTGGATAGACACACAGAAGCATTGAAAACAAAATGATACAATAGACAAGGAGGTGAAAAGATGATGAATGGATAAATTACCTATCAGATAACAGACAACCTGACAAATAAAAAGACAGATGGATGGAAGGATGTGATTAAAGAACTAAAAGTCTTAACGGTGAACGAATGGACGGTCAGACAAGTTGAAGGTAAATTGGACAAGCTGACAGAGAGATGTCTGGATAGATGTGACGATTCTGCAAACTTAAATCTTCTGGTGTGAATACTAACACGAGCAGGAAATGATGACAAACAGCTCTTTGACTCGGAAGATCATATATTTATAGAGTTAACAAATGAAGTATATCCTGGATTACACGATTAAAACTCTGCTATGACATGCTTCACTCACTTTTCCAGCTCCGCTCTCTCCAGAGACCACTAGTGATTGGTTGACGGGCTCCACCTGCCTCTTTAGGTTCCTGTAGGCCTCTTCAGCCACAATGAAGATATGAGGCTTGAACTCCTGTTCACAAACACGAATGCGCGCGCGCGCACACACACACACACACACACACACACACACACACACACACACACACACACACACACACACACACATCTTAATATGCAGTCACTTTGGTGAGCATTTCATCAGCAGCGTATAGGAACAAAGTCAGGTTATTGACTGATGACAGGATGATTTTTCTTTATATCATTGAAATTGAAAGCTCCAGTTGAACAAAATCTTTATCTTTAGTTTATCTGGAGTAAGGTTTCTCTCATTTGCAACGATTACTAGTTTTGTGCATTTTTGTGTCTCCTAATCAATAATTATTAAAAAAAAATGTATGGCTCTACATGGCTGTAGAAGTAGCATTGATTTGAATAGATTAAATATTGAGTATTTGAAATAGATTAAAAAGATTTCTAACAGGCATTGCACCACCTATTGTCCAATTGTGTGCACAACTAAAATTACTGGGACAAACATGTTAACATTTCACATGAAATGTATTATTATTAATATTATTATTATTATTATTATTATTATTATTATTATTATGACAATACAGGAGATTCATAAAAGGTTTGAACCCCACATTTGCTTCTTGCATTTTATTAAATGAAATAATGAAATAAATACACATGTGTTCGTTTTAGATATTTATAGAAAAACTATTAAAAATAAAAAAAAAATAAGGCCATGTCCTTGGTTAGTGTCTCTCAATAATGTTTCAGGTTTGTCATCTGTAAAGCAGAAACTATCAATATTTACACTAAACAGACACGAAATCTTCCAGCCGAAACAAAGGTGATGCACCAATTCCTTTCAAATGAATGACAAACGGCCAGTGGTGTGCTGCATTATATGACGTTAAATAACCTGCAGCAGGAAACAGAGCAACCTGATGAAAACACTCATTGTCACGTCGTCTCTGCACCATAAACAACATGTCAACAGACATGCAGTCTTCACAAGACATTAACAATCAATATTTGACAGTGAAGATATAATCTTAGCTTTGTCTTGAAAATAATAAATAATTAATGATAAATAATATTATAAAAATAAAACAAAAAAGGCCACTGTCAACCAGGTTTAAAGTCGCAAAAATACATAAAGCTGCTGTTGGGTTCAAAATAATATGTATATACAGCATAATCCATAAGAGATGCTAGCATTCTTTGCACTTTCCTGTAACCTAGAGATGCGCAATTCCGGATAAAATGAGTAGAATCACATTTTTTTTATTTTTTTTCCACAATTCAAGATCACGATTCTTTCACAATTTTGTATTTGTTTTTTTATTTTAAACATTTAACCCTGAAAAATCAGGTGGTCAAACAGCATTAATAATAATATATTTTACTCAATTTTATTTTTACAAACTTTAAACACAATGGAATGTAAAATAATGTAATGTAATGTAAAAGTAATATTGTAAAGTAATAAAAACTATTAAACGTAATAAAAATAAACATACCAAAGTATAGTGTTATGTACAGTTGAAAACATATTAGCTCTGTTTAAAAGCACTTTTGAAATACTTTTCAGACAATGATTACTTTGTAGGGGGACTAATAATTTTGTCCTATATTCTTATCATTCTCATAACCTAGATAGTTTTCCTGTAACTTACAGTAAACCAGGACATCATCAGGACCTGGTGCCATATCGTGCGCTTTGAGACAGTTAAAACTGTGAAAAGCGCCCAACAAATACTCATTATTATATTATTATATGTGGGTTGTTCTGCACCATGCACCATGTTGTGCTGTAAACATTTTATTTACCTAATGCATAAGCTAAACTGCCTTGGTTTTATAATAAAGTATGTTTATTCATTTACATAAAGAACCATACCAAACATTACGTATTTCAAGAACTTCTTGATCAGTGTCACTTCAGTGTCAAAGATTAAAAATGATTTGTGTCAAAAGCAAACGTGAGAACATGAAAAACAAAGATGATAAATTACGGTACAAAAAAAAAAAAAAAAAAAGGGAATGGCAATATTTCCTTACTTTGCGTTTAGTAAAAAAAAAGAATATATATTAAGTAGGTTTAAAGTAAGTCTTTTGGTTTGACACTGCACAATATCTTTCCGTTGCAGCTCAACAGAATTTGGTGCTTTTAATAACAAAGTTGCAGACTCAACATCCAAGAAATAAAGCATAACGTTTTGTTATTTATTACTACAATAATTAAAGTTGATGCAGTAAACAGTTTGCACTATTTATAAGCTTTACTGTAACTATCAAGATTCAGAGAGTAAAAATTATGGAAAGCTTGTGTAAAATTACAAAAAAAATAAAACAACTTCAATTCCAGAAATGCACCATTCCCTGCTTTAGCAGCTGTGTATGGGGGTTGTGTTTGAGTGAGGATTTCACCTGAGGCTGTGGTGCGTTGTGGTACTCCCTCATCACATCCAGAGAGTAAAGGTGAGGGACAGGCTGGAAAGGATTGAGGGCAACCAGAGTGCAGCCGGCATGGGTGTAGAACATCTTTGCATTGTATCTAACCTGCAGACACTTCAGCACTGACAGAGAGAGGAAGACATTATGGTAATTTCCATGGCATTTTTAATTTCTACTTTTTAAGTAGAAAATTGATTGGAAAGTACCTGTGTTCGGGGTCACTGGGTTCACCTTGGTGAGGTCATCATAAGTGTGAAGTTCGGCTTCATTGATGAGGAAATCCCTGAAGTTATCATCCAGGGAATCATTAAGCGATTCTCTGATGACCTGCAAGGTTAAAAACAAGTCATCTTTCAACCATCACATCTTCTTGTTGCACATTTGAATGTGGAATTATTATTATCGTTATTTTTATTAAGAATAAGACATACATCATTGTGTGGACAATATCATTGACAAGGGCACACACACACACACACACACACAAGACATCTTCTGACAGCTGAATTCAAGGTTGCATTAGTCATCTGTAATGCAAATCAGGTAAAGTAGTAACTAAACCTACTAGTGAAGCAATTTATGAGTTTTGCTTTGTTATGCAAGTCAAAAAATTGAGGTGTGAGCTAAAGACACAACTGCATTTTGGAGTACAGTAGAGATCAATGTCATCACAGCGTAGCGCCACCTGCACTAAAAAAGCACAGTTAAAGGTAAAATTACTATATACACTCTAATCACATCTTCACTTTCTTTCATGTTTGCATCAAGATTTGATATATAGAAAATGTATGTCCCCTACTTAACAGCAAAACAAAATATGACATTGTGAGGGATGAAACAGATTAAGGATGCTTAAAATAAATAATAATAATAATAATAATAATAATAATAATAATAAACAAAATATGAATATCAATGTGAAGTGAAGTAACCAGGGAACATGTTGAAATTGTGCTCTGCCTTTAACGCATTCACGTCAAACCCGGAGCAGTGGACAGCCTTAAGCCGTAGCGCCTGTAGCATGTGTGGGTCAGTGACTTGCTCAAAGACACTCAATTGTTGAACCTACCGGACTGGGATTCAAACCTGCAACGCCTGGGTGGCAGGTCCCATTGGACCAAAACTGCAGATACAATCTCGGAGCAAATTAAACTTGTAGGCCAAGGTCTTGTCATGTGAATTAACCATTAACTAGTTAAAACCTAGTTAAATAAGTGCATAATTACAACAAGCCCATCTGAAAAGCTGTATCAAAATGCATATACAGTACAGTATTGATATCTAATTTCAGATTCGCTCTTGTCAGATACAGAAGGGATAGATGTAAACAGTGGAACAATACATTAATTGCTAATCTGTATTCATTTGTTTTCAATGTCTCGGTCTGATTTGCTTTAAAACCCAGGTCACATTCACATACACTACACAACATTTATCAGACAAGGTGATCTGGTTTTTCATTTTATAAATACGTTTTATTTTGATTGTTTAAAATTACAAACAAGTGAGATTAATATGGACGAACACTGTCCAAAAAAGACGAAAACGCTGAAAGTAGCTCACCTCAATCTTCGACCTTTTTGGTTTTTCAAAACTTTGGAATGTCTCATTATTCTCTGCCGTTGCTATGTTACCGAATAAAAGCTTATCGTTGGCATTCGCCATGACAGTAGAGTACCTGGTGTAATATGTCCTACTACATATCGTCCATTACATTTGAAATTTGAGAGTATTTCGATCTTTTTCCGTCATGAAAACTCAAGAGTGAAGGACAAACTTCGAGCGCGCGCCACTCTCACACACTGGCTGCAAGTACGAACATGCGAATAGCGTCACACCGTTTCCAGCCAATCAAAAGTGTGGGCTTCTGAAGCACGCCCTACGCGGAAATAACACGTTCTGACGTATGTTGCGCGACGAACCTGAAATATAAAAAAAGTGAAAGAAAACACAAGCCGTAAATGTTTTATTGTTTAAATTTGTTTACGGATATTTGGGAATCCCGAACACTTAACCGGTTATACGGGAATTCTCCAATCTAAGTCATTTCACTTGGCTTGTGTAATTGACGGAGTTCGAGGTATATGAGATTTCAAATTTTAATTATTTTTCATGCATGTGTTTTAGAAAGATTGTAAAATGTCCGTTTGATGTATTGTGTGCGTGTGCGTGTGCGTGCGTGTGTGTGTGTGTGTGTGTGTGTGTGTGTGTGTGTGTGTGTGTGTGTGTGTGTAAGTAAGTGAAAGAGAGAGAGACTATGTACGTATATTTATTAAAAAAAAATGTAAACGTGTGTGTGTGTGTGTTTTAATGTATGTCATTACAGACAATGGAGTGGGCCGAAGGAAAGGTTGAGTTTATCAGCAATCTCACCGGAACAACGCTGTCAGAAGTTTCACTGGGATCCGTTTTGGCTCCGTTGTGTTTCCTGAGCCGGGGACTTTTCCTTGTGTTTTTCCACCAGGGAACATCAGGACTTGATCGGTTTTCCTGCGCTACCCAGTTCCTGCTGGACTTTGGTGTTGTGGTAGCACCACTTGTGCTGTCCTGCACCGTTCTTAGCAACTCGCTCCAGGCCGTCATTATGGGAATCGCTGGCCTGGACCTCACACTGCTGTACCTTCTGTACCAGAGCACCAGACTCCCAGAATCCGGAACATTCTTCAGCAGCATGGACAGATTCATAAACACCAGGGTGCAATCAAACCTGGTGCCTTTTGTCACAGCGTTCCGGGTGCTGATCAATGTAAAAACTGCCATTAGCATTCTAGCAGTGGATTTTAGCATCTTTCCACGACGTTACGCCAAAACAGAAACGTACGGCACGGGGGTAATGGATTTTGGCGTGGGAGCATATGTGATGGCCAATGCGATGGTGTGTCCTGAGGCCAGAGGGAAAGGCCGTCAGGGGTCAAGGGTTAAACATGTTATGATCCAGCTTCTCGCCGTCTGGCCGCTAGTCTTGTTGGGGTTTGTAAGACTGGTGAGCGTCAAAACATCCGGATATCACGAACACGTGAGCGAGTATGGCCTGCACTGGAACTTCTTCTTCACTTTAGCACTTGTCCGAGTGGCTGTGTCTTTGCTGCTGACTGTGTGTCCGGCTGAATCCTCGTGGTTTCCTGCGCTGATGCTTGGTGGGCTTTACCAGCTTGTTTTGGAGACGACAGATCTCAAGTCCTTTCTCATCCACAATCCTCACCGCTGTGGATTCCTGCAGGCCAACCGGGAGGGCATTTTCTCCGTTGTGGGCTACGTTTCCATTTACTTGGCCGGGGTTCAAGTGGGCCGAAGCCTCATGAGACGACGAGATCGGGTGAAAGATTGGATCGCAGTGCTTCGTAACCTTGCAATTAGCTGTTTCGGCTTGTTTTGTGCTTTGTTTGTATGTCAGATGTGGATTGAACCGGTTTCACGCAGAATGGCAAATCTTTCTTTTTGCGTCTGGACTGTGGCTCAGTCGTTATTTTTTCTCCTCTGCTTTGGCGTTGCTGATTTGCTGCTGCTTTATTCCAAAACGACCTCTAATTTCACTTTAGTGTCGTCATCATGGACTCCGTGTTTGAGCGCGAAGTCAGAGGAGGAGAGAGAGAGTAAAAGTGTGAATGATTACTGCCTGATCCAGGCCGTCAGTCGTAACCAACTGGTTTATTTTCTACTAGCAAACGTTCTGACCGGTTTAACCAATGTGTTAATTGACACTCTGAACTGCAGTGACCTTCAAGCTGTTATTGCACTGCTTTTGTATATGTTCATCAACTGTTCCGTCATATTTATTCTGCATGTCAATAAAATAACTCTGAAGTTCTGGTGATTACCTCGTCAGGCTGACAATTTTGTTTATGGTGCTCATTTTGTAGAATATGATTGTATATGATGTTCAGAAAACTATTAAAAATTACTTTTTGAAAGAGTTTGTCTATGCAGTACTGTACAGTATATCTCTTTTTTTTTTTGTTTGCAGGCTAAACATAAACTAACCTAAAACTAAATGCTAACATTTTTCAATTGAAAATCAACTTTATTTATAATGAACCTAAAAACCACAGATGACCAAAATGTCTGTCCCAAAAAACCTTTTAAACAACACATACAATGATAAATAAAATTAGTAAAAACAAGAAAATATAATATCAGAACAGAAAACCGGTAGTTTTATAGTATTTATAGGGTATTATTTGTAGTAAAATACCGTAATGTAATTGTACAATTAAATTTACAAATCCGTTTTATAGTATTATTTAAATAAAACATACGGTCAATGCGTTTGCTGTCTTGTGATACATTTTTGCCTGTAGGTGCAAATTTTAAATTACCGGTTAATCAAACCCTGAAGAGTATACAGTCTAATTTTAAAAGATAATTTCGGATTCTATATTTCTGACTAAACTCCGCCTTTTTGCCAAACAAACTCCTCCCATATGTCAATGAAAGCCCACGTCATCACGCAAGAGCCGGAACTACTTTCTGACGTATCGGGGACCAAAGGTCGTAGAACGTTCTCCTGCCCCACATTATTTCTGTCGCACTTGTTTGTTTTAGTCCCAAAAAGCATCATACACGTGAGTACGTCTACCGTAGTTAGTTTTTATGCTATTTTTTTTTTGTTATTTAAACAATATCGACTAAAATGTAGGCAGTGCAATAATGACAGCCCGGAGGCTGTCGATTGTGACTGAGGCTGACAGTTTGTCAGGAAAACCCATTGTAGAAACGAATAATTTAAAAACACTATAAGATTTTGGGGAAAACGCAGTTTCGTTCATAAGCGATGTAGTATTAAGACTAGTGTATTTTTTATTTTGCATTAACTGTTCAGCGTCATCGGACTTGACTAGCATGCTAATAAGCTGGAAAACTTTAACAGTTTGTTACTGACTTTTAATGTCCCGCAACATCTTCGACTAGTCGTTTAACACAACCACGCGGTCAATCCGTCCATCAGTTAAAATATCATGCGTAGTTTTTAAAGCACTGAAGCTCCACAGGTGGCTCGGCAATATCTAGGGCTAACAGGCTAATTAGCATGTACGTCATTGACTAGTTTAGCGATTACCGCCGAGATACCATGACAGTTCCCCGTTCCCCCCGGTTGTTTGTTAGTATTCCGCTGTGAACCGTCTGTGGGGATGATGTTTTGAAATGGTTTTGGCGTTCTGCTGTTTTCAGTTAACCACTGACGTCATGCCTACACACGTCATCGTGTGTGTTTAATTCCTCTAAACCGTATCTGCGAGCTACTAAGTCAAGGGTTGAACAGATGGTGAAACTGGTGTGGTTGACTGTCTCCACATGCAGGACCTCATGGCTCGTCTGGTGGCAGTCTGCAGGGATGGAGAGGACGATTATCCCTTTCTCACCCGCCAGATCCCCCTGTACATCGACGACATGCTCACTGCAAGTTTCCTTTTTCTTCGTTCACTCTTTTCTTTTTTCTCCCGGTGCTTTTTTAGCTTTTTTAATCTTTACGTTGATGTTCATTCTCTCGCTTTCTATTTTACTTTACTTTATTTTACTTTTATTTTTTAAATTGTTTCTCATTCTTGCCCTGAGTCGTATCCGCTGAATGTTAACGTTGATTTTGTGTGTGTTGTAGATGGTGATGGAGTTTCCAGAGTGTGTCCTAGATGTTGACCACAGTCAGATTAACACTTCACAGATGAAGCGCTTCCTTCAGGTGAAAACCCACAAATGCATTGCTGCCATAGAATTAATCTGCGGACATTTTTAGGATTAATATCGAATAGTTTCAGTAAGCACTAAAATAATCCCTAGTTAAGCATAACCATGCCTCTCTCTCTCTCGCTCTCTCGCTCTCTCGCTCTCTCGCTCTCTCGCTCTCTCGCTCTCTCGCTCTCTCTCTCTCTCTCTCTCTCTCTCTTTACTTCCTTCCTTCCTTCCATGTCTGTCCCTTTCTCTCTGCAGCATCACACGCTACTGCAGCAGCAGCAGAGTCTGAACCTGACAGTGACGTGTCGCGAGCTGTTCAGCGCTTTGTCTCAGTGTGTGGTGTGTGTGGGTTGCCGGCGCAGCGTGGAGCGTCTTTTCTCCCAGCTCATGGACTCGGAACACTTGGCTCTGAAGCCGCTGACGGTGGACTCCAGCGGGCTGCTGTCTGTCACACGAGCTTGTCTCGCCGACCCCAGGAAACTCTATGCTCTCTTTTACAATCACGGGTAAGACTTGCAAAAACCAGTCACAGGTTTCTGGGCCTCTGATGTTGAAGATTCTCATTTCCTGCAGGTCCAAGTTGAACAGCATCATCGATTCCATCCCCAGAAGCAAGAAAAACAAGCGCTGCCTGCTGCACTCGCTCGACACGCACAAACCAAAGACTCTGGGGTAAATCCTACTTCTGTTACAGTCACAGCCAGACTCCATGATGTGTGAACACTACACTATGATGTGTGAACATCACTGCTTGCTTGACTGATAGATGGATGACTGGGAATACAAAATTGATAAATGGATGATATACTGTCAGCTTTTTGACCAGTGAAGCTAGCCTAGTGTATGTGTGTGCGTGCGTGAGTGCGTGCATGCTTTATTTTGATTCAAATAGTTAAGGTTGGTAACCAGTGGTTGTTGTGTGTCTCTCTCTAATGGAGGTATTGTGTGTTGTGCAGGGGCGGCTGGATGGACGTGTGGGAGCTGATGTCACTGGAGTGCCGTGCTGAGCTGGTTTTGATTGACAGCTCCTCATTGCTGGAGACACTGGAGACGTATCTGAGGAAACACAGGTTGGTCTGCTCGTTATCCCAGTTGCGACATGAACTGTTTGGTAACATGGTTGTGTGGCCCACAGGTTCTGCACAGACTGTAAAAACAAGGTTATGCGGGCGTATCACATCCTAGTGGGCGAAGTGGATGGCGCAAACGAGAAGGGCTACTGCGCGGCTCTGTACGAGGACCTGCGCTGCTGCCCCAATGAACGTCATGTCCACATCTGCTGTCACACCGACTTCATTGCTCACCTGCTAAGCCGAGCTGAACCCGAGATCTCCGGCAGCTACAAGTGAGTCTCAAAGAAAACACACACTTGCTTTACTTTTAACTCCTGTTGTAATATCAACATATCTACATTTATTGATTTTCATCAAGTCTTTTCTATAAAATGCTTACACGTGTATGCCAAAATATTTTTAGGTGCTTATACCCGCGTACGCACTCACACACGCACTCACACACACACTCACACACTCACACACACACACACACACACACACACACACACTCACATCTGTAGTGCATGAGTCACGTGATTGATTACTACACCCCCAATACTTAATACCTTTAACTACGTTCTACAACTATATATTTTTTTTTTTAAATGAAAATTTTTTGTGACATTTTAATATCTCTGTGTTTTCTACCGTTGGCGCTTGCCCTTAAGTTGAAACTTTGCTTATATGATTGTCAGGGATTTTCGTTCGCCGATCTTTTCTGTTCTACTCTTAATTCGCCATTAGATGAATCTTGCCGTGTGAAACTAAATAAAATATAAATAAAAGACTCGAACACAGGGTTTGTAAAATCACATGAGTCTGGGAAGTGCCCAAATCTTTCTTTCTGTTTTGCCTTTAGCCACTCGTTTTCCGTACTGTCTACTACCAGACTCCAGTTTATTAAAAACCACAAAGCATAGCAAAGTCCTGCATAAGTGAATCACAGGGCGTTTCGTCAGCGTGGTGGAGATAAGACTGTTTTACTCCCTTGCCGTCTCTTAGCAACATCACGTTCTTCTCACATTTTTCCCGTATCAAACGTGAATTAGGACACTGTTTTTGGACACAGATGCTCCAAATTAACAGGTTCACAAATCATGTAAGCGTTAGAGACTGTGCATTCCTTCAATCTCAGATAAGGAGCTCTGCAAAGAGGCCCTTGTCTGCGCTTCTTCAAGGCCCTGACACACACACACACACACACACACACACACACACACACACACACCGAGACACTGACAGACAGGCAGGAAATTGAATAGAAAATGGTAAACCTTTTAAACACTAATTCTACAACGTTTTGTATTGTAAGTTTAATAAACGCAGCAACGATGGTAAATTTAACCGGAGAAGTTTCCCCACCTTTTGAATCTGCTTATGGGGACTGATCTGAAACGCGACTGATGACCGACGCATGACGCACGATTCTGGATAAAATGAGAATCACGTTTTTTTTTGCTTAGAATGAAGATCACGGTTCTTTTCTCGATTCTTTTTGGGTATTTTATTATTTTTAATACTCAATCCTAAAAATCAGGTTGTCAAACAGCAATATAGTAACACGTATTACTTGTAATATTTTACATTTAATTAAATTGAATGAAAAACAATGTAATGTAAAAGTAATGTTGTAAAGAAAAAGAAATCACCAATAAGCTCAAAAATAAACATTCCAAGGAACAGTATTATGTACAGTTGAGGACAAAATTATTAGCTCGGGTTAAAAGCACTTTTGAAATACTTTTCAAACAATGATTATTTTGTAGGCGGGGCTAATAATTTTGTCCTCAACTGTATGTGGTTTGCTGAATGTCGTCTTCTGGTTTGAAACTGCAGTAAACACACACATCAGAATAAAATCTTTTTTCAGGTACTAATATGTCTGAGTTGATGGCAGTTGATGGTAAAGAAGTAACCTTACTTTACCGGTGTTTCCTCACTCAGTCTCCCTGTTTATTTTCTGTTTTTTTAAACTTGAACGCTGCTAGAGTCGACTCGCATACACCGTCTATAGCGCAGGTAATTAGCGTGCGTCACCGCACAGATGACCGTCACGTGCGTCCGACATCATCTGTCATATTTTGGGGCGCCTGTCGAGAGATTGAAGTAATGCAAGATCATCTTTCTGTTATAACACAGTATTTAAACGATCGCGAGTTTCGACAGCGCGACCGACGAGTGCTCTGACAGAAACCGCTGTTCACCTGTATCAAGTAAAACTATATTTCGGACTCAATAAATATAATATTTACAACTGCAATCGCAATTTTTGTAAAGTGTTTTTTTTTTTTTTTTTCCCTTGATGTTTTGCCTATTGTTGTGTAGAAGGTCGGAGCGCCACGCAAAGACACTAGACATGGCGCAGGAGGAGGTGCTGACGTGTTTGGCCGTTCACCTCTACGAACGGCTGCAGCGACTCTGGCAGAAGCTGCGGGCAGAGGAACAGACCTGGAACATGCTCTTCTATATGGGCATTGATGCCCTGCGCAAGAACTTTGAGGTCACCGTACACACACACACACACACACACACAGACACACGGATGAATTTTACAAGCATTAATTGCCTCTCATTTAACATTGAGCGGGAATATGTTGACGTTGATGCACAATGAGTAACAAGGTGTCTTGAGTTGATGTGAACAGTAAAAGGATTTTTTTGATGACTTTTTTTTTCTTACATACTGATTATTATTGGCAGAGAACGTTTATCTATTGTTTGCCATCTAGCAGTCATCATGCCACACTTGTCTGATTTTCTTACAAAATGTATAATTTTTACTATAAAAAGGGTTTATCCAAATGATACAAAATTATTTGAATTAATACACGCACGTACACGCTAAACTTCACACACCGTGTGCTTTTGTGGTGTGTAGATGTCACTGGAGCGTGTGAAGGGAGTCAGTCGTCTTCAGCAGCTGTGTGAGCAGCTGTCTGAGGAGGAACGAGCCCGAGAACTCAAGCAGCAGAAGAAAAGACAGAAGCGCAAGAACCGGCGCAAAAACAAGTGTGAGAGTGAAGTTGACAAGAATCCAAGTCTGGATGAGGTTCGTGTCACTCACATTCTGTCCCTTTACCACATATACTTCCTCTAAAAAATGTCCTCTTCCTGTCTCCAGCAGGATCCTTCAGTCTTGGGGAACAGCGGCTGTAACTCGTGTGCAGGAGGGGGATCATCAGAGAGTACAATCAGTAACAATGAGACTTCACCCTCGTCTTCCTCCATCACTCACTCTCCCACCGTCAGCACAGGTAAAGACATATTCCCTTTTCTCTCACTTATCATCCTCTTTGTCTCGCTCTCCTTTTTTCTATATCTCCGTCATGTACCCTGACAGCATGTTTGTTTGTGTGGCAGCTCTGTGTG
Source organism: Paedocypris sp. Pulau Singkep (assembly GCA_017309775.1). Lineage (NCBI taxonomy): Eukaryota > Metazoa > Chordata > Actinopteri > Cypriniformes > Paedocypris > Paedocypris sp. Pulau Singkep. Next base: position 4,936,622 of record MU204310.1, read on the forward strand.
CGGGCAGCAGTGGCAGTGACTGCGGCTACTGCTCCAGCGTGGAGGGCAGCGAAACGGGTTCTGGAGAAGGTTCTGATGGCACGTGCCAGCACTATGACACAGGTGTTTGTGAAAGTCGTGAGTGCGGCCTGCTCATCATGTTTCTACTCTGCTGATGAAGTGTGTGTGTGTCAGGTGAGGACGCTTGCAGAGTGAAAGAGGATGAGGACGAGGCAATGGACAGCTGTGTGGAGTGCTGGGTCAGTGCTGAAGACCACACCCTCGGCAAGAGCAAGAAGAAGAAGAGAAGAAACAAGACTGCACAATGCAGGACCAATCATGTACGTTCTATTTATTAAATAAGGATTAATTAATTTATTAAATAATGCATTTCTAAATGATAAATGTTGTGTACAAACACAAATTGAAGATGCAATAAAGTTTAATACAGTTTATTTTCCGAATTGAGCTACATACACAATTGATTTATTACATACACACCTAAGACTGGGCAGTTTGGCCTAAAATCAAAATCTTGATTATTGGAACATTTCAACATGATTACTATAAATGATTATTTTATAAGTTAATAATTTTACCTTTGGGTGTCGAAACAGTTTTTCAGCAGGAGACTGCGTTGCTGCTTTTTGTATAAATACAGTGTCTAAGCTCTCCGTTCTCAATAACGGAATAACAGAACGTAAGTCACGTGACTCCACAAGAAGTAGTGTTTTTTTTTTTTTTTTCCTCCCCAATGAAGGGCAAGTCATTGACATGGAAAAATGTGATCGATTAAGAGTTCTGAATGTCTGAAAATTTTGATTGCTTTTCGAATAATTATTGCTCAGCCCTACACATGCATCAGAAAACTTGCATCGTTTGATTTGTAGGTGAACAACACTTTGCTTTAATTGTAACCAGTGTGGAACGTTTTGTGTGTTTAATGTTTCAGGGCTGTAAAACGGAAGAGAGCTCTGTGTCTGATAGCAGCACGAGAGGCTGTGAATCTGGATCCAGATCTGCAGCGGTTCATCAGCCATCATCATCATCATTATCCTCCTCTGCTTGTCTCTGCTCTACCGGACTCTCTCCACTTTCTGAGCTGTTCTCGGCTCTTTCCCATCAGCCCTTCCTCCAGCCTGCGCAAAGTCCTGACAGCTCCAGCAAGACCCTCGCCGAGCTGCTGGTGGGTTCAGATCCTCTCTCTCTCTCTTCTTTCATGCTTCTGCGTTACTGTCATTCTCTCTCAGAGGTTGATGATGCTACCAGCTGATAAAGTTTTGTTTCTAACAGACTGAGTGTGAGGTGACAGCGGACGAGGAGAACGCTCTGACGGCGGAGGAGATCCAAATTTTTGTGGAGAACCACAAGTCTTTCTATGGCAGACGAGAGCAGTACAGACAACAGCTGAAAGAGCGCTTCACCACCTACTGCCGCTCCAGCATAACTAGCGTTAACTAGTCCCCGCTCTGTATGTCTGTGTAGTCCCCTCTAAGCCAATCACAGCACTGCACTTTCCTATTTTCTCTTCACATGGTGATTGGGACGCAGGTTGTCAGAAACCTGGTGCTGGTGTTGGTTCATCTCTTCAGATCATTTCCTCCAACTGCCGGATGTGTGATCCAAACAAAAAAGGTTTTACACCAAGGTTTGAATGTGACGTCGAGTGCAATGTGCAAAATGTACAAAATAAAGTATTTATTAATATGCACCAAGTTGTTTTGTGCTTTTTATAGCCTATGTTAGTAGAAGGCTTTTAATGACATTAAATAATTTCGTTTTAAATTATTTTCATTTGTATTGTATCTATTGTAGTTGTTAATAGAAGAGGAATAAGTGATCATGCCTGGAATCTCTTTTATTTCTGTGATTTGTTCTTTCATAATGCGTAGAGTTTTCGAACAAAAAAGCAACTTTACAGCTGCAACTCCTAAACAACAGAGTTCTTCATATTCACTGAAAAAAAAAATCCAAAACTGTATATTTCATTAACTTGTGGTTATTTTGCACTAATTTCCCCAAAATTGTGGTTGACATTCTGTCTTAAAACCAGGTTTGGATGAACCAATGGAGTCTCAATGCTACTGTCATGCATCACATTTGTCTAGATCTGATTCTGAACCTTATATTGGGATATTCAAGCAATGAATTTACTGTACAGTAATACGAGTATAGTTGTGTTGTGTTGTCCTGATCTTGAGTGTGAGGCAAATGTTCTTCGAGGATTTCCTGCATCCACAATGTTAGTCTGACATGTATAACAAAACTAGGCCTGTTTGTTCCCCGTTGAAGCTTTTCAGCAGGATAAGCATTTTACCATCTCACAAAGCTAAAGGGGTTCAGAAATGGTTTGAGAAGCACTTGGAGTTTCAGGCAAAGACTTGATCTCCAAATTCCCCAGATCCAATGGAGCAAATGTGGAATGTCAAAAATCAGCCAGGATAGAGGTTTTTGAGGGCTTAAAGGATCTACTGCTTCACATATTTGTCCCATGTGGCACGCAATACACCGGTATGCTATAAGGTATAGCTGCAAGCAACAACGGCAGGGATGAGCCTTTTATTATTATAGGACAACTATCTGCCACTTCACATTTGTGCCATCTTAGACTGAATAAAACGTTTTTAATAAAATCTTATAAGAATCTTGAAACAACATGAGTATGCTTTGTTTGCAAGGGTGAGGTTAAGAACACTCTGAATCACAGATCGAATGTATAATCACAGTACAAATAGCTATTTCTATAACTTCTTAGATTGATCTTTTGCTTTATTATTTTGCTTTATCCAATTACTGGTGCGTTTGCTTTTCAGAGCAACCTGTTGATTGACATTAAAATAGAATACTTTTAGAATATTGATGTTATAATATGCTATACATTTTTACTAGTGACGTAATTAAGCATTTGTTAAGTTACTAATTGGACAATTATGCAGACAGTGAAAAGTGCAGACAGTAATTGTGAAAAGCGCCTTACAAATGCACTGAACTTGAACAATTAGAGTGTAGTTACGCATGTTGGGTTTTTTTCTGATATTGTTCTTGTAGTTCAGAACATTTTTGATTCATTTTCAGTTTGGAAGTCTAAATGTAATGCTGTAATGTGAGTGGCTGCGCCTCTCGTTTCTGGTTGGTTGGCTGGCCCATCCACCGAGTGACTCGATTGGCTGAAATTATTTTAAGGGACGGCAAAGTGGACAAAAAGCACATGGGGTTAGTGTACTCGTTCAGACAGTATCCACAGCTGTACGCTTCTTCCTTCGTTCGATTCATTTCGTAATCTCTACTGGAGTTTTGGTGAGATTCTGCTTTTTAAGTCTTCATTGGTTATCTTGAATCTGGAAAGTATCCGTTTTGGTCGTCATTTGGTTAATCTGTTTTAACCCATTTTTTTTTAAGCTGTGGTGAGTGACGTCAACCGTCAAAATTAAATGCGAAAATATAGCGGAATTTGCGTTTGTATTTTGTACAAAAATGTGTAATTGCCTTGTACATTTGAAATATAATTCTCGGCCTGAGCTGAGGCTTTCTGAAACTTGCACGACCTGAATGTTCAAGGAAGTTAAAGAACAAGAGTTTTCTGGTAACTGATGCAATGCGCCAATTGGAAAGTTTCTGTAAGTTTCCGGGTTGATGCTCCTGTGTTTTCTCGAAGGTCATCACCAGCACAGAGATGTCTAAGGGTTCCGTGGTCCTGGCCTACAGTGGGGGTCTGGACACTTCATGCATCCTTGTGTGGCTGAAGGAACAGGGGTATGACGTCATCGCCTACCTGGTAATTACCACCTGGCCGAACTAGTCAGTTGTATTTATTAACACAGCAGAATAACTAACTTTCACTCATATAAAAAACACAAATTATTCTTGATTATATTGCTTATATTGAATATTGATGTATATTTTATGTTAATCTCGACTTTATAAGTCAATGTTTAACTGCATTTTAATTTGAAGTTCTTATATGCGCAATGTTTATTTTTTTTAAATAAAATGAGACCTGTGACAGTACAGCTAGATGTAGAATTTTACTGCAAAATTATGCATGTTGTTCATTTACGCTGATCCTCATCCAAAAAGTCGAATTAGATAAAAGCAACCCTAATAAAAAAGATATTTAAAATTAGATTATGTAGTAAATGTGCTGAATTATGCTGGGTGTTTGTGGAGCGTCTCAGTGTGAATCTGATTTTGTCAGAGAATTGTAATTTCAGAACCTTTATTTTTTGAAGTTCTTTACAATTTCGGGATTCTAGCCATTTAAAGTTCTAAATAAAAAAACATTTACTCTGCTAAAGTATGAGTGGAAGTTATTCTTGGATCAGACCCTCCCGAAGAAATCGTGTGTGTGTGTGTGTGTGTGTGTGTGTGTGTGTGTGTGTGTGTGTGTGGTGGGGGGTGGAATGTGGTCGGTTGGGGTCAGGGTTGTTCAGACTCTGACCAATCAGTGAACTGATGTGGTTTGTGTTTAACCGCTTTGTAAAGCAACTTTTTTTGGTACATTAATTCGGCATCCGTTTGTTTTCACTGTGGCTTTGCAGCGCGTGCTTAGATTTTGCTCGCGTGGCGTTTTTTCCCACTGACTGATTAATGGCGGTGTTGGTATTTCACTGCGCCTCTATTGTTGTTTTACAAACACTGTGAGCAACAATGAGTTGTCTAGAAGCATTAAATCACTCGCATACTGAGACAACACAAGAATTCCAGTCAAGCATTTACGTCTTGAGAGATTATGATCGACACAGAAAGGTGAATGATTGAATACAGGTAGATCTCTTTGACACAGATGTTTTTTTATTGTGGAATTTATTTTTAAAATGCTATTCAAAAAGGTAATTCAGCATTTGTACAGATTACAGTAATAAATGGTTCTCAAATAAATAAATGTTTTATTTTCCCAAAAATGTATGTGTACGTGTGCGTATAGATCTTAGTTTGTGTTTGTAAAAAATGTATTTATTTATTCATACATACTTGCATATTTAAATACATTTTAATATAAATGTATACTGTTCATAATATTAATTAAGTGGTAGAAGATATGCAAGTGAAATAATATACAGATTCAGACACTTTCCTTGCTTTTCTTCTTTGTTTCTGCAAAAGATGGGAAAAAATTGAGACGTTTTCAAATTGGTTAGGAGTGGTTTCTAAATCCAATTGGTGACACCTAATATTCACCGTATTCCCAGTGACTAACATTTCTGCAAACTTTGATTAAGCAAAAGTTGTGGTTTCTTTTGTAGGCCAACATCGGACAGGACGAGGACTTTGATGCAGCCCGGAAGAAGGCAGAGAACCTTGGCGCCAAAAAGGTAAAGACCACATGATGCAGGTCCACCATCATCTCGTTCTTTCATAATGACGTGTGTGTGTGTGTGCGCGTGCAGGTGTTCATCGAAGACCTGCGCTCTGAGTTTGTGGAGGAGTTCATCTGGCCGGCTGTACAGGCCAATGCTGTGTACGAGGACCGTTACCTGCTGGGCACGGCCATCGCACGGCCCTGCATCGCCCGCAGACAGGTGCAGATCGCCCAGCAGGAGGGAGCCGAGTTCGTTTCTCACGGAGCCACAGGAAAGGTGCTTCTTTTTCACATGACACAAATACAAGGTCATTGTATTACAGTGATACCATTGTCCAAAAACAACTACGTTCATGAACAGAAAAATGTAAAATACGCCTCTGTGCACCAGCAGGAGGCGTGGCCATTCTAATGCTATTTCCAGGCTGTCACGTGGTGCAAAAGTTGTTTGAGTGCTTACTGGGCACACCATGGAGTCCACTGATCCAGAAAATAACCGCCTCCCACCTGCCTTACTCCGAAAAAACATTCCTTTTATCCATATAATCAACAATGGCACGAGCAGGCGTGTGCTATCAGGCTCCGGTGTGCATCCTTTTATTGCTTCGTGACTGACAGTGTAAAAATAAAGAAAAATATTTAATAATTGACACATTACTTTTACGTACATTTTGTGTTCTATTTGTGTTTTACGGATTAAGTTCAACAGGTTCAGTGCATTTGTAAGGTGCGTTTCACAATTTCTACTTTCTTAAAGCGCATGTGTGAAAATGTAAAAAAAACAAGATTGTTGCGGTTTTATTCATTGGTCGTTGGTGTTAAGAAAATGGCTATGTGACAAAAACCACTGAAGCACATATGCGACAGTGGCCAGGTAAAAAACCTCTCTAACGAGCAAAAAACATGATGTACCATAATTAAAGATTTAGACAGTTTTAGGAGGTGCAGGTGTGATTAGGTTCCAAGCACCTAGACTAGGCAGCCTTTCTATACTATTATACTAACTTATTCGATATGTTATTATTACAGGTCTATATATGCTTCATTGAAGAGACACATCTTCAGTCTAGACTTAAATTGTCTTACTGATTCTGAGTCTCGAATTGTGCTAGGCAGAGAATTCCATAGTCTAGATGCTAAATATGCAAAGGATCTTCCTCCCTTGTAGATTTTGGAGATATGCGGTATTGTAAGGCCGGAGTTTTGTGAGCGCAGCAGTCATGTAGGCTATCGTTTAGTACTTTATAAGTGATTAAAATAATTTTAAACAGAATGCGAAATTTAACAGGTAACCAGTGTAGCGACATTACCAGGATTAACCGAATTGACATTAGACATATGTGGAAAAATGAGTCTCTGGTCGCAATCAGAGTTAACTCACCAATTACATCTGCACAAGGTACCACTGTATTTACGTAAAGGGATTTTGATCCTGCAATACCTGCAACGGACTCTCTATTATGTCTCTTCTGAGAAAACCAGTTTCCAGCATTGTCTAATTCCAGCAACCAGCATTGTCTAATTATTGTACCATTAATATAATGTTATTTTCTCTTACATATTTTATGAAATATGTGAATTGTCTCATGTGGGACAAATAAAGGCCTGTTAATATCTTTTGCATTTGTTTTCATTTATTTTTACAACACTTTTGCAACACTTTTGTTTTGTTAAATTTATAACATTCAGTTTATAATCAATCTTAAACATTTTTCAAGTTTCTATTTTGAGATGTTGTAGTTTCACCATACGCCGCTAGATGGCAGCAGACGCTTGGTAATTCTCTGGTTATTGCCTCCAACTGCTGAACAATAAGACAGAAAGAAGTTCCAATTTCATTGAGATCAATGTGCTGATGTGATCACACGTGTCCCTTAAGTGTTTCTGTTGGGTTTTTGTGCAGGGAAACGACCAGGTTCGATTTGAGCTGACATGTTATTCGCTTTACCCTGAGGTTCAGGTGAGGTGCCAACCTTCTGTGAGTTTCTGAAGGTGTGGGATTCTCACTTGCTCTGCTTCTGTCTTCAGATCATCGCCCCATGGAGAATCCCGCAATTCTACACACGCTTTAAAGGCAGGAAGGATCTGATGGAGTACGCTGAGGTACACGCAATAAACTTGACACACACAGCAGACAGACTAAAACACCAAACACACACCTACATAACAAACTCAAAAGTATATATTATAAAACTGAGAGAAAGTGACATATGAGGCAGAAGAAGTTGACGCAGAGAGAGAAATCAAAAGCTAAAACTTCACTCTAGTTTTGTTATGTCTCCTTTAGAAACATGGGATTCCGGTGCCGGTGACACCGAAGGCGCCATGGAGCATGGACGCAAACCTCATGCACATCAGGTGATGCCCGCACTCTCGTTCTCTCACGTCATCATCGCTCCAACGTGTCTGTCTGTATTTCAGTTACGAGTCTGGGATCCTCGAAAATCCGAAGGTATGAGCAATTCTGGATCTGTGACCTTTCCTTATTCATCATGACCTCTGATCCCAATCTCCCACCCACCATGATCTTTTGTGTTCGGGGTTCTTAGGAATTTTGGGTCTGGGAGTGTTTGGCTAATTCCTAATTTCACGGGAGTCGGGACAGTTTGAGTCGAGTTTGTGTGGCTCTGGTGCCAGAAAATGAGACACAGCTAGTGGGAAAGAAAGAGATGCAGAGGAAGACACGGAAAGAGGGAGAGGAGTAATATGAAAGAAAGAGATAAAAAAAGAAGACAGGATATAAGGAACAATTACAGATATTTTCAAGCTAAATAGAGATATTTCAGTTTTAATCTCTCTGTTTTAAGTGTGTGTGTGTGTGTGTTTTAGTCTCTGTTTGTCACTCTTCTACTTCTGAATAAGTCTCTTACTACCCCCCCCACCCCCCAGGTGTTGTCTGTCTGTCTATTTCTTCTCTCTTTCTCATCGTCTTTTTCTTTGTCCACCTCTCTCTGTTAGGTGTGTGTAAGATGTTTTTATCTCTGCTTGTGGTGGTGTAATAGTTTGGACTGAATTATTTTACTCACAAGTTCAGATGCAAATCGTGTCTGATCATATGCTTGTCTCTTCTATGGAGACTCGGTCATTTAGGCGTCACTTCCAATCCAGTGCTCCGATCTCACTGACACTTTCTGCTTCTCCGCCGCCGATTGAAAGTAAATGAGGCAGTAAACGTGAGGAAAGATTGTGAGAGATTGTCTGTAAGGACGAGCGATTTGAGAGTGACGATATACAGAGAAACAAATAAACCCGCATCTACAACTTTCCACACGAATCATTAGCCACCAACCACTGCTATGTCTGTTTTAATTTGATTTTTTTATTTCCTCTCTGTCGTGTGTATTATGAATAATTATGTCTGTATTCACTGTGTTAACTGATGTTGGTTCAGTACCAATCAAATCTGTGCATCTGCATCACGTACATCACTCGTGATCTATTGAATTGGCTGGATTTAGGAATGACTGGTCATTCCTGAAGTGGTATTATTGATGTTATTATAAATATGTAAAGTAAAGAAGAGAGAGAGGGAAAAGGAGAGATGTTTAGAAAGGAAAGATGACCGACAAAAAGAGACAGACAGAAATAGAGTAAGAGAAAGAGAGACAGATTGAGACAGATTGAGAGTTTCGTAGAGGGAGATGGACAGATAGACAAAGACAGAACAAGTGTGTGTGTGTGTGTGTGTGTGTGTGTGTGTGTGTAATAACTGTACTTATTATTTAGGGAAGTGACTGATCTTTTCTATGTTGCCGATGTCACTGTTGATATGGCAAATATCAAATAATCATTAAATATTGTATCAATCAGTGCATATTAAAAAGCATAATACAGTTTACAGATTTCTTTGCTAGAGCAAATGTTCTGAAAATGTAGCCTAGTGAGATCATTTCCCAGGTGGAACATGAAGTTAATTTCTTTAATATACTTTTGACTGTAGTGAACGCGGATTGTGATTAATTCTGTTGATGAAATCACTGTAACTGTCTAAAATATGTTTGATATTAATCTTTTACACAATGATTTAGCACTTTTAAACCTTTAAAAATGTGATTAACGTGATTTAAGTCATAGCATCAGAAATTAAAACCATGTTCTTAACACACACACACACACACAATACTCTCAGACGAGCACAAAACTTGCACACACACAGCATGCACACACATCAGTATCAGGCCTGTTGCTGATTTCAGAATCTTGGTCAGACCAAACATTCTTCAGTTTGGAGAGGAATAACTGTGATTTCTCCCACTTCTTGTCAGAGTCATGCTCCGTCAGATCTTTACCAGATGACCACCAACCCGCAGGATTCTCCCGGTCAGCCCGACCTACTGGAGATCCACTTCCACAGAGGTAAGACGGGTCACCCGGCCTGTCTGATGGTGTGTGTGAGTGTGTTAACCGCTGATGCAGGTCAATGGCGCGTCCGTGTCATTAGAATGTGAATGCCGGTGTCATTGTGTCCCGTGATCCGGTTTGATCGCCCATCAGTATTCATGGAGGTTTCAGCAGGTCCATGAGAAAAGCTGCTTTAGTGATTCTCACAATTGCCCCGGCTTCATATATCTATTCTTCTCCAATCTTTTTCCCTCTCGTTGTCTTCAACTGTTCTCTCTCTCTCTCTCCCTCACTCGCTCACTCTCCCCTGCGGCCTCAATGGACGACAGAGCTGAAACACGTCCGGCAGTAATTTTTCCTACAACTGTGTCTTTGGCCCATTGTTGCGTTTTGAAAAAGAGATCGGGGTTGAGATGGAGAGAGACAGAGCGAGAGAGTGAGACATAGGGTGAGAATGACAAAGAAATAGAGAGGGAGAATAAGACAGAGATGGAGAGTGAGACGGAAAGTGATAGAAATACTGAGAGGAGAGAGGAGCACGGAGTGAGTGAGGGGGACAGAAAGTGATACAGATAAAACGGAGATGGAAAGAGTGAGTGACACAAAGAATACCACAAACAATAGATATATATATATATATATATATATATATATATATATATATATATATATATATATATATATATATATATATACATACACACACACACACACACACATGTGTGATGAGACAAAGTGAGACAGAGTGAGATGGAAAGAGACAGTGAGACAAAGAGGGAGATATAGAAAGACTACTTTCTATATAGAGATATAGAGACTCCTGTCAATTTTTAATTGAAGATGAAGAGGAATCGTCTGTGCTAATTGGGGTGTGTGTGTGTGTGTGTGTGTGTGTGTGTGTGTGTGTGTGTAGGTGTGCCAGTGAGAGTCACACACCTGAAGGAAGGGAGGTCCACAAATACGGCGCTGGAGATGTTCACCTACCTCAATCTGATTGGGTGAAAAAATAAAAAAACCTTCACATGTTTGATACTTTTATTCAGATTTTAAAGTCTGTGTCTTATTCATTAGTATTGTGTGTGTGTGTGTGTGTGTGTGTGTGTGTGTGTGTGTGTGTGTGTGTGTGTGTGTGTGTGTGTGTGTGTGTGTGTGAGTAGTGGGAGACATGGTGTGGGCAGGATTGATATTGTGGAGAATCGCTTCATCGGGATGAAATCCAGAGGTACAACACCAACACTCACTCTCCACTTTATGCTTGTTTGAGTCTTTCTCTCTCTCTGCGTCTCTGTGTCATTTCTAGCTTTGTCTTTTTTTTAAATCATGCTTTTCATCACTTCTACTCTCTGTCTCTCCCACTCACTCTCTCTCTGTTTTCCTCCAGCGTTTTCTTCCTCTCTTCTCTACATCTCACTCTTACAATCTCTCCTAATTTTCTTTTCTCTCTCTCAGTTTGTCTCTTTTCTTCTGTCTCTCTCTCTTTTTTTTTTTTAACGATATCTCTCTTTTATTAAATATTCCCTCGACCTCTCTCTCTCTCACTCACTCTCTCTGTTGACTGTCAGTGAAACTAGCAGGATATTAAAGTGTCTCTCGTCAGACAGGAGTTGGTCAGGACAAGCGCCTGACAGCGTGTGTTTACGTTCAGCTCGTTTGTTTACACGGAAATTGCTCTTGTCATTTGCGGATGCGTCGACTTTCTCCGGTTCACGCTTTCCATCAGTCACGCGAGACGCTTCATCGCACCACAAACACCGGCATCAACAGTCAGCACCGATTTCAAATCTCTGCCTGTAAAAACTCGCCACTTTAATCTGTTTATGAGTCTGACCATCAACAGCCCCAGGACTTGACCTTTGACCCCTTACCTGATTACGTCACTGTTACATCTAGGAATGATGTAATTACATGTTAATGACAGTGGTTAAAGCCGGTGTGGAGTGTTTAAGCCTCCATTAGCTGTTATCAGATCAGATCTCTCCATCATTTCACGTGTCTTAAGTCCTGTCAGACTGATCTGGGATCAGAAAGAGTGTAATTTGATCTGTGTTTCATATATTTATATTTTTGTTCACTTTATGTCTGTGTCTTTTCACTCTTTTAGCTCGTTCTTTTCTCTCATACTCACTCTTTGTCTCTTTCTTTTAGCATTTTCCCATCTCATACTCTCCCATCTATCTTTTTCTTGTGCTTATTTTCTCTCTCTCTCTCTCTCTCTCTCTCTCTCTCTCTCTCTCTCTCTCTCTCTCTCTCTCTCTCTGACTATCCTTCTTCTCACTCTTAATGTGTCTCTATCTCACTCAAACGTTCTTTTGCACAATTCTCCACTATCTCTCCGTCTTTCTCTCTCTTCCCCTTTGTCCTTATTTTACTGTGTCTTTTTATCTATATGTTGATTAAGAGACATTACAATTGCACATTAATACGACTTTATTCTTTCCTTGTTAATCAATAAAGTCCATTTTTCTCACAGAGATCCAGAAAAACTTCTTTCTCATCCCTCTCATCTCTTTCTCATCCCTTCATACACCCTGACCTTTGTCCTTTTTGAGCTCAACCGAGTGACAGCTTCATTTGTGTGTCATCTGCGCCGTGGCTCCGACGGGTGAATTGTAGGGTTGCGCGTGTTTTGTGATTCACGGTTGTGCTGCCCGTCATGTGCCCATCACAAGCACGTTTTTCGCACTAAATGAAAGCTGAATGTCTGACAGGGATCTACGAGACCCCCGGCGGGACCATCCTGCTTCAGGCACATCTGGACATCGAGAGCTTCACTATGGACCGAGAGGTGCGGAAGATCAAGCAGAATCTGAGCGTGAAGTTTTCTGAGCTCATCTATAACGGTACGGATCACCATCACACTTGCTCACTCATTCAACTCACCAATCACTAACTCATTCATTCAAAAATTTCCCGGTCTGATTTTCTATTTCTCGAGCTTTTTCTATTTAGGTTTTATTCACTCTATCAAATAATGACTTAATTTGTTTCCCTTGAAATGATTTGTTCCCTTGTTATTTTGCTCCTCCAATCAATTATTCCCTGATTTATTAATTTGTTCTATTCTTTAATCATTCATTCACTTCTTTAATTATTCACTAGTTTATTCGACAATTCAGGTACTCTTTTATTTACATTTCTCATTTCCTAAAATTGGCAATTCCCCCACTGTGGAACTAATAAAGGAATGGATTTTCATGAATTCACTCCTTTAATTGTTCATTCATTTAAAAATGTATTAACTGATTTACTATTTAACAGTATTTTAACTATTTAACTTTTTTTTTTATTCACTATCCTCTTGGTACTTTATATATTCCACCACTCATTCATTAAGTCACTTATCCACTTACTTCTTTCATGATTCTTTCTCTGAGATGGTTTATGGCCTCTCTTTATGGCCCTGTTAACTCCGCCCTCTTCACTCGCCCCCACCTGTCTCAGGTGTCTTTCTTTCTTATAATAGGATTTGCTCCGTTAAAGGCAGATTACAAAGGTGCTGTTGGGCGATCAGAGAGACTCGGTTGCCCACCACCAACTCTCTCTCTCTCTCTCTCTCTCTCTCTCTCTCTCTCTCTCTCGCAGACCCATACCAACTTACAAATGACACATCTTTACACATACTTTGGACATATACTGTATAAAACAAACTCTTAGAAAAAACGGGATGATAATCTATTTTATTTGTATATACGTGTTACAATTTAAAGATTACATTTTTGAATCGATGGTAAATGTTAATATTTTACATACAGTACGTAGTCATATATATGGAGTGTACACAATATATGTGCGTATTGTATATGCAGATGTGTATGTGTGTATATGTGTATGTATATGTATGTACACGGTATAAACAGTATAATATACGTATATATGTACACACACACACACACACACACACACACAAACAAACACACATACACACATAAACATACAAGGTCAAAAGTAATGAATCATTGAAATCATGAGGTGTTCTGCTTGTTCTGGTTCTGACAGGCTTCTGGTTCAGTCCGGAGTGTGAGTTTGTGCGTCACTGCATCAGTGTGTCTCAGGAGGCCGTGCAGGGCAGCGTCCAGCTCTCCGTCTTCAAGGGTCAGGTCAACATCCTCGGCCGAGAGTCGCCCCGTTCCCTCTACAACCAGGAGCTAGTCAGGTACCATTGTGAGCACCTCTGTGAGTCCACTGACACCGGACCTGAGCCGTCAGGTCAAGCAGACTTGACCTCTGTGTCCTGAGGACAGATTAGCTCCCCTCTCTCTCTCTCTCTAAGCCTTACGTGGGCGAGTGGCAGCTAAGGGGCTTTCTCTCTCTGTCATTCATTCTCAATCTCATCCATCTCCTTCTCCGATTTTTGCTCTCTTCCTCATTGTTCTCTCTCTTCTCCTCACCTTGTGTTCTTTGTTTCCAGTTCTTGTTCCCCTCACCAGTTGCTTTTACATTTTCTCTCTCTTTCTCTATCATTCATCAACTTTTCTGATTCTACTTCCCTCTGTGTCTCACCCTTCATCAGCACTTATTTATTCTCTCTCCTCCTTTTCCTATCTGTTGCTCACTCTAGTCTCAGATGAATCACTCCTATCGGTCTTTCTGTTTCTCCATTGCTTTGTCCAACACTCACCACTCCTCTCTTTCTTATTTTTTCTTTTTTCCTCTCTTGATTTCTTTCTCTTATTCTCTTCCTCAATGTCCTATTTACTTCATTCTCTCTCACTGAAGTTAATCATGTTCTCTAGTGGTCGACCGATATTGAATTTTACCGATAACGATAATTAGGTTGGGCTGTGCTTGCCGATAACCGATTAATTAACCGATAGTTTATAAAATGAAGACTATCCAAAAATAAAATCATAACACTCCATGTAGTAAAACAATAGTGCAAAACTTTATTTTTACAAGTACATTCTACAACACAAGAACAACTGAATCACAAAACTGTGCTATTTTAAATAAGAATAATTTTAATTATATAGATATAAATTATAGGCATGCTTTCAAACCGAAATAAAAAATAACATTCAAATTGAATAAAATACTCTAAACAACAAATAAAAATAAAACAAATAACAACTAATTTAAACTTAAAGTTTAACCTGGTCCATTTTTATTTAATATTCAAAGTTAAGAAGTCTCAAATTACAAACAGGTAAACTCTGATCATACCTAAACAATTGAACAGTTATAAAGGCTCTTTTTTTATTTACTTTTCCTGTCTCGCCGTCCCATCTTTCGACTCTCGCTCTCTCTCTCACACACACACACGCGCGCGCACTGACTCTCGCTCTCTCTCTCACACACGCGCGCACTGACTCTCGCTCTCTCTCTCTCTCTCACACACGCGCACTGACTCTTGCTTATGAGATCAATTTAGTGACAAAAAGCGCGCGTGAAACCTCGAAGCGAGCGAGCGCAACTCGATTTAGCTTGAACCGAGCGCGCGCAACCTGTGAAGTGAGCGCGCGCGCGCTTGAACTGAGGGCGGCAACCGCTAAACTGAGCGCACACACACGCGCGCGCTGACTCTAGCTCTCTCTCTCTCTCAATTCAAACCGGATCCAGACCGCGGTCCGTCATTATAAACTAAAGTGAGTGAGATTTGTTCAATTATTCTGCTTGCGTCATCGCCTTTCAGCTGTATTGTTTCCGACAAAAACTGAAACTATCGGGCAGGCATTTTTGCCGATTACCGATTGTTCCGGAAATCAACTATCGGTGCGAATTAATCGGGAAAACCGATAGATCGGTCGACCACTAATGTTCTCACTTTCTTTTCTTTCTTAGAAAAGTTGTTATCAGCCTTATTTATTAGTTGTTATTAGTAGTTGTTATCAGCGTTCAGTTCTAGTCCGCAAGAAAAGTTGTTATCAGCCTTATTTATTAGTTGTTATTAGTAGTTGTTATCAGCGTTCAGTTCTAGTCCACAACTTCATGTTTTGATACATACATACATACAAACATACTTCATAAACGTATAGGAAGCAGAGTCGTCTAAGGGCCAGTAGATCACAAACATCCAGTATGATTTTCTGACCTTGATCCTTACACAGAGAGATTATTTCAGATTCTCTGAAATGATTCTCTGTGCATCTTCAAATTCTTAGTTCTTATTATCTCTGAGGATCTTCGTTCTGTTAGTGTTTCGCCATTTCTCTACGCACCATTGGGGAAATTGATGGCTCTCTGCCGATCTTTTGGGATACTGTTATTCTACCTCATCTCGCTGCTAAGTGACATCAAAGTTGGAAATGGACTTTTCGGCTGTTCCTTATACTAAATGTACATTTAACCTTTCCAGGAACTTAATGCTACCTGTCCAAATGTTTTTGGATTGCATATCTCTCATGAACGCAATAATGAACCGAAGATTTGACATTTCACATTGCCACCTTCAACATTTGACGTGTTATTTATTTGGTATAAAACCTTAAAAAAAAAAATTAACAAAAAGAGTATTTCTAAATTGAGATTTCTAAAAAGCATTCCTATTCATGCTGTCTGTCACCAGTATGGATGTGCAGGGCGATTACGACCCGTGTGATGCGTCAGGATTCATCAAGATCAACGCCGTCAGGTCAGTTCAGCAAGAGTGTCTGTGTCTGACCTCTGACCTCTGTGGCTTCACACTTCCGCTTGTGTGTTTTAGGCTGAGAGAGCACAAACGCCTGCAGGAGAAGCTCTGATTGCTCTCTCTCTCTCTCTCTCTCTCTCTCTCTCTCTCTTTCTAATCCTTGTATAATCTCCCCTCGCGTCCCATTAAAGCCTTTGAAAGCTTCAGGTGTGTTTTTGCTTTCTGATCCAGATCCAGACATAAGTGCTGTGATTCTTCTCTCTTGCCCTAAACTCAAACAGACGAGAAAACATCACTGAACTCATATTTTCTGCCTTGTTCAAAGCCATTTACTCTCCTCCGAACAGCCTCCCTCCCTCCCTCCCTCCCTCTCTCTCCATCTTCCATAGCCGTTCACTCGCATGCGTAAGCCAGGGGCCGGTCAGGGAGATGGAACCCGGATCCCCCCTGCTGCTGGTAATGGGCGAGCAAGGATGAGTCTGACTCGAACCCCCCGTCGCCACCGCTCAATTACACCACAGGCGACTCCAATTACACACACACACACACACCTCCCTCCCCTTCTGAGGGTCCGCAGACCACGTCACTCAGGTTTGAATAAGTCACCGGAGCTTATGGGAAACCACATATGGCTTCTCTCTGTCGCGCACATACGCACACTCATTCTCAGTTACGTGTATTTTCTGTTACTCATGAATAGTCAGTCTCGCTCTCACATACACATTTCTCTTTTGTTCACACGTGTGTGTGTGTGTGAGAGAGAGAATGAAGCTAGATAGATAGTTTGTCAGTGATGGATAGATTGAAGAAGAGAGACGGTGATCAGAGATGAATTGCTTTATACCTGGATGGATGGATGAAAAGATACAGGGTGAGAGTATAATGTAACTACTGATAGGTTGATATACAGATAAAGTTATGTTCAATAAAGAGAGTGATGGTAGAAAAAGATAGATTAAAGTGGGACAAAGTGATTTATTGAGCAAGAGTATAGAAAATTTGAGTTAGAGAGAAAGATAGGGAGTGAGGTATTGATTGAGATGGAGAAAAAGATGATAGATTGAGAAAGAGAGAGTGATGGATGGACAGATTGAGATGAATAGACAACTTTGTGTGTCTGTGGGAGGATGTTGTGGGGCTCGTCCAGGTGAATTAACGATCTGTGACCTTCCCTCAATTAAGTCTCATTAAGTGCCGCCCCGGGGGATTCTGGGACACAATGAGACAACATGAGGGTCTTCACTTATAATGAAGCCTAATGGGTTTTGTCGTCTGTCAGTCCGTCACAAAGAGCAACTGTGTCGTCCAGGGGTTGTCGGTGGGCTCCTCGCGTCTCCTCAAATCGAACATCTCAAATAAATCTCCCTGATGTCTCAGATCCTCTTGGAATGTCTTTGCGTAGATCTCCTTCGATCTCACGTCACATCTGACAAAGAAACGGATGAAACGCAGCCTGTAGTAAGATGAAATAAAAATATGCAGAACAGGTAATCTGGTGTTTGACGTTTATGGAATGAGTGACACGGTCGTGAACCTGAGACCTTCTCTTTCTTCTCTACATCACACGCTCCAGGACAATGAGCCGGGGGTCTGACGGCCGCAATTACAGCAATCTGAGACCTCGGGGGCCCCGTCGTAGCGGCCCCTGTACGTACTGGCCCCAGACTCCAGACAGACGTGTCACGTGTTTCTATCGCACTACACAAAATCGGATGAGGCTCAGATGAGGACTCTTCAGTTGTGGAACCTACCAGCCCGGGCGGGATACAAACCTGCAACCACGTGCTCTCTACCAATTCATTTTTAATTTAAATTTTTGGAATCAAGCCCCTTTGGGACTTGACTAGACTGTACTGTAAGTCTCCAAAATCACAAGCTTAGTCGTGAATACTCTTTGTTTAAATGCACAGCAGAAGAAGATCTGTGTTTGTGGGAATGATGATATGTGGCTTATTTCCTTCCAAGATTATTAAATGATAAACGTTTTTATTTATGCAAACGAATTGAACTTTTTTTTATTAGTAAATAAACCTTGATTATTTAACAAGAACATACTAAAAATCTTAGAATAAATATCTCAAAGTTTAAAAATCTCAAAGTAGACTTATGTCTTGCTTATTTAACATTTGTAATACATACGTATACATAACATGTATTTATTTTTTTTGCTCTGAGAATGGTTGGCCACCAATCCAGAGTGTGTATCCCGCCTCCGGCCCCAAGACGCTGAAATAGGCGCCATTTCCCTGCGACCATGTAAAGGACTAAGCGGTAGAAGATTTTTTTTTTTATATTTGGATATAATACCATGTATAAAATTCAAATTTAAACAAAGTGAAGAAGATGATTTTTATTTAATTAATTTTATTTATTACTCTGTAGTGCTTATTGAAAATTCTATAGGCCAATTTTATTTCGTTTAGGTAAGTTCGTGTATTAGGAAAGGCTTGGCTAATTCACTTGAGTTGTTTTAGTGTGGGCTTTTTTATTTTAGGTTAGAGTGTAGTTTAGTATGGATCATTTTAGACAAGTTAATGTGAGTTAAGATTGTGAGTCAGTTGGTGGAGTCACAGCAGGCTGCTCTGATTAGTTTCATTTAGTTTGAGCGGTTATTGTCACGGTAGGATGAAACAGATGACGGCAGGGTTCCCGAATATCCAGAAGAAGAAGAAGATCACGAACGAAATACGCTTCTGTCACAACATCTTATGACCAAGTGTGACTGGCTAAAAGCTATTCCTCTGCTATTCCTGATCTACCGCTGCGTAACTAGGCCTCCTGCCGCTTCCCTCCTCGACCTCCAGCGGGAGCCAAGGAGCAGGATCGTGACCGGTATGGGTATGTGTTGTTTTTTAAGATTAAAACATGAATTTTTTTCCGCTGTTTTAGATTTAATTTACTTGTATTTTAAGAATAGAACTGCAAAAACACGGCGCGTAATTTTATGACGGGTGAAATAAAACAATGCTCTGTTACCTTCTAGAACAGGGGTCTCCAAACTACGGTTGGCCTGTGGGTCAGTTTTTATTGGCCCGCAGCAAAATCTGAAAATATAATTGAATATTGCCTGCAAATTTTGGCATTTTTGCCTTCACTTGTGGTCTTTTAAAATGTCCTTGTTTCTGTTAAATACTTTTTGCTGCAGCTGTACACAAAAATTTCCCCTAGTGGGATTAATAAAACCTTATCTTATCAAAAGGCACTTGAGCTCAACTCAGTTCTCACTTTCAACACTAGAGCCAGTCACAGAAAAGGTGCTTCTCCACTAAACAAAATTAGGCAAATAAAAATATTTACCATTTCAAACATGGTGGGAAAATGAATATTTCTTTAAAAAGATTAGTCAGAAGAATGCCAAAACAATCACTGATAGTCACAAATCGCAGTACAGTGCCATTGTTCCCAATCCCCGGTCCGGATGAAATGGTACTGGGCCGCCCAAGTGTAGCAGCAATTATGAATTGAAATAATAATTATTATTGAAATAATCATACTTTTTTCGTTTTCTAAGTAGTAAAACTTTATTCTTAGTATAAATGAGGAAGTATAATTGTGTCAGTTGAAAACGTTTCTTTAAAAGGATTTAAAAAAAAATTAAATAGATAATATATTATTCAAAAATTAGATTATTTATACTTCATTTATATCTTTAGATATATTATACTTAATACTATAAAATTATATACAAAAATTAGTGAACCGAGGGACCACTGTATTTCCTCTATACTGTATCCCAAAATGTGTATTTTTTTTCCTCGAGCCTGATCCGTCCCCTTTGTCAAATTTTAGAACCCAATGTGGCCCGCGAATCAAAACGTTTGCAAACCCCTTTTCTAGAATAAAGATTGATACTGCGAGCATGCCTGTGTGTGTGTGTGTGTGTGTGTGTGTGTGTGTGTGTGTGTGTGTGTGTGTGCCCTGATGAGCTCATCATGTCTGACAACAGCGTGGACTGGTTTCACAGGCTGTTTAAGACGCTCCCGAGAGTTTGTGTATCTTCTGTATCTCTGTTTATAATGTGCAAGCAAAACGAGGCATGTTTCATGGTGCTAAACGTCTTTCCCTATGTATACATTCATCGATCTCTGTGTATGACAATATACTTATTTATTTCTCTCTGTCTATATGTCTGTGTCTTTCTGTTTTATTGCCTGTCAGTCTATCTCTCTGTCAATCTATCTATCGGCCTGGCTATCTAGCTATCTATCATCTCACCTTTAACATATTGTCCATTTATCCATCCACTTCATCCTCTCTCATCCTTTTCAAAGGTGAGAAACTCTCTCTCTCTCTCTCTCTCTCTCTCTCTCTCTCTCTGTAACACTCCTGTTGCTACTGTTAATCAGTTTGTTGATTTATCATTGTGTCTATCAATCTGTCTCTCTCACTCTTTCTTTCTATTCTGCCACCTCTCTGACTGAATTATCATTGTCGCTCTGTCCATCCATCTCTCTCTATGTATTTCATTTCATTTAGCCATTTCTCTTCCTCTCTTTTGCAACAGAAGCTGTCTATCATCTGTTGATTTATCGTCTCTCTCTCTCTCTCTCTCTCAGATGTGAGAGACTCGCTCTGCCGCCTCAGGGCATGAAAACTATGTGTGAATTCAACTGAGAATCAGCTGAAAGTCTTTCTCTCTGCCGCACAGTGGGCAAGAGAACTCAAAGCAGCTTTTATCCACCATTACAGGAGAGTTAGTGCACTGACATCTGACTCCAGTAAGTGTCAGGGGCCGGAGCCCCCGGTCCCCGGCAGCAGATGGGGGGCCATTACTATCAGAGAAGCTTTATCCGTGTTTCCGGCTCTGCGTTTGATGAAATATTCATGCAAACATGGAAATATTTAGCTGGATGTGTGTGTGAGGGGTTAATGAGCGCTGAGACCACCAGCTCCTCTTACTGCAGCTTTGCTCGACCGTCTGCTTTCACACCGGCCCCCAGGAGCCGAACGCTGCATCGATCTCCCCTTTATCACTGTCTGAGTTCTGTACCAGCACAGCAGAGAAAACACACACACACACACACACTCTGACACAAACTTTTTCCTCAGAATCACAGCATTTTAAAATTTGAGGGTGTGTGTGTATAAGAGGGAGATGTGTGTTAAAGGTGTATGTAATTGAGCGACAGCAGGATAAATATTGACAAGACACGACATTTCAACAGAACACATAGACATAACAGAATGCATCCGTCGATCTATCTGAGTGACTTGTCTCAATAAAAAGATACGCTTGTGAGTGTATGAAATTTTTCTCAAATCTGCTAGAGATTGTTTGAGAGATGCATCACAAGCACTGTAATCTTCTGTAGAAAAAGAGAGAGAGAGAAGCACAACAGAGGGAGAAAGAGGGGGATGAGAGCAAGGGGGAGAGAGAGGAAGAACGAGAGGTGGAGAGAGAGTGAAATGAAGAGAGAGGGAGAGCAAGAGGAAGAGCGAGAGGATGAACAGAGAGTGAAATAAAGAGAAAGAGAAAGGGATAAGCGTAGAGAGAGTCAGAGAGAGAGGCCGGTGAGCAGTAGGACAGGGTCATGCGTCTTCGAGACGCTAGTGATTTTCTCTGCAGGGTCTCGTCTGAAAGTGTCTGTAAAGTGTTCTGTGTTTGTGAAAGAGCCGAAAACACACGTCGATCACTGTAATATTCATTCGTCCATTTCACTCAAAACAATCAATCACCACAATCTCTCCAAAGCCACCCCCCACCAGAATAAATATTTGTCTATTTTATGTTGTATTTGAATATCTGTATTCCTGTTGATATTCTTTCTCTTTCATTGTCTGCTGATGTATTATACTTTCGACCCCTTTACCTTTGAAATTCTGTTGATTCTTTGATTTGAATGATTCTTCAGTTCAGTGAGACTGTCCAAACTTTTTTCACAGAATACACTTTTATTTCTGATGTTTCTTTCAAATTAAAAATTTTCTCAATGCCACTAAGATTCTGAAAAACTATTTTTTCCCACAGATGTTTTACAAAATTTGAAATCCACGGGCTAAACACCCTCTTTTTCCGACCCATAATTCTTCCCTCTCTTGGTGCTTTTTCTAAATCTAACTTTACTTTTTTGTCTCTATCTCTTCTTTTTCCAAGTTGTTCTTTAGCTTTTTTTCTTTCTATCTCCAGCTCTTTTTCCATCCATGATGTTTTCTCGTTTTACTTAAATTTCTTAACTCTTTTCTGTCTTGTTCTCTCATTGTAGTTTTATTTTTCTAGCTCCGTCTTTCTATTTTGTTCTGTCGTGTTCCTTTTCTTTCTTTACTCCTCTCTTTTTCCATGTATGCGCACTTTACTTTTATTTTTCTTCTTCCATCTTGTCACCTCACTTACACACGCGCACACACACACACACACACACACACACACGCACGCACGCACACACACACACACACACACACACACACACACTCTCTCTCTCTCTCTCTCTCTCTCTCTCTTTCTGTTTATTTTTTATTAATTTTGGATAACTGTTATTGTATCAGTAACTTTTAAACTTTAACATTTGTATTACATTTTAGACTTTGATTAATGTTTTTTTTATTTATTTAATGTTGCCACTATTATTATTATTATTATTATTATTATTATTATACCTATCATCATCATCATCATCATAAAATAATTAGTAGTGCCATAGTATTGATTAAAATATTACGCGAATATTTCCTAAACCATTATAGCATATGTATTTATAATTACATATGGTACAGTGAATTTGAGTGAAGCAACAAAAAAAAAAAAAACATCATAAAAGTGCCATAGATCGCGTTCGTCAACGTGTAGAACCACGTGTGTGAAATCCCGCGGTGTCTCGCGATCTTTCTTGTTGCGTTTCCTGTTCCGGGGTCGGTAGTGTGCTCCGTGTGTGTCTATGTGCATGTATGTTTGTGTAGATGTGTGATGATGATGATGGCGGAGCTGGTGCAGGGACAGGCCTCGGTGGCTCAACCCGGGATGAAGGCGGACGGATTCACAGACCCGTTCCTCCGCGCGCGACAGGTGAGAGTGCGACCGTGTGCGCGAGGATGAGTCCGTGTTAGCGCGCGATTGATAAGTGTCGCGTGCGTTTTCGTGGTGAGCGTGTGTAGCCTGTTAGCCGTTAGCTGCCGCTGCTGCAGGAGCTTTAAAGAAACTCACAGCGCGCACGCACGCACGCACTCACGCTCACAGATTAAGGCCACAACACAACAGTTCGCAAAAACACAACTCACGCGAGGTCAATAACAGGCAACGACGCTGACAACGTCCACTATAACTTTATTGTGACGACTTTTACCAGGAACTCCATATACCAGCCGCCACAAAGTCTGGCAACCTGTTGTCACACACCGAGCGTGAAACTTCACGGAGACCCACGACAAGCGTCGCAATCGTCTCGGTGCGGGCTGGAGTCCGTTTGGGCGCCCCGAGGTCTGGTCACGTGCTCGCACTGAACTTCAGGTGTCAGTGCGCGTTCAGAGGTGGAAGCGGTGGGACCGTTCCACGAGCACTTCCACCAGTTTGTGAAATAATTCAAACATGTCCTGCCGTAACATGACCGCTCACTACTCCTTTCTCATTCTCCGTGTCCGTTTCTCCCAGCGTGTTCCTGTCTGACTACATGTATTTAACAACCAAGGTTCTCTCTCTCGTACCCTTTGGCCCTTTATCTCCTCTGCTCCGTGACTCAAGAAAGCGAACTAGATTAGGGATATTCAACTAAATTTTAAAGAAGTCCGGTTCCAAAATATTTTTATGCAATGTATTCTCTCTCTCACACACACACACACACACACACACACACACACACACACACACACACACACACACACACACACACACACTTACTACTTAGTAGCCTGCTTATAATCAATACTTGACTGTCAAAGGAATTCTGTACTATTCAGAATCCTTTTGCCATTTATGTAACACCGAACAGAGCATATATTTACTATGTTATCTAACCATGTGACATAAAAGCAGTGCTACTTCTAAAGTAGCGAGTATAAAAAATGTTCAAGTTAAAGTGTTTAACTTTTAAAAAGAAAATATAAAGGAAGAAAATACATTAAACATTTTCTCAGTGACATTTTTATATTTATCTCTTCCTTTTCCTTTTTCGCACCCATCCCAACTTTCACTTTTTTTGTCTGTTTGTTTCTCTCCCTTTACCTGTCGTCGGTGTCTCTGTCTTTCTCTCTTTGTTTTCGATATCTTTTAATGCCATAACTGTAGCTGCAATTAGGAATTCCTTTGCAACTCTACTCTGCAGAATTTACTGCCTGAGATCACTTAACTCGTTCAATTGGCCAATGTGTTATTGCTTCCACTAAAATTAAGGATGCGCTGCTGTACCGTTTTTTTTAAGGTGGATTGCTATGGAATCAGATTAGTGCCAAAAATATCAAACGTAAATTTCGAAGAAACGAACGAAAAAGCTTCATGTTTGCGTTTGTTTGTTTTTATTTTTCGCTTGCAATAACTTTTTTTTTTCTTTTGAAAACGCTTCAGGTTTGCATTTGGATTTTTGACCCAAGCTTCACGTAGGGGATTTTTGACCCAAGCTTCCCTTCTCTGATTGGTTTCGTTCGTTTTATAAACTTATAATTCCGTGCAACCTGTAATTTAATGTGAGACATTGTGTACGTTCAACACTAAATAACGAATGCAGGCGGCGAGAGCGCAGTGGTTGTGTTTCTGGTGCAGTGATGGGACGGTGTCGTCTCGGTCCAGACAAAATCATCACTACAAACGTTTAATACTCCGATGATCAAGGCATTCCGATTATGAATGTGTTTCAGCGCTCGCTAAACTCCTCCCCCTCTTCAAGTCAATCACATTCTCGCTGTGAAGGCAGCTGTCGATCACATTCTCACCCGCCAATCAGAGAAGCCCCCACATGAAGCTTGGCTCAAAAATTCAAACGCAAAATAATAAGCGAACTGAAAAGTTGATGATCTAACTTCATCCATGTTTGGATAAAGATTGCGAGCGGGGAAAAAACGAACAAACGTAAATGTGAAGCAATTTTGTTAATTTCTTCGAAACTTACGTTTGATATTTTTGACACTAATCTGATTCCATAGATCGCTGGATTTTAAATCAAAGGGGGTTTGGTGTGCAGCTCCTGGTCCTTATGAGACAGCTGCTGGGTCCGGGTCCGCAGTCCACCATTTAGTGGCCGCTGAACTAGATAGAAAGAGAGAGCTAGAGAAAGAAAGGTAACATAACGGAAATCAGTTCAATCAGTCCAGTGAAGTTGATTTCTCACTGATAAAAATGACTAAAAGGGTCCCATCGCAAAGCGTCATCGCAATGTTGCGGGTTGGTTTTGTACTTCTCCATAACCTTTCATTAACGTTTACTGGAAAGGGTTTTTTTTATTTTCACAATTTCAGATGCCTCCGATGAAACGTTCTGGCATGGATAAGCTCATTTCACACACCTTTTAAGGCATTGTCCAGTGTCTGGGAAACGTTTGAAATCGACATGTTTCATACAAAGCTTGCCCCATCCTGTCCCTGGTTCAGGCATTCTATACAGCGTCTGCTTTCACACATTGTCTGTAGCATTTACAGTGGATTTGAGTTTATTTATATTCCTACATTCATGGCTCCATATTATACCCTTATTTATTTTTTTGCACATTCTATGATTTGATTTTTGCATTTTCCTGGCGAAAAATCATAGGTTTGTCAACTCTATCGATTATGAAAACGTGAATTTCCTGAGAGCCTCGTTCACACTTAACTAGGGATGCAACGATATGCAAATCTCACGATATGATTCTCACATTCTGATATTTATCACGATATCCTGTATAAGCTCACGATATTACAGAAGACTTCACAATTGTCTCTGATGTTTATAGTAACAAGGCTGACAATATAATAATTGTTAATTAGTCCTTTTATTGTCATATTTTAGAACAAGGACAATAGGTAACACTAATTCCAAACTGCAAAATTCAAGTTTCAAAAAAAAAATCGTGATCTTTATTCTAAGCAAAAGAATCGTGATTCTCATTTTATTCTTTTCTAAAGTGCAACAACTGTAAAGTAATAAGGAATTGTCAGACAGCCAAAAACTTAAACAAAAGTTGACACCATAACTGCCATAAAGGAAACAACCTGGCTCCGCACGGTAGTGTGGCAATGCTTACATACAAATCTGTTTGTCACCTTTGCCTCTTTTGTGTTAGTAGAAACGTCAAATTTAAAATATTTCTACACATCTGATTTAAAGGTTGAAGGGGCTCTCACAATCTCAACGTCGGGATTTTCTTCCGAGTTCACGCTGTTTCGCTGCTTTCTGCTCTCGACTGGGCGCAGGTGGATGTGGAGCGTGTGCAGTTTGCTCACCGATTGGCTAAACCGCAGCGCAAAGCATCATGGTATATGTAGTTGCTAATGACTTGCGCTGCTGCAGCGAGTTAGAACTAATGTTTTTTGACTGAGACATTTATTATACCGTAATGACAACGACAGTATATCGAGACCTTTTGAATACAGCAATATTGTTACATCTCTACACCTAACACCAAGAACACGGTCGGTGCGGAGGTCACTAAAATCCAAAGCAGTTGATACTAAACGTCCACAAATCTGCATGTTCTGCATCTCAAACTGAGATGTGAACAGCCGGACGACCCGAGTAAGTGAAACGCAGAAGTAAAACCACAGTTGACGCAATGCCGAACGCGTTGCAAGAACTTGTGTAATCATTGGTACAATTTTGTTAATTTGTCGTTACAAATGTGTACTTTTAATAACAGAGATTGTTTGCCATCAGTCTTGCGATTTTCTGTTGTTCACAAAGTGCAGAGAGAGAATTTTTGCATTACACATGCAGAATTCAAATGCAATTAAAATCTCAAAGAATACAAAACTAATACAAACTGGATAGTTAATTTTTTTTTCTCTGTCAGTCCCCTCTCCTACTTTCTGCCCCCTTTCTCTATCACTTTTTCTTTCCTCTCTCTGTCCCTCTTTCTGTCAATTTCCTTTTTTTCCTCTCACTTTCTGCCTCTCTTTCTCACTCTTTCTGCTTTTGCTCTCTCTCTTTTTCTTTGTCATGTGCCTGAGGGAGAAAAACCTGAAATGTTGTGGCTGTGCACTAAATCATTGGTAATGACTAGGCCGCAGTGAAGCGGGCCATCCCGTATCTGACTACCCATGATCACGCAGGATGTGTCTCACTTTCAAACGGTCAACAAGTGTCCAGTTGTTCAGCTGAATTCCTACTCCTGCTGTTTACCTTCTCTCTCTCTCTCTCCCCAGGGTCGCCCATTTATCCTCTCGCTGTCACACACACACATACACATAGCTGGCATTCCTTCCCAGCATTCCCCAGAAAGAGGGTTTAGCTGGAGGGTAGAGATGGAGGCCAGCCTCGCTTTCTCTCAATATCTGTTTCACTCTCTATCTCTGTCACTTTGTCTTTCTGTCTTTTCTGTCTGTCTCCTCTGCACTGTTCATGACTGATCAGAAAATGTTCAAAAGAAATCATGTCAATATATGAATCATTTTTACTGGTTTGCTTTACTGGATTTGGTGCCCTAGTTTTCAGTTCAGTGAGGAAATGCAAAGAGAGTAAAGATCAAAGCTGTTTTTGATGCAATATAGCATCTGTTATTTCGACTGTCCGTTACATGTTTGAACTGATGACAGCAATTCAGTGATCTAATCTGGTATCTGCATTCCAGTTTATCAAATATACAAATTGTAGCAAAACTCACCATTCACAGCAAGCGCCAACCCATGTTTTATGTTTCTACCTAGTACATCAATGATAATCATTCCAAATATTGTACACAACGACTGTGCCACTCAGCACTACATTCCACTGAGCACCACAACCATATGGAGCTGGTGCTGCTCTCTCGTGCATTTCTGGGTGAAAGTTAAGAATTAACCTGGTATATCTAAACCAATGAGCAAAATTAAGCCATGAATTTTGGCTTCACTTGATTGGCTGGATTATTGACAGTGAGAGTGTGTTAGAGTGATGATGTGTGTGTTGTAGGTGGGAAAGATGGCTGGCGATCAGATGGCGCAGCTCAACAGCTCGGCAGCGGCGGCTGCGGTGGAGGCGTCTCTATACGGATATACAACTCAGAAACGATCCCTGGATGAAGGAGGTAAATCACAAACTCGGACCAGAACTGCTCTCGGCCATTTTAACTGATTGTACTGCTTTATTTTATAATATCTTCTGGCATCGCTGGAGGATGCTCTGTAATTCTAGCCTCCAGCTGGTCAATGCAAAAATATTGTTTAAGCATTGTGAGAATATACAATTTAAAACAAATGAAAGTGTATATTAGGGGACAGTGTAGAAAATATAATTACTTGATGGGTTTAATGTTTTTTGTGAAATAAGTAACGAATATTAACAAAAATTATTGCTCAATATTAGGGATGTGTTTTGAAAACGAGTATGAGTAGATGCATTTCAGTACTTGCCAATACAGAGTACTTATTAAAAACACAGTTTAAATTTACAGGTAACGGCTTATATATACGTGTATATATATGTATATATATGTGTGTGTATATGTGTATGTATGTATGTGTGCATATATATATATATTTGTGTGTGTGTGTGTGTGTGTATATGGGTTTGTTTATATATACACACATAAATAAATAATATATATATATATATATATATATATATATATATACTGGGGTCGACAATATAAATGGCCCGGTGGCCAGGACGTACTTTTAATCTACTGGCCTGGTGGGGCCAGTGAAAATGACTCGATAAAAAAAAAACAAATTTCTCATTATTTACCTGCATTTCTGTTAAATTGTTTCGCTCGCTATCTACCGCTAACGCGTTATGTGATCCCGACTGTCTTGCTTATATGCAGCGGGTTTTTGGTGCTCCGCCTCCCCGCTGACTTTTTTTTACCAAAATTCTTGTATGTGTATGTATATATTAGGGGTGGGCGATATGGGTTAAAATTCATATCACGGTATTTTCTAGTGTACAGACGGTATCGGTATTATATCACGATATTGTGTGTGGGGGGGTATTATTTTATATAAAGTACGAAATTAAAACGCAAGGGGAAACCTGGAGAAGCAGCTGTCACTTTTAATACCGTATATCTGTTAAAAGTAGTCCAGGCATTTATT
>MU204310.1:4966030-4983651 GCA_017309775.1 Paedocypris sp. Pulau Singkep
GAAACCTGGAGAAGCAGCTGTCACTTTTAATACCGTATATCTGTTAAAAGTAGTCCAGGCATTTATTTAAAAAAAAAACATTTAAATTAAATGTCCTGGGTCTATCTTTTAAGAGAGTGCAAGAGGGAGAAAGAGAGAGAGAGAGAGAGAGACATAGACAGTGAGAGAGAGAGAGAAAGAGAAACAGTGAGATAGACAGCAAGAGTGAGATAGACAGTGAGAGATATACAGCGAGAGTGAGAGTGAGAGATAGACAGCAAGAGTGAGATAGACAGTGAGAGATATACAGCGAGAGAGAGAGAGAGAGATAGACAGTGAGAGATAGACAGTGAGAGATAGACAGTGAGAGATAGACAGTGAGAGATAGACAGTGAGAGATAGACAGTGAGAGATAGACAGTGAGAGATAGACAGCGAGAGAGAGAGAGAGAGAGAGTGAGAGTGAGATAGACAAAAATGGAGAGAGCCAGCGCGACTCACGCTTTCCCTCTCTTTCGCGCGCGCGCGCGTCTGAATCTAAAGTTGCGTGAAACCAAGGTTAACAATCGAAAACAGACTTTGACCAAAATAAAACGAGCAGAATTTTCTCGTTTCTCTCGCGTTTTTTCGGACTCGCGCACACTAAAACAGCCGTTCTAAAAAACCGGAACATTACAGACATGGAGCGGCACAGCGCATGCGCGACCCATGCGCCTAGCGGGTGATCTATTAATTTAGTTTCTTACAACACTTTCTGTATTCGATTAGCAAAGTATCTGTGTCGTAATTAAAAGTTATAACGAAACAAATGTATTTTAAAGTATTAAAGCGTTGATATGTGTGTATAAAAAGTACATTCATGAAAGTGCCACGGTATCCACGATATTGCAAAATCCATATCGTGGCGCTTCTCAATACCGGTATTAACGTTAAAACCGGTATACCGCCCACCC
Organism: Paedocypris sp. Pulau Singkep; assembly: GCA_017309775.1. NCBI lineage: Eukaryota > Metazoa > Chordata > Actinopteri > Cypriniformes > Paedocypris > Paedocypris sp. Pulau Singkep. The sequence goes on from MU204310.1 coordinate 4,966,962, forward strand.
CTAGTATATATATGTATATATATGAACACAAATACTTCTCAAACATTTTAATCTCCTGTTGAAATAATATTTTGATGAACAAGAAAACAGCAGTATTTAAATAAAGTGATTACAATTTGGGATTTAATTAATCATCATCATGGATCAGTGCATAGACATCTACTGTAAATACAAGTGAAAAGATTATATGGTTAATTTTTACAAACATTTCTAGTATCATTATCTCCAGTCCGATGCATTGGTCCGAGGCGGATTGTATTAGAATGCAATAAAGAGACAAAACTGATCTTAAAAACACTTGTGTTGTCCTAACCTCTCGGAATTCTTTATTCAAGAATGCGTCTCGGTACATGAAGTGTTTAGCCCAACTAGTGTTGTTTGTGCCGTTGGTTAGTCCGGTTTAGTAGGAGCGCGTGTACGTCTGTCCGCATCCATCCACTTATCGTGCTCATTTGCATCGAAGCCGGAAAAGTTTCAGACAAAACTTTTTTGCAAACCTTTTCAACTTAAACCGATCACTGAGACTGTTCTCGCCATCTGACAATATCACCTGTGCATGCAGGCTCTATTCTTCAATGCAGCCAGTCTGTCGGAGAGCAGAGATGATGCTAGTATGAACAGTAATTATTGATATTTTTGACAACACTACTCGCTTTAGCGGGCTCTCTGCGCTAGTGATTAACCCCTTACACGCACATTTCCGGTATCGGCGGACTTTTAACGAGTACTTTAGAAATTGTGGTATTGAAGTCAATACTCTATCGGTATCTGTGCATCCCTACTCATACAGGTATAGTATATTATACAATATATTGTGCGCTTTAAGACAATTAAAACTGTGAAAAGCGCCTTACAAATGCTCAAAACTTGAACTATATTTTCATCATGCTACAATAAAAGTTGAGAAATATCATTTTTGATTTGAACTATATTGTGAATTATTGAAACACTGATAGAATTTTGTGGTCACACTTCTTTTTGTGAATTCCATTTTTCTCTTGAGCATAAAATAATAGGTTACCATGTGTGTGTTTCAATATGTATATTTTAATTTATGTATATGCTTGTGTTTATGTACAGTATATCTTCTATTAGCGGCCTGTCTCTTTTAGAAGCCCGTTCCCTATAAACGCATGTTTTGAACATTTCGCGAGCATTTAATAGCTGGTCTCCAATAGACACCCGTCTCCAGTAGTAGCCCGTCCTGACAAACGTTTCTAGCAATTGTAACGGCCGAAACTGTGTGTGTGTGTGTGTGTGTGTGTGTGTGTTTCAGTCTGTTTTGACCCCCAGGCTGCTCTGAACGTCTTTTTCAGCAATACAGTTTCTGTGTCAGTACAAAGTGCGATTTCGTTCAAAATGTTGGATTCTGGATCATGGCGATTACTGGCTATTTAAATTTCTTTCTTGCTCTAAGAGACCGTCTCCATTAGACACATTTCCCAATAGAGTATCTCTATTAAATGTCGTCTGCATAGTTTTCTTAAACGCCCGGGCTGCTATTGGAAGATATACAATACACAATCATGTAAGAAGTGAATTTTTATTTTAGTTGTTGTTGCTGCGCTGATTTTCATACTGCTCTTGTGTTGTTCTTAAGTGGCGAATCAGCTGGGGGCAATGGTCCACACTTCAAGGTGAGCAAGATCTCAACGTCTGTGTCCTTCTCACAGATCAATGCCGTTCTCACTGCTGTGTGTGCGTGTTTCAGGGCTATAATAACAGAAGACTTTAAAGTGCCTGATAAGATGGTTGGATTCAGTGAGTACTATCAGCATCTGATTGGACACCTCACAGGTCAGAGGCCACGTGCTAAACGCTCACTGTGTTTCTCTGCAGTTATTGGCCGTGGTGGAGAACAGATCACCAGGATCCAGCTAGAATCCAACTGTAAGATCCAGATTGCGGCTGGTAAGTGTGTCTCTATCTCTGTCATTGCCACAGAGAGTCGGCACTCACTGAAACCATCAAAATGCTCTTTTCATGCAGATCTGTCAAATCTTCCTGTATCACTGCAAAAAAAAACTTTCTGGCAGTATTTTTTTTTGTTTTGTTCGAATGCTCTTGTCTAAACAATTTTAAAACAAAACAAAATCAATTGAGTCTCTTGTTCTCGCTTTAAATTAAAAAATATTAGAGCCGCAAAATGTGTTGCTTGTTCTTCTTTCAAACATGGTGGCGCGGGGGAAACAAGCAGAGCAGACAATGTCTAAAAAAACTCCATTAAAGTTGTCAATAGTGTGAACACTTTCAAGCAACGGCCTGATAAGATGGTGCACTTTGTGTCGTTCTGAAATGACATGGATCCTCTCGGCGCTGATCAAAATGAGCCCTCCCCCGAGCATCTGTGACCGGGAACGGCCGAGATACGGGCCGAAACATGCTCAAACGGAGAAAAACGCACTGTCGGTTTATACTTTATCGAACATAATGAAAGAACAAGCGTCACTCCTGAGCATGTAGACAAGCTAACTTTTTTTTGCAATATGCTTGTGTGCGTGGTTCAATATTTTTAGGATGGACATTTTAATTCAAACATTAATATTTACAGTTAAGATTACTGAAATAATTTTGCTCTGGTTTCAAGTTAAGGCTCCTTTATTTTATATTTATATTATAACTTCTCCTTTATTTTGTGTGGTTTTATTTCTTTAATTTGGCCTACATTTATTTTAGAAGGTGATATGGAAACGGATGTTCAAGATAAGCGTTTAAGTCACTGTTTTTTTTGCTGACTTTTAATGAACTTTACAGGGGGTTATTGATGGATTAAACTTTTAGAAAATAATTGTTAGCTGTATTATTATGTTTATAATCATTTGTTTTTGGTAACTGCAAATGCCCTGAGCTGTTCAGCCATATGTGTATTCCTCTTGTCGCCCCCTCAGACAGTGGAGGCATGATGGATCGTCCTTGCACCCTGACAGGCACCCCAGAGAGCATTGAGTAAGACATCATGGCTGTTTATCTTTCTGTGAGACCCTTCTGTTCTAATGCATGACCCGTATTTTCAACTTAGACAGGCCAAGAGGCTGCTTGGACAAATCGTGGACCGGTGTCGGAATGGTCCAGGCTTCCACGCTCAGATGGATGGGGGCAGCGCTGTCCAGGAGATCCTGATCCCGGCCAGTAAAGTGGGTCTGGTTATTGGGAAAGGAGGAGACACCATCAAACAGCTTCAGGTGCAGCTTTGAATCCCTTATATATACAAAGCTGCATATGTTAAGTTATATAGTGTGACCTATTTTAACTGATTACGTAACATACATTACTTAACATTTGTTTGTTTCTTTCTTCACTGAAACATTTTTTTTATAAATATTACAACTACTTCGGTACCTCACCTTTTGAAATTAATTTGTGCCGATACCAGTTTCGTAAAGCGAACATTTGGTAAACGTGGTCACATTTAATTGTAAATGCGCCGTTCCAAGCCTGACGAAAACCACTTTTTTCACCCTGGATTTCATTAGCACAAGACGCAGCGGCAGTGCTTGTGTTTGATCAGGAGTAGTGGCAAGCCAATTTACCATTCAAGCCTCCGTTATCACATCATTTGTTTTATGACTACATGCCACTGAAGTTATCTTAACTAAGGCTGGGGTCGACAATATAAATGGCCCGGTGGCCCGGACCTATTTTTAAAACCAACCGGGCCACCAGATTGGTCCTACTGCTGGCCAGGGGCCAGTAAAAATGACTCGAGTAAAAAAGAAAAAAAGAAAATTTCTCATTTTTTACCTGCATTTCTGTTAAATCGTTTCGCTCGCTAACTACCGCTAACGCGTTAATGTGACCCCGACAGTCTTACTAATATGCAGCGGGTTTTTGGTGCTCCGCCTCTGCGGTCACTCCTGCTGAGTCCTGCCGTTTTGCGCACGCCACCGTGGCATACACAAGTAGCATCTTCCTCGCGAAGAATCTCGTTAAAACTAGGACAAGAACGAAAAGCGAGATTAAATCAAGCAGTGCGGGTGAAAAAAGACGGCAACTGCTTAGTGATAAATTGTTGAAAGAAAAGTTTGGTAAATCACGAAACGCAGCTTTATTTACGCTTTTCACGACTGTGCAGTTTACAATTAAACCATAATACAATAGCAAAACTACTATCATGAATATTACCCGAAGAACAGAGTATCTGCCGCGTGATGTCCGTCACATTCAGACGCAGCCTCATCACAGGAAGTGATCATTTTGTCCAAGATTTCAAATGTCTAAACACACGTTTGATATATTTTAGTGTTTCCAGTTATTTAGTGTCGTTGTTGTTGTCGTCGCAAAATGTTTTTTTGCATTATTTTTGTAAGGTCAAAACTTTTTGCAGTTTAAATCACTCTTTTACTTTTACTCTTGCACTTGCTCGATAAATGTTCTTTTTTTTTATTGATGTTTTTCAACTGATATTGATTAATTCTGAACAGAGCAAACCAGACACTGCAGGGGAACTATGACAAAACTGCCAAAAACACCTAAATTGGTAAACTTTTTAAGTTTGGATGCAGAATAATTCGAGCAGCAGTTCATTTAGAGAATGTGTTTATCAGTATGAAGTAAAAAAAAAAGGTGCGGTATTGGTGTGGGAAGACACAAAAATGTTTTCCAATGGGCGCCACTGAGCTAGGTGACATGTTTCCGGAAGGAAGAAAAATACCATGAGGAATTGAGGGAAAGCAAAAGAGAATACGAAAAGAAAAGGCAGAGAATTGCACTTGGACGCACTACGTCTAACGTGGGCCTTTCGTAAGTCGAGGTATTCTGATTATAAAGAGAGAAAAACCGTTGGCGTCGCAGATTCCTAGCTCTGTAACCACAGAACCTGGCAATGAATCTGATTTTGATTTGAAACCGTTTCTCCATTTTAACTTTCCTGGCATTTTTGGGGTGAGCAGGAGAGGACAGGAGTGAAGATGATCATGATTCAGGATGACCCCATGCCGACTGGATCAGACAAGCCGCTGAGAATCACCGGGGACCCGTATAAAGTGCAGGTGAGTGGCGCGTGAGTTAAGTGGGCATGCAGGGGCGAGAGCTGGGCCTGAGCCGTGTGTGCTTGAACAGCAAGCGCGGGAGCTGGTGGTGGAGATCATCAGGGAGAAGGATCAGGGGGATTTCAGGAGCGGTCGCAACGACTTCACCTCCAGGCTGGGCAGCAGCATTGATGTAAGTTCAAAGTTTCAACTTTGTTCCAGTCAAACACGCAGAATGCTAACACTCGTTGCACAGGCATTTCAATGCATTTCTTTTCTCACCTTTTTGTGGGAAAATTTGAAATGTTATAGAATGTTACAATTGTGACATTACTGTATCGTTGTTACAGAGTTTTGCGTTTCAGAATTTCACACTTTTCAATGGGTCATATTTTACTCTCAGTGTTGGTGTTTTGTTGTGATTGGGTTATGTGTTTGCACGCACAGGTGGCAGTGCCCAGGTTTGCTGTGGGTATTGTTATTGGCAGAAATGGAGAAATGATTAAGAAGATCCAAAACGATGCAGGGGTCCGGATTCAGTTCAAGCCTGGTAAATATTTAAGTTCACATTGCGTGGGTTATGTTACAGCAGTTAAAAGTCATTTGTGTAATTCAGAGTATTGTTTTGGCATTAGGAGTATCATTTATTTGCAACAAATGGTTTATGATTGGTTGTATATATACAGTACAGTGGTACCCCGACTTACGAATGTCCTTTCTAAAAAAAATCCAGAGTAACGAAATGCATGGATGAGGCCTGAATGAGAGTCCAGAAGTGTTAAAAAAGTTGTTTAATCCTCACACACATCAAATAAACAAACAAACAAACAAAACAACAAAAGCACGGGTTAGTTTCAAATGTATGGCTTCCAAAATATAAATTGAGCTGGTATTCTCCTAGAATGGCTCCGGGCTCTAGGAGCGGACAGCTCACACTCACTTACTCAGCGCGAGTTTGAAGCATTTTCAAACTCACTAACACAAAACTTACTCACTCAGTGTGAGTTTGAAGCATTTTCAAACTCTCTAACACAAAACTAATTTTCCCCACATAAAGCTTGCAAATAAGCTAATAGAAGTTTGACGCGGATGCGCTAATATCGTTGGGCGTTACACTCTATATGGTCCGGGCAGAACATTCTGATGACGTTATTTTCTTAGGTTTTCTTGTTTCTTGACGTTATTTTCTTGCCATCTGCCAATGGGCAATTTTAACAACTACTTTGTAACACGTTTAAATTTATTAACAAAAGTTTTTCATTTGTAAAAAAAAAATGTTTGTCTGAATTCACGTATTCATGGCATGAATTAGACAAATTACATGTAAAATGCAGCTCAGCTAACGAAATTCCCGCCTAACGATATATCCGTCACGTGCACGTCACGTCGCGTGCTTCCGGTGTCATCACGCCCAAGAAATGCGCCCCAAAATACGACAGAATTAATGCAATTAATTATATAAACGGTATATATCGTGCAGCCCTATTACGTTGTTCAAGTTACCCCTTGTCATATTTACACTTAAATGTCTGTGTGTATTTACTTTGTTCATTTGACTTCCAGTGTCCTGAAAAGTGCTTTCAAATAAAATCTATTATTATTCTTATTATCTATTATGTGCCTGAGCTTCCCATTCTCTGCACTGTTACTGCAGCACCCGTGGCGATTCCAGTGCGTTACAATAGTTTAGGAACGTCCATTAACATTATCATTTATTGTTTTTCTAATTTACATTACTAGAAACACAAAAGGCGTTGTGTGCTTTGTTATTATAGTGGCATTTCGGCTATGTCGCTGCTTCTGGTGTTTTGCTGTAGTTTTTGGAGACTGTAGCGAGAGAGATTTTTTTTTTTTTTTTTTTTTTTTTTGTCAAATCTTGAGACTTCATTTTGATGATTGAAATGCAGTCTATAGTTGTAATAGGTAAAGAAGTAGTGGGAGTATAGTAATCCACGTGACTTGTCCACCCCGGATTAGAGCAAGTCACCTAATGTGGATGTGCACTTATCCTGAAAGATTGATGGACCAGGATAATTTTAGCATGAATTTTGTACAATACAACATTGAAAAGTTGATGCTCCATTAAAAGTAATTTATTAAAACGTTTACCATATGTTTAGCTTTTAGCTACTTTTGCATCACTTGCATCACAAATAAACTACAAGACGGCCTATTAAATTGCACATGTTAAGTGAATAATTTTGTAGTAATTACTTATTTGTATCGTACTGTATACACATAATTGTTACATAATATTAGAACCATTTCTTTGTTCTTTGCAATGTGACTTTCTGATGTTGTAGTTATTTTTTTTTTTTTTTTTTTACTTTTTAATGCTTCTTGAAAATGTTGCTGAACCTGGGAATTTTGCTAAATTACCTTCTACGTTGACCAACTGTGAAAGTGTGAAGTGACTGTTTTCTTTTTTTTACATATAAAATTGTGATGGTTTCACAAAAGTGCAGCAGTTTTGTGAAGGAGGGGCTTCTTAGTTGAGGGTGGAGCCTTGAGTTGGGGCATGTTGGGACACTGATCACCCAAATCTCTTAAGACTCTGAAGTGCTTAAGATGTTTACAGGGATTAACGCGTTGAGCGCACACACTCTAGTCATTTCCATACTCGGCAATATTCATTCAGCCGACCAATCACAAGCCAGTCCAGTCTTATTCAAAAAGGCAGAGTACAAACTTTTCAACAGGTTTTAGTCTGTTTTAAATCATTTACATTTTTACCCCTCTGTGATTCTGATTCATGATCTGAGTTTTTGAGTGAAAGCTTGGCTCTCATTTCTGGTTTGTTTTAGATGATGGCATCAGTCCAGAGCGTGTGGCTCAGGTGATGGGTCAGCAGGACCGGTGCCAACACGCCATTCACCTCATCAATGAGCTGGTCCACACCGCACAGGTAACGGCAACTCCAGCGCTGCTCTGGGTCACGAGCAGCTCACACACTGTGCTGTTTGTGCCCGCGCAGGAGCGAGATGGGTTTGGTGGACCCCTTGGCCCTCGGGGTCGTGGCAGAGGTCGTGGAGACTGGAACATGGGAACTCCAGGAGCCCTGCAGGAAGTGACTTACACAATACCTGCTGATAAGTGCGGACTGGTGATTGGAAAAGGTCAGGAGCTCGTCCACTCACACCCTTAGTAGTGCTTAATGTGTGAGGAGCACTTTCACTCTCACTCTGTTCTTTTACACTCGCTTTGGTCTCACTCACTAATCTTTGTCCTCGTCTCTCACGCTTCTCTTTCTCGCTCGTCTAGTCACTGATTCCAACTGCTTTCGGTTTTGCTGCCGAAGCGCACCTAAAGAATGCAATATTTATTAAAATAATTAATTTGGCAGAAATTGGCTCTATAGTGTGTTTTATGTGTTTTGTTTTTTAGTTTTTGAACTGCTATATATTTTTTTTGTCGTTTTTGTGTTGGGATTTTTTATATGGTTTATTTATTTTTGCTATTTTCAGCCCTACCTCAATTAACACATTTGTAAAAAAGAAAAAAGATACCTTTGGCTTCAATAGAAAGTGTTTATACTTTTTGGTTTTGTCTTTGGTTTTTGTTTTTGATGCATTTTTCTTTTTTAAGTTCAAGTTCTTTTCATAGTTTTAACTGTCAGAAATTAATATGTAACAGAAATTGTTGCTTTTTATTCATTTGATTTTCTAGTTGTTGGTGTTAAGTAAATGGGTATTGGGTTGTGAGCAAGCCCATATGCGACAGTGGCAAGGTAAAAAAAACAACTCTCTAACGAGGGAATAAAACGCTGGAGAGAACCCGGCTCACTGGTGCCAGTCTTCTCTGGCATTCTAAAATGACAAAATCAATGCGTTGGTAGTTCTGTGCCATTTTCTGTCCCCTGGGTGGAGAAAGACGCGGCTCCGTTTCTCCACGTAAACAGCGTCATCAGGTCCAGGGGGCATTTTCTGTTTTTAGTTTGACTCTTCTTTATAGTGCTCACTCTTTAGTGTTAGAATGCCAGAGGAGACTGGCACCAGTTTCTCCTCGCTTTCTGTCCCAAATTATAATTTATTTTTACCTGGCCTCCCAATATGTGCTTGCTTCACTAGTCATAGCCATTAGCTTAACACCAACAAACAAATGAATACAACGCATCAACCTTTTTTACATTTATACACATGCGCATTGAAACTGAACTTGAACTCTTTAGGGAGCATTTTCCCCTTCACTCTCTCTTTGTTTTATTTCACCTTGTCTCTTCTCACTCTTTTATCGCCCTCATATCCTCAATGGTGCTTTCATGACCTCACGAAACTGTGGCACTCAGGTGGCGAGACCATCAAGAGTATCAACCAGCAGTCCGGGGGTCACGTGGAGCTGCAGCGAAATCCTCCGCCCAACACCGACCCCAATGTGCGCGTCTTCTCCATCCGCGGCTCCCCGCAGCAGATTGACGTGGCCAGACAGCTGATCGACGAGAAGATTGGGGTGAGTGAGACCGCTGGCAGGCCACCGACCTTTGACCCTGCACCCGCACTGACCGTCTGCTCCTGCCCGTAGGCCTCTGGAATGGGTGGCGGTAACTTTGGACTGGGGTCGTTCTCTCAAGGAGCCGCGACCCCGCACCAGAAGTGAGACGGTGTCCCTATTTCACCCACTCTTACTCTTATGCTTTCCGTTTCCGATTCTTTTACCGTTTTGTTTTGATCAGAAAAGTTTTTGTTCATTCTCTTGTATATGATTCTTAAGGATTTGTGTGTCAATTTTTTTCCCCATCCAATATCATTTTTGTGGCTTTGCTTCTTATTTCCTCCTTTTGCATTCTTGGCTTCTCTTCCTATGAAGTAATCGTGTTCCTCCTGTGATGTCATGGTGTTGATGAGTTTTGTTGTCTGTCAGTGGTCCGCAGACGTTCATGACTGGAGGTTGGGGAACCACATACCAGACGTGGCAGAACCAGCAGGACCCGAGTGAGTCCATCCTGTCTTTTTGTCTTTCTTGCTCTCTCTCTCTCTCTCTCTGTCTCTGTTGTTCTCTTTCGAAGTTTCTCTCTCTCTCCACACGCCTCCTATCTCACTTTCTTGTCACTCCCGTCTCTTCCGCTCGTTTCAGGTCACAATGGATCCCAAACGGGTCAGATGGACTATTCTAAAGCCTGGGAGCAGTATTACAAAAAGCTCGGCAAGTGTCCGCTCTGTTTGGGTTCAGTTCAAACTCATGAAGATTAGCAACACGGCAACTGTGTGCTTGAATCCGAAGGGCACGAGCTGGCCTGAGCGTGGCGTGACATCCCGAAAGACTGTGTGTAAACGACACCACCGTTGGCTCTTCTGACCGCTCTGGGCGTGTTTGTTTCAGGTCAGCAGAACCAGGGTCAGAGCAGCGGCCCCGACTACAGCAAAGCGTGGGAGGAGTATTACAAGAAACAGAGTGAGTGTTGTGATGGAAGCCGTCTCGCTCTGTGCTGGTCTCACACGCCGCTCCGTCTCTCAGCTCAGGCCGCGGCCCCCGGCTCTCAGCAGAGTTCCCCTCCGGACTACAGCGCAGCCTGGGTGGAGTACTACAGACAGCAGGGGGCGTATTACAACCAGGGCCAGACGCAGAACCCGGGGCTCCCGGTCAGTTCATTCACACACACACAGACACACACTCATAATCTCTCACACGCAGGACCAATGGCATCAATGAGCCGGGTTCTCCCCAGGGTTTTTCCCTCGTTAGAGAGTTTTTTTTTTTTTTACCTGGCCGCTGTCGCATTTGTGCTTGCTCACTGGTCATAGTCATGGTGTTAAAATCATGGCTATGATTATCACTAACAATTAATGAATAAAAAACAACAATCCTCTTACATGTTCACACGTGCGCTTTGAGACAGTTAGAACTGTGAAAAGTGCCTTACAAATGTTCAGAACTTGAACAGGACGACGCACACTGTAATAGACTTTTATTTAAAACTGTTTCTTGTTTTATATACAGGGTATCCGCGGGTTCTTAAGTCTTACATTTAAAAATGTAAAAATAAGGCCTTAAAAAAGTATTAAAAAGTCTTAATTTCACATTTCATAGGTCTTAAAAATGAAATGTAACTGACTTTGTAAAGAGGACTTTATTTTTTGGTTTTAAATGCACTTTTCGTTTGTCACGTAGATCAAAATACGGAACCAAGTTCAACCAACCGTGTTCGCGCTCACGCTCAGTTCTCGTCTGCTCAAATTAAAATCGGCTAAACAAAGATCGGAATTAACATTTATTCCTTCGTGGCGACTAGTCATGAAACAGTTCTGACGAGTCACAACAAATCTACTTCGACTAGATACACTCCCATTAAAATTTTTTGCAGATATCTCTAAATGAGTTTCTCCTAGTCACAATTGAGTTGAAGATATCTCAAATTACTTTACACATAACTACAATTACATATAGTGATATCAATTCACTTTATTATCACATACCTCAGCGTGTGAACTGTGGCAGCGTTGCTGGTTCTCATAATAGCGTAAATGTATGCATGCTCTTTTTAATCTTCAAATATTATGTTATAGTGTTAATAGATTTGTAATATTAGTAAAATATTTAAAGATATATCCAAATATTTATGACTAGTCATACTGGAGTTGAAGATATCTCCAAATGCATATAATTAAATATATCTTACGTTTAAGATATCTAAAGCACATTTTTACAAGTCCAATACAATTTTAAGATATCTTTAATTTGATTCATAACTTTAGTCTATTTATATTTAAAGATATCTTCAAACTATATAGTTTTATTTGTAAATGCTGTCCATTATCTCCAACTTAGGATAGATATCTGCAAATGTGGTTGTGACTAATCAGACCTTGATTACAGATAGAATACTATTGAAAATGATAATTTAATTAAAATGTGCCTTGTCATGGTGGGCGGAAAAATGGCGGGAGTCTGCTCCACGATTGGTTCGCTTTGACCAATCAGAGGAAGGCGTCAAGTTCGTCCTAAAAAGATTGGTGGTTGTTCATACTGAACATGAGCGTGTCGATTCTAACGCGAGCGCTTCTAGACGCACACGCTCAAATCAAGCTGCGCTCGCTCAATTCACAGGTTGACACTCACAAAAACTGGTTACATAATCCTAATTTTGGTGCATGGTTAAAACCAGTCAGTGGAAATGTAAATCTGATATTTCTCACTTCTGCTCCGTCCTTAAATTTCATTTTGAACGGTATTAAAAAGGTCTTAAAAAGTCTTAAATCTAACTCTTAGAAACCTGCAGATACCCTGTTATTACACACAAGTTATTTCTGTTTTACATGTTATTAGTAAAACATAGATATGCCAGTATTTATAGGTTTAAAGACAAGATAACACACAAGTTTAAAAATAAAAGGTTCAGGAAACTGAACTGAATGTTTGAAAACTGCAAGTGAATAGCTGGTGCTTCACGGCGCGTCCACTTCCCGACACACGCTGCCGCTTTGCCTGATTTCCCGCCTTTTTTTCCTCTGCAGGATCACTAAAGTGGACGGATGCACGTGCACACACACACACACACACACACACACACACACACAATACAAACACACAGACACGCACACACTTCAGCGGGAGCTTCTCCGGTCGACGGCAGGAGAAAACCAGACCTTTTGTAACAGAGGTTTCTAGATTTGCAACGCCTTGAAGACTTTGACTTTTTTTCTTAGAGAAACACTAGCTGTAGATTGACTTGTATGATTTAAAACAGAGAACTATTTCTAAATCAGGACAGAAATTCCTACTAAATCCTGGTGTTTGTCATGATTCGAGCGGTTCTGGGATCCTTTTTGGAGTTGGTTTGTTTTCTATTCTTCCTTTTAAATTCATCCACACGGCCAAAAACCAACCCGGGTGTCGCGACGTCTCACCTTCGCGCAATATAATCGCATTATTTTTCTAGTTGTGTTGCAATAAACCCGAGCGCGGGCTTAGCAGTCTTGAAGACGTTTGTGTTTGTGGCTGTCGAGATGTTTTAAGAATGTGTACAAAATCTCAATTTTTTTTTTCCTGATGCATTTTAATTGAGTCGGATGAAAAGAAACTGTGACGTTTTTTTTTGCGTGCGTTACACGGATGTTTGCTTTTGTCTCACATCGATTCCTCATGTTCTTTGTGTTTTTATTGTACTCTGGTTTAAAAAAGGTGCAATATCTTATTTCATGTCTGGAGATAAAGATGGACTTGTGATTTTCTTTTTTTTTTTTTTTTTTTTTGATGGACGTTTAACAGGCTAGTTTTATTTTTATTTTATTTTATTTTTTTAAATGGACGATTTTTATTACTGCGATTTAATGTGATGGTTTTTTTTGCCTTTGATCTTCGTATGTTCTGCTCTGATACTTGACGAGATGCTTTATTTAAACTCTTTGTGGTTAATTGTTCGGGAGCTGTTTGGCTCCGCCCTCTTGCTCGTTGGCGTGTGATTGGTGGAATGTCCCGACACTTGAAGACTGCTAAGCCTCCGCAGCCTTTACCTGTGTGTGAGTTAATTGTAGTTTTTTATATTCGGATCAAGCGTTCGTCTTCGGTACCAGCGACGGCCCGGCCAGGACTCACTGTGGACTCTGTACAGTCCCAACCCAATAACTTTTTAATGACGATATAAATATATATATTATTTTCTTTCTACGCTGTGTGATCTAATATATGTATGACTGATTAGTTACAAATTGATCTAGTATTAACTTCATTGCGTAATGAAAAGGGATATTATAATTTGAGAAATGTTTAATTTTAGTGTTTCTTTTCTTCCTCATGTGTACAGCTATAATAACCGTGTATTAAAAATATGGAGAGACTTCATCCTGTCCGTCTCTTTTATTTCCTGGTGTCTTAATGACGTGACGGGATTATAAAAAGTTTAAGTTGTTAAAAAAAAAAAAAAAAAGTAAAATATTTTAATTTTTAAGTTTGAGCTTGTAGATAAAAATTCGTACTGTTTTGTTATTTTTTTTTAAATGCAATAGGTGACAGAACGAATAAAATATACAAACAGGCATTGTCTCAGAGGGTCTGAAACTAGTCGCCAAATGTGATGATGAGTTAACAAGTGTGTGTGTGGAAGGATAAATACATGTCGAGCTAATAAAAAGTGAGTGCGCGTGTTTCAAATGTGTGTGTGTGTGTGAGAGAGAGAGAGAGAGAGAGAGAGCGGGTGTGTGTGTGTGAGAGAGAGCGAGAGTGTATGTGGAAAGGGAGGTTAGGTGTGTGGGTGAGCAAGAGAGCGATGGCGAAGGCGGTCATTAATAACTAATTGCAGGCCCGCGGCTTCTATAAGTGGCTCCGCTGGAGCGAGAGAGCCGCTCAGACTCTCTGTCCGTCCCGCTCCGCCGCACACATGGGTTCGGTTCTTCCCGGGGACACGCTCGTGCTGAAGTCCCGGTTCCGCTCTCCGCTGTGCGAGATCATCACCTCCGACATCCTGCACAGTTTCCTGTATGGCCGTTGGAGGAACGTGCTGGGAGAACCCCAGTGTGACGAGCATCAGACCCCGAAAACCGCCTTCACCGCGGAGGTCCTGGCCCAGTCTTTCACCGGAGGTGAGAACCGAGCGATGCGAGCACGTGCTTTCGTTTCACCCCGTCAAGTGTCTTTACTGATTGCTTCCGTTGCTTGTGGATTCAAAACTACCAAATATTACAGGAACGAGCGGGTTCATTTGGTTCGAAAGACTTTTTTGTATCATAACATTTCAACTTAAACATTTTCCGGCTCTTGTGCGAGCAGTTTTAATTTAAAATGTGGTATTATAAAAGATAATGAAATAAACGCAAACAGTGATAACGATTTTCATGATCGTTAAATGCGACATAGATTGAAGTACACTTCAAACAAATCCACCGAAATTCCACTTATTTAAACTTCTAATCAGTGAAAGGAATAACTCAAAAAACAATGTTTATTTTTGTTTCGTTCGTTCCTTAAATAATTTGTTTCAATGATTGTTATTTTGTAATTGCCCAACACGTGTTCACTTAATAAATGCGTTGTATTTTTTTTTTTATTGTTGTTTCTTTTGTTATGTCCTCTATATCTATTTTTCTTGCACTTTTGTCTGAAAACGGAAAACAGAAAAAAAAAAAAAACAAATCTATTTCGTCACATTGTTAATTATTGTCAGTCAAAAACCTGGTGCCAAACACCAAAGTTTTAGTATAATGTATTGTTTTATTATTTGATATTGATTATTAAAATGCAATATTGTGCAAAACAAAAAGTTGCCCAAGTGAGTGAGAGAAAGAGAGATAGAGATAAAGCGGATGGGAAAGTTCTGGTTCAGTGGGAATCAAGTGTCTTTTTCAGCGCTGGGAATTTCTTCTTCCCTCCGCGATCCTGTTCTCCTGTCTTTCTCACTTTGTGTCTTTTCTTTCGCTCGGTCGGAGGCGTTTGAGGCGGTGAAAGGCGCTTTCACTCCGTGTGTTCGGCGTGTAACTGTTGCTGACTGAATGAAGGGGCTTTAAATTCATCTGTTTAACTTTGTGCTTGACCCGAGAAAGCACAGAGAGGATTCCCGCGCTCGGAGCCTCATTCTCGGGCATTCGGGGCCCCTGCACGGGCTCTTTTCCTCTCGGGCCCCTCCGGTAACGCGCCGTGACCGGCTCTTTCTGCCCTCATTCACGGCGTGTCAAGCATCTAATCGTCTTTCCATTTTTTTTGTTGATGTGTTTTAAACAAGCCGTCGCTTAATTCGCAGCAGGTTATTGCGACACGGCGGCTATAAGTGCCACTTAATTCGCTTATTTGATTCCCGCGTGCATGCGAATCCGCCGAATTCCGTGTACACCCTGCTTGCGCTTGACTCGGTTTTGCTCGTGGATTTTTAATTCAAAATTCTAATTCCCAATTCAATTAAAAAAAAACCTTGTTCATCCCGGGGGGGGGTGCTTTTCCGGTAACAGTGGCTCACACAAAAAATAAATAATAAAAAAAATAATAATAATATAAATAATTTGCAGTATGAAGTGGTCTAGCAACAAATAAGAGCATGATTCACAGTGTCAGTATGTTTAACAATTTTGAAGACGAGCGTCAATAGCATTTCTGATGATAAGTTTGAAATGCGTATAATTTGACTAATAAGTTTAGAATACGCTACGTGTATCATAGAATTAAGGATTCTTTTGCTCGATATAAAAACACTTATATACCGGTAATTCAAATTTAAATGAGTTCTCCCTTCTCCAACCAACATAATAACAACAAGGTGCTTTATTGGTAATATTTAAACAAACATAAAAGGTTAACGTGTGTCCAGTTATAAAAGCAATATTAATTCCAACGACATAAAGACAAATATTAAACAAATAAGACACCGGACTAAATTGTCGTGCGCGCACACGCACACGCTCACACTCACAGATGGTAATTACAGATTTGTATCTCGCGCCGTTTCCGATTTCAGAGTAATCGGTGATGTAAGACTGAGTGAGCGCATGTGATGTCCTGCAGAGGTCCAGAAGCTCTCGAGCTTGGTTCTCCCCAGCGAGGTCATGATCGCGCAGAGCTCGGTGCCCGGTGAGGGACTGGGCATCTTCTCCAAGACATGGATCAGAGCCGGGACTGAGATGGGCCCATTCACCGGGCGCATCATCCCACCCGAACGCGTGGACTTGCGCAGGAACAACAATCTCATGTGGGAGGTGAGTGTGTGCAAGTTTTAAAGTGTGTGTGTTTGACATTGATGATGATGATGACAAGGTTTCTGCAGGTGTTGCGTGTGCAAGTGTAATGATGATGATAGTGTGTGTGTG
>MU204310.1:4985309-5009545 GCA_017309775.1 Paedocypris sp. Pulau Singkep
TTTTTTTTTTTTTTTTTTACCCCTTTTCGTTTTCTCTTAGACGACTCGCACATGTGTGACGCGCCACCGTCTCTGAGCACGTGCGCCTCGTCAGCGGGGAGTCGCATGCGCTGCGTCATCTGTCACCGCGGCTTCAACTCGCGCAGCAATCTGCGCTCGCACATGCGCATTCACACTTTGGACAAACCGTTCGCCTGCCGCTTCTGCAGCCGCCGCTTCAGCCAGTCGTCCACCCTGCGCAATCACGTGCGGCTGCACACCGGCGAGCGCCCGTACAAGTGCCACGTGTGCCAAAGCGCCTACTCGCAACTGGCGGGGTTGCGCGCGCACCAGAAGAGCGCCAGACACAGACCCGCGCAGACGCAGACGCAGACGCCCCCGCCACCTGCGGCTCGTCATGCGCCGCATCATCGCGTGCCCGCCATGGTGTTGTAAGACGCGTCGTTTACGTGTCGATGTAAATACGCTTGTGCGTTTTGTCATGTGTAAATAAAATAAAGGAGGATTGTTAAAAGTTTTGAAGGAAAATACAATGTTTTTCAAACCTGGTTTTGTTCAGATTTGTTGTTTTAGAGTGTTTGTTTTTAGATTTGAGAAATTTCGGGACTTTAAAAAAAGTTTCATTGTTTTTCAAACCTGGTTTTGTTCAGATTTGTTGTTTTTAGAGAGTTTGTTTTTAGATTTGAGAAATTTCGGGGCTTTAAAAAAAGTTTCGTTATTTTGTAAATTGTACTTTTCTTTCCTTTTCTGGGTATCTGGAGCCAATCACAGCAACTCACCCTATACGCGCCCTGAAATAATTTTTATTTCTTCACTCAAGCATTTTTGTATTACTGTATAATCTTTTCAGTCAGAAAACTTCACTTAAAATATATTTCACTTGCTTCAATCAAGATAAAAGGAAAGGAAGCTTGTTTACACTTGTTTTATTAGCATTATGGTTTATCAACATAAAACATTGGTCAACGTAAACCACATCATTAAACATGAATTCACTGAATCTGCAGCAATGACCAGAAACTGATCAGAAATTTAAGAACGTTGAGAGTGTGAGAAGAACATCAAAGCAAAAGCAGCTGCAACTTCCGAGTCTCTTAGTTCAAACTGAAAAACGTTTAGTCACTTAGTTAAAAGACTAAAACAAACATTCAAACTCCTCAATGTGAAATGACGCTGATGTCAAAACAGTTACTTTCAAGCATTAAAACGTCCCAGTGTGTCCCACAGGTGCAGG
Organism: Paedocypris sp. Pulau Singkep; assembly: GCA_017309775.1. Classification (NCBI taxonomy): domain Eukaryota; kingdom Metazoa; phylum Chordata; class Actinopteri; order Cypriniformes; genus Paedocypris; species Paedocypris sp. Pulau Singkep. The sequence goes on from MU204310.1 coordinate 4,986,544, forward strand.
AGCTGACTTCCTGTCTGAGGCTCCACTTCCTGTCCAGCACAAAAAAATATATATTAATCAACTGTATCAATGCCGTTCAGACATTATTCCAAATATAGAAAACACATCCATTAAAAAAAGTGAGAACTCAACATCTACACCAGGAGTGGGCACACTTTCTGATTTCTGTGTGACTAAAGCAAAGGAAAAAAATGAGGTTTTCATCTTTCTGGTCGAGCAGCAAACGAGAGAGAGAGAGAGAGAGAGAGAGAGAGAGAAGGCTGACGATCCCACACGTTACTGTACAGCATTGCTACTGTCTGACATGGCGATCGCTGGTTTATTATCTATTTGTGCTTCTGATCACGAGTGTTTTAATGTCTAAACATCTGTGACTGAAGGAAAACGCAGCGGTGACTTCACAGTCAATGTACTAACACACCAGAGTCATTCTTTAAGAGACGTACCACAGTATATAAACACACATATATATTTTAGGGCTGTCAAACGATTATTTTTTCACAACTAGTTAACCGCACTTCCCTGACCAAATGAATCGGATTAATTGACTGTTGCTTGTAGCTTGTTAAATTTTGGACATTAAGGTGTAATGTGTAAATGTAAAATGTAAATGTAAAAATGTAAAATCAACACTAAATAAACACTCGTTTAAATACTGTAAAATTATTTAGTATCATTTTTGTTTAATGTGCAATGTATTGCCTTTGTTTTTAAAGATAAAACACACGTTTTTTAGGTTACACTCTTAATAAAAACAGGACGTTGTGGTTTTTGTAAAAATAATAATAATAATAATACAACTAAAACTAAAATGTCAGCGTGTTTAACTGAAAACGAACTGTAACTTATTAAAGTGTAAACAGGTCTACATAAAGCTTAGAATGTCTGTTTTTAAAAACAAGTAAGTAAATACAGTGTTGTCTGTTTATCTATGAATCTAAAGCTTCGGCTTTTTGAACAGAGCAAGTTGTTTGCAGTTGAAAAGGAACCATGTCTGTGTCTGCTGAGAGGGAAGAGCAGGTCATTGTCACTTAAACACTTTGTGCCTAAGTGACAACACCTGAACTCAATGACTGTGAGCTGCTGATCGTAATGAGCCGCACCTGGATACAGTGGCTCTCTTGGTTCTATTCATTGCACATTGCCAAACCGAAAGTAAAAAACAAACAAACGCAAAATTCATAAAAAAATAAACCTCCGCAAACTGGCGGCGCTGACATTTGAATTCGGGCCGGATCGTAGTTTGCCCATGTCATCTCCACTCTGAAGATGGCCGTCTCTCACCTGTCCGTCTCGGCTGATCTGGACCTTCAGGTTGTGGTTCAAGGAATTCAGCAGATGTTGTGTGTGCTGGAACGGAAGATTCTCCATCCGGATCCAGGAGACGGAAAACATGCAACCGAGTCCAAAAGATCCCCAGTCCACCTCTGCCTCACTGCTGAGGTCAGAGGTCATGCGTGCATAACCCTGAAACACATACAAACCAAATGAATGCAAACGGTTGAAAAATCCAGTCTTTGGAAACCCTTCGTCCTGTAATGACGCAGTTATCCACTAGAGAGCAGTACTGTACTTGGAATTGCTGAAGTTATATTTACTAGAACTGCAGAGATTATTTTCTTATCGATTAATCTATCGATTGTTTTTTCATAAAAAATAAAATAAACACGCTATTTGGTTTTTAATCAACACTTCCTTTTAAACACGTTTTAAACACAAAGGCAATGTGAAACATTGGGGCATAAACACATACACCCAAACTGATTAAACACCCCCCAAAGTGCATTTAAATTCAGCCAACAACAAAGTGACTGAAATTAAAACTAAATATAATCTTGTACAAAACCTCCAAAAATGTAATAATACAACATGTAATATTAACATAAACATGTTATGTCCAATGACGTTGACATCCTGACCTGGAACTGATGTGACCCCTGTACAGAGAAGACCAGGAAGACGGCGCTGCTCTGATGGAAGGCGTCAGACAGTCGGCTGTGATTGGCTGGTGAGGTTGACCACACCCCTCTCTGCTGAGACAGCTGGATGTTCTTCAGGTTACTGCTTTTCATGATAAAGTAGCGCACACACGCCCCCTCCTGTACAAAAACAGTACACGACTTTGTGAAGTGTGTTTGTGTGTGTGTGAATGTGTTTAATGTGATTTCATAGACGTTTTTGCTTTAATTTAGATTTTTAAATGAAGGTGATGGTAGTTACTTCATTAGGCAAAGAGGAGGGTTTTCCAGCACTCTCACACGGTTCTACTGTAACCTGAGACCTGTGAAAACACCACATCAGTTTCTCAATCTCTTACACACACACACACACACACACACACACACACACACACACACACGCACACACACAAGAATTGATTGGACACTTTCAATAAATGTTTTTTTTCCCTACTTATTATGTTATGTTATACCATGGTATGTTCCGCATTGCAACTTGTAAAACTAAATTTGGGGTTCTTAGAGCTAAAATGAACACAGTGAATTTAATCATAATGAAGAACTTTGATGTTGAGTTGAACTTAAAGTCAACATGACTTTACAATTCTTTGCAAGTTACTGGAAGACTTGTCTTTATCTATAAATAGTGTGTTTAATGCCTGCATTTTTTATAAAAATTCAAATGTGTATACTATTTTATACTATTAATTTTTTTTGGTGAAATTACATGCCTGGCAATTTATGGCATCATGTTTTGCATTTTTTATTTAAAAAAATCTAAATATTGTCTCGTCTTGTCTCGTTATCGTGAACCCAGTGTATCGCCTCGTCTCGTGGAAAAAGTCTCTGGTCCCACCACTACATAGTACTCATTTTTAACGTTTTTAAAATGTTTAGCTCAATTTTAACTGTTATGTAACATGATTTTTGTATTACGTTATTATGATATTTTATCATAATATAAAAAAAAACTGACGGAATTTACAGGGGTTTGGAACTTTAGGGCATTTACACGTTAATTGTGTCCGATTTATGACATTTTTGCCTTAAGGAACTGCTGTGGGCACAGATTAATTTGTACATCGGGGGTCCACTGTATTTGTTTGTTGTGAAATAAGTGTAATTATTTTTTCAAGCATTTTCAAGCACTCGGTTTAAAGTTCAAGCATTTTTAAGGCCTTGAAAATACGTAACTGAAATTCAAGGATTTCAAGCACCCGTAGGAACCCTGAAATCTCTCTTTTTTTTTTTTTTTTTTTACACATTTTAAGTCTCTCTGACCTGTCTGTGTGCACTTGCTGAATCCTAGAGGCCTTGGTGTCGCCGCCGATGGTCAGTGGTTGGGGTCTTTGGCCGACCCCAGTGGGCTGCTCGAGACCCACAGCTTGTTCCTCCGTAGTCAGAACGGACACCAGCGTGTGAATGGTGGACTCATCCAACCGCGAGAAGGGCTTGGACGGGCAGTGCATGCGCCGCAAGAGCAGACTCTGCCAGCGCTGCCTGAGACCGTAGGCACACGCCGCCGTCTGCGCAGACGACACGCGTCAAAGACACACCAAACACACAACGTGACACTGGTGATGCAGCTTTCACCTCGTGGTCCAGCTTGAACTGGAGCCACTCATCAATGCAGAGGTCAGCGTTGTGTCCAGGCGGTTGATCCTCGGCCTCGCTGTCACTGCTCTCATCCAGATTCTTTGCTGTTCGGCTGCTGGTCGTGGCGTTGAGGGTTAATCTCTGCATGGCCGCTTCGACGTCGCGCGTGGCAGGGCCGGGCAGTTTGGCACATCCTCCGAACACTGCCACGGTCAGCGGCGACACAACCGAGCAGCACCGCACGCTGGCGACGCCGTGCACTCGCGACATCTCCTCATAAATCAGCCAACTGGTCGGCAGAGACTCCACCGCTGCTCTTTGGCCATTGGCTGCTGGCGCCTGAAAGAAAAGCCACGTGTTTATTAGGGGTTCTTTTCCCTGGTGAGGAGCTGACGCACCCCATCTCCCCGGGGCTGACTCAGCACAGACGAGGGGTGCAGCCGGACGCTCTTCTCTTTGGCGCCGGACAGGCTCAAGCTGTCCCGGTTGACGTGGATCAGGTTGGGATACAGGGCCGCAACCAGCGCCGCCTTCACCACTGCCCAGTTGTCAGAGTTCTGATTGACGTCACAGATGTCGCCGCTGCCCCGAGCTCGCACAAAGCCTGCGGCGCATCCACAGCACAACACTACCAGTTATACTGCGCAAATCTTCAATGGGGCTTATTTCCAGCCCAAACATCATTCTAGATGATTTTTTCAGCAGAGTGGTACCGCTACTTACGCAATTAACCGTATTGTTACGCAGGAATTTTGTTGGCTGAGCCACATTTTACAGGCAATTCGACTAGTCTGTGCCACAATTTCAGACAAACATTTTTTTTATCTTTTTTAAAAAGATCTAACTAAATCATTTTTTCAGTATATAATGATACAGTGGACAATCTCACAAAAAACATTTTCTGCCATCGTTTAATTAAAATATGGAAATCCCTGAGATATCCGTAACAGCACGGAAACAGACCTGATGTCGTCAGTATGTTCGGCTCTGACTATATAGAGTATAAAACCCAGCAAGAATAGAGCGTGTAACTGCTTTCTGTGCCTAACTTCCCTCTGAGCAGCAGTCGGTTGAAGCCTGAGTGTGTGTGTGTGTGTGTGTGTGTGTGTGTGTGTGTGTGCGTGTGCGTGTGTGTGTGTGTGTGTGTGACACTGTGAGGGAGAAGCGGCTCTTTAGCAGACGGGAGAGAAAAAAACATCTCCATTTGGGGAGAATACAAACTTATGTTTTGAAAGAAGGATATTTTAAACAAACTAAAGTGTTTTGTTGTTTGAAAAGGTTATTGTGCATGAAGCTTAAAACAACAGTTTTTTACACATCTGGACCATCTCATCTCTGCTTGCTTGTGGTAAGAAAAAGACACGCTCTTTTTGTATAGCGAAAATTTTTCGCAATTGGGGACGCAAGTTTTGACGAAAGCGACGACACATTTCGTTACTTGAGATTTTTGTTATCTAGGACATTCACAAGTCGGGGTACCACTATATTGTACATAGTCGACTTCTGTTAATTGGGACACATTTGTACACGACCATCTGGGCCCCATTGAAACAGCACAAATATGCATATCATTTTGTGAAAAAAAAAAAGAAATCAACAAGATTGGAACCTGTGGCCCGGAGTCGCCCAAGAAGTTGGGACCTCATCCCGAAAATCATCTCCATACAGGCCTGAGACACGGAGTTCTTCTCACAGAAAGACCTTTCCCAGCCATCGTTACGAGCCTTCAGCCAGAGCTGAAGGAAGAGACATCGAAAAAATTGAAAAAGCGAGTGTTAGAGTGAGAAAGACAAAGACATCAAAGCAGCATGTCTACTTAGGAACATTAAGAAAAATGTGTTGCAAAAAAAAAAAGAGATGCAAGCTGCAGATATGACATCGCTGCCCCGCCCACCTGGAAGGCCCTGAGCAGAGCCATGTGGTCGCTGTAGGTGTTAGCAGCAAATCTTTTCCGACACATCAGGGCCATCTGCTTCTGAGCGGTGTGAGTGGGCAGAATGAAAGGCTCGCGATGAGCCAGCGTGCTGGCGATGGTCATGATGGGGTCCAGACACTTCAGCAACACTCCACAAAGCACCATTTTGCCCAGGTGAGGCTCCATCGGCATGTCAGCCAGGTGAAAGCCCAGATCTGTCAGGTTTTCCACCGGATCCATTGCATCGATAGTCTGTGTGAGGAGAGGGCCCTCAGTGCTCCGTGAGCAATGTGAGGACATACTGACCTTCAGCATCTGCACAGCGTGTTTCACCGCGTGTATGTGTGGCGGCTCCGGAGCTTGGCTCAGAAACTCGGCGATTGGACAGTTGATCGGAGCCAAAAGTTTAGTGTGTAGACACAGCTCCTGACAGAGAGAGATTAAGTGTGTGCAGTGGTTTTCAGTGTGTGCGTGTGTGTACCTGCAGTGGCATGCGCAACAGCTGTGGTATCTGATGCTCCAAGAGGCTGTTGTACCTCAGACGACTGAACAGGTGAAAACAAAGCCCCGGTCTGCAACGACCCGCTCTAGACGGTGAAACACCAACAGAACACAACGATAAAACACAAGCACACTCACAAAACACAAGCATCATGTGACCTCAGACCTGCCCTTCCTCTGCAAAGCGCTTGCCTTTGAGATCCACATCATATTCAACATGTTCACATTATTCAGAGAGTCGTATGCTTTCTGAAAAACACATCATACCATGGTTTGGTTTTTGGATTTTGAAGAAGAAAACAGACAAGCCCAAACCTCTTTGACTTTGCCAGAGTCAATGACAAAGACGACGTCGGTCACAGTGATGCTGGTTTCTGCAATGTTGGTGGAGAGAATCTGTGAAAAAAAAATTCAGATTTATTTATTTACTCTTTTTTTTTTTAAGTCTTTAAAAGAAATGTGTGTGTGTGTGTGTGTGTGGCGCGAGGGAGAAAGAGAGAAGGAGAGAGAGAGAGTGTGTGTGTGTGTGTGTGTGTGTGTGTGTTGTGTATATGTGTGAGAGAGAAAGAGAGACACAAAGTGAGAGTCCGAGAGAAGAAACCAAAAAGCAAATGAGAAAAGAAAGAGAAAGAAAAAGCTAGGAAAAAAAGAATAAGAAAGAGACAGTGGCGCACTATTTTGCGGATTCCTGTAGGAACAGGCTTCAGGACTTTTCTCTGGTCTGACGTCTGCATGTTGGAGTGCAGCAGAAACACCTGAAACCTGCCAGCAGCGCGTAAGAAGTTAGTAATTCAATGAGTTGTTTCTCACACGGCACAAACTAAATAAAAGGCACCTCTGCTGTTGTTCTATGAATCGTTTATCATCAAACAGGATCCGATCTCTGAGAGACACAATCTCCTCATAACCTGGCAGAAACACCAGCACTGCCCCTGAACAACAAACAGATAAATGGATGGAGATTGTGAAATGGTCTGACAGATTGAAGGTTAAAAAAAATGGATGGACAGAGAGATGGACACCAACCCTCATCTGAGCTCTGCAGGATGCTGCAGAGCAGGTGCAGAATCAGCTCCAGATCCACCTTCTCATCATCGAAGCTGTGATGATATGCTCTCAGCAGCTCCTGGTCCTCAACATTTGGCTCAGAACACGCCGCCTGGAGCCGATCTGGCCGCCCAGCATCAGCACTAGACCTGAACCGGCACGACATACAGCACATGATACGTCTGGGCACAAAGGGCCTGGAGAACCTCACCACTCACATGGCTGACTCCAGCAGGTCCGCCGCCTCAGCCTGTCCAAAATGTCTGGCCCAGTCCAGAGCCAACCTACATGTAAACAACACATGTGACTCGTATCATGCCTCGGTGAACCGACTCTAATCGTGTACACTGTGACACCCAGGTTACACATACCACAGTCGCGGGGGTGTGCTGGCTATTTTTCCATCGGACTAAATTTGAATTTCATTTACCCCCTCTTCCTGAACTATACTCAGAGTGCCTTGCTGTCAAATTTAAACCTCCTGTCTCAATGACAACAATGTTTATTTACAGACCTCCCCAAACAGTCTACTCTACAGGCTTTATTGCTGAGCTTCGTAATCTCCTATTGTCTCTTTGTTTGACAGCAGCGGACATTTTGATAATCTGAGATCTAAACATTTACGTGGACGATCCCTGAAATCAACTTGTCATTGAGTTAAGACCTTCTGGATTGCATCAAGCAACACGTTAAAGGCCCTATTGGGCAAACTATGGACCCTTTAAATGTTTTAATCCGGCCCGCCGGGTTTATGAAAATGAAACGAAAGTCAGATATATTTTAAATGCAAATCCGGTTAATCTGTTATGAAGATTTTTATTTTTTTTTTGTAACACATTTTAAAGATTCTGGGATTCTGAGATTTGCTTGCAAATGTAAAGTGCTTTATAAATAAAATGTATTAGACAGTCCCTTACCAGCCATTGGAAGCTCTAATGTTCACATCTGCTCCCAAAAGCAAAAGTTTCTCTATCTGAGGCAAGTGTCCTCGTCCCGCCATTACCATCAGCGCCGTGGCACCAGTAACAGTGTGTCTGTAGTTCACTGACACAGAAGAAACACGTATGTGAATGACTGACAGAAGAAAGACTCGAGTTGTTGACAGAGAAGGTAAAAATGTAAAAGTATAGAAAAAATTTTGAAAAAAAAACAAAAGAGAAAGATTTCAGTTGCTGAAAAAGAAAAATGTCTGACGAAAAATTGCTGGCAGTTAAGAAAAATGTCAGTCAGTGAAAGATAAGAGGAACGTAATTAGTCTGAACAACGATAGACAATGAACATTTTCCTTTTCTTTTAACTGACTAATTTTTGAACACTGATAAATAATGGACATTTTTCTTATTTAAAAGACTAATTTTTCCTCCTAATTTGCATAACGACTTTGCGTTAGACTCGAACTAAGAAAAGTGCTACATAATTAAACTTGAACTTAATTCGCCGTCAGATGGTGTGTACCGCTGATGTTGTCGTTCATGATGAGATTGAAGATCTGACTGAAGGCATCGGAGTCTTCCTTGAGGAAGATGTTGGAAATGCAGCTGTCCATCTCTAGGAGCAGCCAGGGCTCAATGGCTACCACATCTTGCTTACTCTGAAAATATCACAAACATCAATGCAACAAGGTGCTTTAAACGCATCAGCATCGATTGTGAATAAACAGAGATGAAGGGTAAATGTGCTGAGCCAACAGGCAGGATGAACAATGGGAATACTGTGTGTGTAAAACGTACGTTCTCGTCAAAGTCACAACCTCCTCCATCATCATCAAAGAGCTGCGGGTTCTCCTGAAAGACACATGAGGGCATCTGGTCTCTTTCGTCAGGTTTAGGAACTTGCTGCTGTCCATTACTCCGCTGTGTCAAAGACTTCTGTTGCTGCTCTCCTGAACACATACACAATCTCATAAAGTGACATGGAGACATCTCAAAACACTTAAGCATTTAAATTGTACATACTACATAGTATTAATATTTATCTCACTGCCTCTTCAGTATTGCGTACTTTGTTTTGTATTTTGCACTGTACAGGTATGTCTGCACTGTATGGAGTTTTTCCACCCAGTTTTTCCACAAGCTTTTCACCTTTCACAGCTCAAGAGATGTGGTGGCGTGACAATAAAAACTTTCTATTCTATTCCATTCTATTCTATTCAAAGGGGTGAAGATAAACAGCAAGATGTTGTGAGATTATGTAAATTGAGTGAGACCTTGTAAGAGAGTGAGAAACTGTTTGAGAGTATGAGACATGTTAAAGAGTGTGTAAAAGAAAAAAGATGGCAGAGAAGTTGTAAGTCAGTGTGAGCATGAGAGGAAGATAGTGTGAAAGTACAATGCGAGATCATAAGAGTGTAAAAGAGTGAGACAGTGTGAGGACACACCTTTCTGGGTTTCTCTTCTATACTTTTTCATGTCAGTATTTGAGTAGCCGGTGGATCTCAGAACATCTTCCAGGAACAGCTGCTTCACCTCATAGGGACTTCCTGAAACTGATTTATTTACACATATTATTCATGGAAAGTTCAACTATTTGCACACATTTTTGAGTCTAGTGGCTCATCACTTTGTACGGGGAAACGTTGAGTTTAGGCACATGTTTAGCAGAGAGAAAGAACTGGTACAGTTTTTTCCTTGTTTGTTGTTTAATGGTCTGTGCTTGGGTTTGTTTCTTTGACATTCATGTATAACACAAAAGCCTATTTGAGGATAACATCTATTTTAGGGTGACCACATTTATCATGGTAGTTTGGTCTTAGGTCTGATAAATGGGAACAGTACTTAAAAAACGTCTTTGAAAATGTACATTAGTATAGACACAGTTACATGCAGTTTTTAGTGAAAATTCTCTTTTTGCAAAGTATAAATCATCAAAAAAATGTTCCATTTTGTTAATTCATAATATTGGCTACTTTTTAGCATTTTAGCAAAATTTGCATTTGCTAATTTTTTTTCATTTAGTCACGTAAGATCTTTTTGTGGTCGTTTCGCAGCACCTCCGTAGATTTCAGGTCAAACCGGCTTTTTCATGCTTAGTTTTGATGATTGAAACACAGTTTTATAGACTTTCCGCCTAAGTTCTAAGTTCACTTATCCGGAAACCACTGTTTAACTAAATTTTCGAGCACAGCATTTAGAACTCAAGCATTTTCAAGGCCTTTAAACCCCATTATTGAAAGTCAAGCATTTTCAAAGACTTCAAGCACCCGTAGGAACCATGAGTGAGACTGGATCAGTCCTAGTCACTATTGAAGCCAGTTTTGCCTGAACTATCCTGTCCTGTGTCCAGAGCACCAGGACAGTGCAGAACTGTGTCCTAGATTGTCAGGAGAAAGTTTAAAAGCGTTGTTCAAACGTGGCTTTCACAAAAATGTGATGGCTTAAGCTGATATCTTGAAAACTACTGTGTGTAGTGGTTCTCAAATCAATCCAGTGGCAGCGCACTCAAAGTGAATCTGGGTTTTACTTCACAATCCTCTCCAGGGTGTGCTATCGATATTGCTTTGGTACACTTTTAGTCTACCACAAACTGTATTCCCTTTCTTGTCTCTCCATTAACGTGCTTGGACACAGAGTTCTAAGATAAGCCAACTTTCTTGCAATGATTTTCTGTGTCTTGCCCGTCCTTGAGCAATGTCAATGGCGGGCTTTTGTCAAGTGTCAAGTCAGCAGTCTTCCACATAATTGTGTAGCCTATGGAACTATATTGAGACCATTTAGGGGCCGTTGCAGGTGTTTGGAGCAGATTAAACTGTGGCTCCAGGTGTCTTCAATATTAAGTCCTTTCACATTATTCAAATTTTCAGAGACATTGAACTTCCATTTCCATTATCTTCCTATTCTTCCTTATTCCTTTCTTCCAAGACTGGGTAATGTAACTCAAGTGTGATGCACTTAGTGCACGTTGTGTAGGTTAGAATTTAGTTTCAAAATCAATAAATCGAAGTAAATTAAACTTTGTGTTTTGTGTTCATGTAAATTTTAAACAAGTAGCTTACATGGAAAACATGCAAAAAACATGCAAAAGAGAAAAATACTCCAGTGATGGTATTCATGTACCACTATGAAAACCAATTTGACGTATACTTCGAATTATTGACGTAATACTAAAAAGTTGTCTTACTCTGGATGACGGGACAAGCAGTGAAATATCTGACGAATAGATCGACATTGAGGGCTGCGCTAGAGAGGATGAGTCGAAGAGACGGGATCTTCTGTAACATCTCCTTCATCTTTGTCAACAAGAAATCAGTCAGGCCATCTCGCTCATGCACCTCGTCCTGCAGCAGAGGAGCCTGTGATCACCTATTCATCACCGGCCAATCACCTGCCTGCCCAGGGCTTGTGATCCTCACCACAATGACATGCGTAACGTTGGTAAAAGCCTCATCACCAGCCATTAGCGTCCTCAGAAGAACACCGCTTGTGCAAAACGTCAGCAAGGTTTTAGGAGAAACCCTGAGACGACCAACACAAATCTAAATAGCATGATGAACACAGCCACATCACACAACCAAAGCCACAGTACCTGCTCTCCATGCGGATCTGAAAGCCCACAGTCTGTCCAATGATCTCACCACGCTCTGCAGCCACACGCTCGGCCACTGCGATGGTCGCCAGCCTCCGGGGCTGGGTGCAGAAAATCTGACAGGGGATTTTGTTTTTACTGCAGTCATCCAGAAGAAACTGTGGGATCTGGAAAGAGATGAGATGAGAATTGCCGTGAGATCACTTGGGATGGTGAGATACAAAGCTCCTCCAGACCTGTGTCGTTTTACCAGATCCGGTCTCGCCCAGAATCAGCACAACCTGGTTCTCCCTGATGGTGTGTAAGATCTCATTCTGTTGCTGGAACAAGGGCAGCGCTGTACGAAACGAGTCCAGCTCAGATGAGCACCTCATCGGAGGTACCTGAGGTACACCCCGAATCACTCGACCACTAGTTCTGCTGAAGTGGTCTACAGGGTTAGAGCAGAAAGAGTTGTGTGGGCTTGCTGTAGCAGCTGCTGGTGGGTTTGGTGGGGTGGAGTATGACCTGTGGGCTGCGGGGAGACGAGGAGCGCTTGTTTACTGATGGGGAACCGCTGCAGAAAGTTCTGTATCATGTGTCTTGAGCTTCGAGTAAGGGAAAACATCATGGTTGGGTGAGGCCGCTCTGTCCCATCCTTCTTCTTCACCATGAGGTATCGGTGGATACCTTTACTGCAACAAAACGCCACCAAAATGTTCAAAAACTGTAATATACTTAATTTTCGACTCAAGCTATTCATATACTTCCAATTGTGTTTATTACAATTTTCAATGGTTTATGTCTTGTTACTCAATGTAATCAATGTAATTACTTAATGTAATCGTTGTATTACATTCTCAGACAATAATTGCACTCTTTTATTTAACAAAAACTTTATCCATTAAGATGTATTAAAAAAAAACCTTAATCATTTCACTACTGAATTATTACTACTATTATTACTAAATAACTATTATTTAATTCAAATAAACCTGTCAGCAACTTTCTTTACATTTATTTTAGACATTATAATACACACAATTAAGATGTGCTTTGATATCTTTATGAGTTTAATGCTTCTGCTATTGACAAAAAGATTGGTACAGTACTGTGGACAGGTTTTGCCCACCGATTGCAATACCTGAAATCGGGAATGTTTGACAGAATGTGTGTTACCCGTGGCTTTTAGAGACGTATCCCAGAGAGCGGGCAAGACGATGAACAAATGCTCTCTCAGTGTGGGTAAATGAAGACGGAAACTCCAATTCTGCGAGACACAGATTACATGAGCAGTGATGCAAAAGACGTTCTGATCTGAAGTGTGATTCAGACCTTTCTCCGCTCCACGCTGGAACCTCTCTAGAGCCATGTGTATGGCAATTTTTATATCCTCATCCACCCAAATGTCTTTCAATCCTCTGGCCTTTGAAGATGCAGAACATCTGGCTGTGTTCTTGCTGTTTTTGTGTCGAAACATTCTTCGCTTAAACATAACAAGAAATGGAAAGTGAGAAAAAGAGGCCATGTCTGGTCAAAACCATACAGGAAAGTATGCTTTGCATTTCACCCATCCAACCAGTAAACGAAAAACACATACACACACACATGCATGCTAAAAAACAAAAGACAAAGAAAATAAATGTACTTGTATATATTAGAGATACATACAAATATATAGATACGCATTACAATTATTTCGTATTTGTTGTAATAATATTTATTAGTTTATACTGTAAACATACGTTTATTTTTGTACATTTATGTATTAACATTATTTCCTTTGTCATTTGTAAATTGTTACATTAATTTTGGATTTGTTATAATAATATACATATATGTATTATATATTAAACATATATTATATATATGTTACATATATATAAATATATGTGTATATTATATATGTATTAGAACTCTACTGTACGTGGCCCGCGAATTAATAAGTTTGTCCAGCCCTGATCAAAAGAGTTTACCTCACACAAAAATCCTGTGAAAATTACACCACAGACGATATTCAAAAGCATCGCCAGTCAATTTTTGAAATATTAACAAAACAACACGACACCTCGACAACGAAAAAGAAAAAAATATGACAAATAATCTTGTGATAAAACGATAGAGCAAAACCAAGCGACTGCAAACGGGATATGCTAGCGGCTAATGCTAACATAATAAGTTAAAACATGTTGTACTGGCAGCAACAGAACCAGCACAAAATAAAGTAATGAAAGAAAAAAAATAGATGGAACGTTTATTCTTATTTATTTGTTAACACTGTGTGCAAAAATACGAAATGTGAACGAGGGTTTTCACAGACACCAATAGAACCAATTTGCCTCTCTTTCTCTCGGTGCTTTCTTCACGGCTTGTTAAAATAACAGTAATTGGATTCAAACATCTTACTTTTAGGATATTCCTGAGAAAAGCGCTTAGTGATTGTAGATTTGAGTGTCCAGCAAGTCACGTACTTGATGTGCTTATTTCTCGTCTGAAGTGAAACGAAAGTGAGGTAGCGCCGGTGAACCTGAGGTAGCACACAGCCCACCAATCAGATTTTCTTTTTACAACCAATCAAATTTGCTGATCTCCAGTACGTAAAAAGCGTCATCCATTTGCACGCTGTTTAGTATGGCAAGTAGAATGAACATTTATTCCTTAGGGTTAATCATAATTGCTGATCTCCAGCACGTAAAAAGCGTCATCCATATGCACGCTGTTTAGTATGGCAAGTAGAATGAGCATTTATTCCTTAGGGTTAATTCTGGGTTAGGGTCAGGGTTACTATTCCGCTTGCCATAGTGGCTTCTCGCGTATCCCAAGTAAGTCGACGTCATTGCGTATTCTTAAAGTTATATTGTCCTCTCACAAAATTGAACAGACTGAAAAAACTAAATTTACGACTTATATTAGCCTTAAAATGTGTAATTAAACCAACTAAACAACATTAATTTGAAATTAATTAGCTGAAAATTCAATTAAATGATTTTATAGTGTTGTATTACGAACAGTTGTTATTATTATATATATTTTAAGTCTACATTTCTAAACAAAACAAAAAAAATAATTTTGATAAATAAACAATACCTTGTCCTAATTGTTTCCAATATGCTACATTTTTAACGAGGCAACTTTTTAATAAATAATTAACTACAAAAAAACAAATATATAAATTTACAACATATTAAACAACTCAATTCAACTGAAAACTTTATATTGATGAACAATAGAAACGAGCAAATGAAAACTATAATTGCTAAATACAATTTCACAGCAATACAACAACAATAAAACACAATCAATAAAAACAGCAATATATAAAGGAGAGTAAAACAATGGAACAATAGCAACGTCATGTGCACAGTTAAAAGACAGAGAATAAAAATTAGTCTTCAAACATGACTTGAAAGTGGACAGTGTAGGTGCATGCCTAAGGTGCAGTGGTAAAGCATTCCACAATTTGGGTCCTGCAATAGCAAAAGCTTGACCCCCTCTGAGCTTTCGCCTGGACTTCTCATCGCCTGGAGATCTCATCAGGATCTCATCTCATCGTTACAATAGTCCAAGGTGCTGTCGTGCTCAGGTTAGAGAATGCTTTTTATACTGCTTTTTAGGGATTTTATACTAAAAGCATCACTTTTCTTCAGTGACTTGTAAATTTGACTGTTGTCTGTATAACTTGCTTCCTCAGAATGGAGGCCAGGCAAAGTAGATAAAGAGAAAACAGCAGGGGCCCTAACACGGATCCTTGGGGAAGACCATATAACAGAGAAGCTGAACCAGCTATGTTTACAGATATTGTTCTGTCGGCAAATAGGACCTAAATCATGCCAGGGCTGTACCATGGATGACCCCTAGATGCTATCGAGATAAGAAAATATCGTGGTCAACATAATCAAAGCAGTGGTCAGATCAAGTAAAACAAGAATCATAAAACCACTCGCATCAGTGGTTAGGAGGATGTCATTTAAAAAAAAAACATTCAGTAGTGCTGACTGTGCTGTGCAATAATTTAAAACCATATTGAAAGACCTTCCATTCCATTTTGTTCATCTAAAAAAGATTTCAGCTGCACATAAACTATTTGTTCTAAATTTCTTTACATGAAGGGCAACTTAGAGATGGGTCTACTCTACACTTTGTCAAATCAGTATGGCCCAGGCCAGGCTTCTTGAGCAAAGGTTATAAAACTGCATGTTTAAACACGACAAAAGTTACTATTATTTAGATGTGATGCAAAATCATTGCTGACGGACGGTTGGATTGTATATGAATTAACAGATTCAGACATGATGGAGAAGAGTCTTCCACTCGTCGTCTCCTTGGCGGCTGAAAGGAAGACGCTTCTGTCGCCTCCATTTGGCTCGTCTGTTTTTAAACCAAACCTAAAATTACAAGAAATCATCATGAAATCATCCAGCATTAAATCCAACCATCCAATAAAACCAACGCCTCATTCTTCATTATCGGTCATAACATCATTCTTCACTGAGTTCCCCCATCCTACATCAGCCATACATTCATTCTTTCACTCTTAAATGTATTCATCCAAGTTTCCTTCCTAACAATATTTGTGCTATTCATTATTTACTTTATTAATCCATCTAACATCTATTTATTTGTTCATTAATCTATGCATTTGCATGCAAAATTAATAATAAAAATTGGCTTTATCCTCTAATTAATCCTAGTTGATTAATCATTGGCTGACGAGAGAGTGACAGTGAGGTGTCACCTCCACTCGTTCCTCACGCAGGAGTGTCCGGCGGGCCAGCTGCTCACGAGTGCTGATGTCAGGGTACTGGTTCTGCTGGAACAGATTCTCCAAAGCCTTCAGCTGCTCCTCTGTAAAGATGGTACGATGACGTCTGACCCTCCGCAGTCCAGGAGCCTCCTTGTGCTCATATTTGTCCTCGCACGTCCTCTCTCTCCACACAACACCACACACTGAAGAAGTGAACCATGAGGCTTTCACATTTCATTGAAGCCTTCAACTCATTTTCTCACACTAGCAGAGCAGATGAATTTTTACAGATCTGTTCACATTACATTTTGTTCTGACAGAACATTGCACACAATAAGATTTGTTGCTATTGCTTCTCTGGAGCAAACCCAACCAACAATCCGAACCCAACAGTCCCAATTATTACTTCTGGCTTTCTAATCTAGCAATCTAAAGTCTATTGACTTTAAATCATTGTTTACACAACCAAAAACATTATTCTTTTGGTAGCGCGTTATTTGCTCTTATAGGTAAAACTCGTGATCGTTAAAGCTGCAGGACTTAAACATCAACTTTGTTCTGTACAATCTGCTAAAATTAGATGACTCCGTTTTCCCAAGATTTAACTTTAGAAGAATATGAAGAATTAAGCAGAGGGAGTATTCTCGTTCTCACCGGCTGACGCGGGCACGATCTCCCCGCACAGAGAACAGCAGCAGCAGCAGCCGCGGCGGCGGCGGAGGCGCTTGTCACTCATCGGTTCATCATGATTCACGGAGCCTGGGACCGATTCCTCCTTTGCCGTAAAGTCCGGATCCTCCTCGCGTGATACGGGGTCCCACACGGCGCGACTGCTCGTGCTGTGCGGCGGGTGGAGACTAAGGATGCTGTCGATGGTGAAGGACAGACGCCTCTCGTCGGCGAACATGTTTCTGACTCGAGGGTTCGAGGAACATTGGCGCCAGAAAGCCGGTTTCTTCTAGTAAAACACATTTATTTAAAGCCGAGTGTGTGTCAAACCCCCATTTACCAAATAGATTAAAAGCAAGGAGACAAAACATAATCCTTCTTTGCTGCTGAAAAGAGGGAAAACAGATATAAAGTGTGAGGAAAATCCCGGCTAATCTGGCGGTTTTGTGAAGGTGTTAGTGAGTGTCAGATTCGGCTAATCTGGCTTTGCCTGACAAGAATCTGCTTCTCTGTATGAATCGAGACGCGGAAAGGTAGAAATCCTTATTGTTGCGCGCAGATAAAGCGCGAGCTTTACCGGCCAGGGTTCGGGGCTCGGTTTAGTGACGTCACACCTGTAAATCACACACTTTACTCACTGATCAACACAACACAAAATAAATCCATTTAATTAAAGTGTTGACCTGAAGTTAAGATAAATGTAAAACTGTGTAGAGGTAAACTGAAGCAATATATATATATATATATATATATATATATATATATATATATATATATATATATATATTTTTTTTTTTTTTCAACCCTTAATGGTGGCCTTCTACCATGGGTGGCACTGTATTTTACTGGTTGTCAGGCAAGTGTAAAATAGTTCCAGCGGTTAAAACGGTGCACAGTGTGTATGTCCTCGTCAAAAGACACAGGATGTGATAGAGCTGTCTGTCACACGTTATTTTATCTGTATAAAAGTGGCCTTTTATTAGAAGCAGTCTTCTAATTTTCAACCCTTCTGTCAAAAACATGGTTTTAGAATATACTGTATATGAATGCATTTTGTGTGTATAGTAAATGCTTATTATGTATTATTATACAAAATCGTTGAAATTGGACAAAAATTTGAACAAAACACGTATCACTTTGATGTAGTGTTAATAGTTGTGTTAATAACATACTACTCTGTTATATAATATACTGTAGAACTTTAATATTGATGACAGAACAATATTTCCTCACAGCAAAGGAGAACCCATTCAAGACTTGAGGTGTGAGATTGAGGCCCGGTCAGGGTCTTTCTATTGCGGAATTTTTACTGCGTTGCTTTAAGGGTTTACGTAAAAGCTGTGATATTAAAAAATGTTTTGAATTTATTTAAATTATTTAAACAAATAGTACTTGTTTTGCATGCTAATTATTTCTGTATGTCGTTATAGTGAACAAAGGTTTTCATAACTTACCTAAACATATCAAATAAAAAATGAAATAAATTACCACAGTCACATAGATATGAAATATCTATAAACATACATTTATCCGATCGTAGATACTGTTTGTGCCTCTGTATTTCAGTGTTATCAGTCAAACGCAGTTGTTCTCGTCTTGTCTCCGGGGTCAGAGACTGTTGAACTGCTGCTTTCATTCGCAAATCCCTCTGGCAGACGGAGGAAAGAGAGGATGAAGAGCAGTCAGACAGTAATCACTCATCAAATACTGAGCAGACAAGTATTTGTCTTTTACAAACGTTTTTTGCAATAATAAAAATTATCTCAGCTATTCTGCATGACTCACACAGGAACGCTAACATTTGCAAATCGTTATAAAACAAAGATTGACCTGCAGGTGGCAGTGTGGCATCAGTCTGATTTTACTGATACAGAAGTCTTCAGGATTTAATATGCAGCCACGACTTAGAAGCCAACATGCTGCACAGTTTCAACATGAGTGCATTATAGATTTTCACAAAAATAGAATATAAAGACAGTCTAAATGACTAAATATGACATGTCATTCCTCCTCCGAGAAGCCAATCAAGAACGTCCAAATTTGAGACCTGATAAATTGAACCATACCATCGTAATTTTATTTTTGAAATAAAACTTTTATTCAATTAACTGTGACGACTGTATGTGTTCGCCCTGTGACAGTTTCTCTCTCACACATATACACACAATTGCAGCACATCACAATAAACACCTCAATTTACAGTATTTTTGGGAGATTAACGGTCCCTCCAATGAAGATGAAGTTGGCGTCACGCAATCAGCAGCCAGAACATGATGAGCAATGCGACGAACAGAAAAAGCCGCGACAGGAACTGCTCGTCTGTGTGCTGTGGGGTTCCAGGAGCTGCTGCGGACACAAGGCAAAAACATAAATCCCACAAAATACTGTGTAGTGTGATTGCTTTGCGCTTGGCTGAACATTTCAATACTGCAACACATCAGTTCACAACAAAGTGTGAAAGTGGACTTTCAGACCTAGCTCGTTTAACCCTTTCAAACGCACTCGAAGCGGTTCGGGCCGTATATGTGAACACACTAAGCGATCTCAGACCGCCCTTAATGACCCCAAAATCGAACCGTGCCTGGTCCTCCTCCGGAGGTGGTCTGAGTGCGGTTCATTTGCGGGGCTGTTTGTGGTTCGTTTCGCTGCGCACGATGCATCAGAAGGTTTCGGTACTCGCAAATCAGTCACATCACCATAATACTTATAATTACCATATAACCATAAAACGTAGTACCATAAAACATAAATGCAAGCGAAAAATGAAAAACAAGCGTAAATGTGAAGCATTTTCGTTCGTTTCTAAGTTATGTTTGATATTTTTGGCACTAATCTAGGTCCATAGAAAATTCCTTTTCATAATGACTGGTCGGGGGGTTGTGTGTGCCAGGCGGAGATTTATTAAAACTGTATTTGGAAAGACGATTGCATGAAATGACAACTCTTCTCAAACTATAAAAACAGTTCCCAAAAAAAAAAAAGTTTTTTATAAATAAAAAACGTTTTTTATTCCTAATAAATTAAAAAGTTTCTTTTTTATCTCTTTGAAATTATTTTGAAAATAATGTAAATTGGTATTAACGGAACCACGTTAAAGTGTTAAAAAACGTACAACAAAGTGCAGGGGTAGACAATAAGGGAAATTTTCCACAGTAACTTTTGAAGTTCACTGGCCCAAATATCAAAACCACTGGCCCAGGTCGACGCTTACTACTGTAAGTTAGATGCTTCTATCCAAAGCAACTTTCATTTCATTAAAAATGTGTTAAGATTTGTAAAATTTGTAGTTTTTCATGGGAATCGAACCCATGATCTGGTGTTTCCAACCCCAGCTCTACTGACTGAGCTGCTGCACAAATTATTCTGCACCCAATCTTAAAAAGTTTGCCATTTTTAAGTGTGTTTGGCAGTTTTGTCATTTAGTTCCCCTGCAGTGTCTGGTTTGCTCTGTTCAGAATTAATCAGTATCAGTTGAAAAACATCTATCAATAATAAAAGAATGTTTATTGTCCAAATGCAAGAGTAAAAGTAAAAGAGTGATTTAAACTGCGAAAAGTTTTGACCTTACAAAAAAATGCAAAAACCATTTTGCAGTGACGACGACAACAACAACAACACTAAATAACTGGAAATACAAAAATATATTTTAATTTATATTTTAATTTAATCTAACTCCCAGAATGTCTGGATATTTTTATTAAAGACCATCAAATAAATTATTTCAAACCTGTGTTTAGACATCACTTCGTGTGATGAGGCTGCGTCTGAATGTGACGGATGTCAGATACGATGTTCTTGCGTAATATTTGTGATAGTAGTTTGGCCATTGTATTGTGGTTCAATAGTCAAGTGTGTCGTTATTGCACAGTCGTGAAAAGCGTAAATATAGCCGCATTAGCGTTTCGTGATTTAACAAACATTTCTTTTAACAAATTATCGCTTAGCAGTTGCTGTTTTTTTTCACCCGCGCTGCTTTATTTAATCTTGCTTTTCGTTTCTGATGCCCAGTTTTAACAAGATCATTCGCGAGGAAATTGCTACATGTATTCACCGCAGAGCGCCCGCACAACGGCTGAGCCGTGGGACTGGGCAGGAGAGACCGCGGAGGTCCAGCACCAAAAACTCGTTGCATAGTAAGACTGTGGGGATCACATAACGCGTTAGCGGTAGTTAGCGAGCGAAACGATTTAACAGAAATGCAGGTAAATAATGGCCACCAGGCCAGCACTTGGACCGATCTGGTGGCCCGGTAGGTTTTAAAAGTAGGTCCAGGCCACCAGGCCATATTGTCGACCCCAGAAAAGGGCAAAAAACATTGCAGAAGAGAGATTGCGGAATAAACAGATTCATGTGTGAACAAGAAAGGGTGTGGGATCTCTTTACTGCTGAAGAGGAGCAAAAAAAGAACACAGTTCTCTTCCAAGGTTGTGAACAGCAAAAAAAAACTGACCTCACTTTATGCTACGTCACTTTAACAGAACTGAGTTTGGTTAGTTTAAAACGAACTATATGTGAAAGCACCCTATTTGTGGTCACTACAAAGGGAGGAGTGAGCTAGTAAATGCTTCAGAACAAACCTGCAGGAGGTCGTCCGTCGTTGATATTAAACGCAGTGGCAAAAATCCCAAATGGAAACGCTCCAATGCCAAACGACATCTGGAAACCTCCGTCACCAAATCCGAAGCCCTGAAACCCCTGCAAACACAAACACACACAACACAGGTAAACAATCCACGAACACTCGCATCAATATGATGCAACAATTGATGAAAACGTGTGACATCATCAGACTCAAGTCCCGGGAGACGCCCCTAACGGGCCACACAGGACCATTGCAAACACAGTGCAAACCTTTCATCACACAAAGCCAAGAGAGTAAAGGAGGACACTCACCCCACGAGTCTCAGGCTCTGGACGCTGGCCCTGGGGTCGAGGAGGGGTTCTCTCTCTGGGATCTTGTTGTGTTGTGCTGCCTCTGCCATACAGAGGAATCACTTTGTCCCGACTGATTCCCGCCTTGCACACAGGACACACCTGTCTGTTCGGCCGCGTTTCCAACCACTGCGCACACACACACACACATTAGTTATGTTAGCCAACTAACAACAAGACAACAAGTGAGGAAACTTCATTACTCACCTGATGCAAGCATGGCCAACTGAGAGAGACAAAGACATGGAGAAACAGACAGATAGACGTGTAGAAATGTAGACAGAGAAAGATTAATCATTAGACCCAAAGACAAAATAACGATAAGCAAAATCTGGTGGTGTTATATTTAATACGCATACTACAGTACACGTCAATAAACGGTGAGTGCGTGCGCGTGTGTGTTGATAAGCGTTTCTAACCAGAACAGATGTCCGCACAGGCTGATAACCGCGTCTTTCGAGGTGTCCAGGCATATGTTGCACTCAAACGTGCTGTCCTGAGCTCCACCGCCACCGACGCCGCTCTCCCCTGACGTCTGTCCGCTCGCCGCTGCGGCCGCTGGAGCCTCGCCACCCCCGGCCGCCGCACTCGCCATGACAGTGAACTACGCCCGTCTGATAGACATTTCAAAACACATTTCAAATAAAAGGATCACATTTGTAGACAAAACCGCCGTTTGGAGCTTTGGAATCATTTAGCCGTTAGCTGCAGCCAAATACATCATGCTAACAACAACATCAACAACACAGTCAAACCGAAAATGAAACATTGATCGCACCTATCGGTGTTACATTACTGCTTTAAATCCATTACCTATTTTGGACCATTAAATGAGAAAATTACAAGTGTTGCGTCGCTTCTCAACTTCCAGCTGACTCTCTCAACAACAACATTCACCAACATCCCGGAAGTACAGAGCACTGACGTCACGCGAGTCATCAACATATGCATGTTCAGTATTAGAATATTTAGGCACGTCGGTGTCTTCCTATAAGATCTTTCTATGGGTGACAAACATGAAACTTTTAACGTTTTATTTGAACTTAATTTAACACAATAATATACATTAATTAATTTAGTACATTTAGCAAATTTCAATTTACTTTTAAAAATCAACAATAATGATACAAGACAGTTTAT
>MU204310.1:5009645-5035398 GCA_017309775.1 Paedocypris sp. Pulau Singkep
AGAGAGAGAGAGGGTGAGAGAGAGAGAGAGAGGGAGAGGGAGAGAGAGAGAGAGAGAGAGAGAGAGAGAGGGTGAGGGAGAGAGAGAGAGAGAGAGAGAGACTGGTCCATAAGCGGGGCGGTGCCAGTCTTTGTCAGCGAGGGCGGTGGGCGCGCTTGCTCGGTCTTGTGGGAGGTGCTAAAACACAATTGCGTCACGGCCGCGTTATACGCAGATTTCGGGGAACCGACCAATTCTCGTCATCCACCCTATCCGAAAGCGATCGTTGGGGCAGTTTTACGGCTTTAAGCCGACCTCCGGTCACCAAAATGTTCGCCTAGCTGCCAACTGCATTAGCCGGTTAGCGAGCGAGACTCGCGCGCCCACGCACAGCTCGGATCAGGGAGATCAGCACTTCCGACTTGTTCGAGATAATCGATCAATGATCATGGAGAGGAAGAAGACGGATTGTTCGGCGCTTCCTCCCGGCTGGAAGAAGGAGGAAGTCATCCGGAAGTCCGGGCTGAGCGCCGGTAAGAGCGATGTGTACTACTACAGGTAAGTTGCCCGCGCTACACCGAATACGGTGGAACGGTGAAAGTCGGTGAATACACGGTCACGTGACACCGATGCTTCCTGTCACTCACCTGTTGATTTAATACATTTTTTGGGGATGTTTGTAAGCGCTTCCGTGTGATAGGCGCGCCATCGCGTACATGCTGACGTGTTTATGCGCGCAGAGATTACAATTGATGGCAATCAGAAGTTCAGCAGACGTCTGTGTGGATGTTATGTAAGGAGGGAACGTTTCAGAGTCTGATGATGTGCATCATGTCTAAGTGAAAGTGGATCTGAACTGGACTTGAATCATTCAGGAGATGTGACCAGGGAGATGTTTCGTGGTCTTCAAACGGACAGAGGGCTTAGCACTGTAGACATCATGCGTTTCTCTTTGTGATTGTCATCTGCTTCAGTCCATCAGGGAAGAAGTTCAGGAGTAAACCTCAGTTGTCCCGTTACCTCGGCAATACTGTGGATCTTGGAAGTTTTGACTTTCGGACAGGAAAAATGATGCCAAGCAAAATGCAGAAGAACAAGCACAGACTTCGTAATGACAACCTTGGCCTCACAAAGGTACACACACACACACACACACACACACACACACACACACACACACACACACACACACACACACACACACACACACACACACACACACACACATGCACACAGTTTTTTCTTTCTCTGCTATTGCTCTTAAATAGTATTCAGTCTTCATTCCTCTCTATCATTCTCTATTTTTCTTTCTGTCTCTCTTCCTGTCATTTATCTCTCTCTTTTTCTGTCTCTCTGACTCACCCTTACATTGTCGCTCTTTCTCAGGGAAAGCCGGATCTGAACACAGCACTGCCCATCAGACAGACGGCATCCATCTTTAAACAGCCTGTCACAAAAGTTGTGAATCATCCCAGCAACAAAGTAAAAACAGACCCACAAAGAGCGAGCGAGCAGCCCAGACAGGTCTGTCAGTCTCTCTCTCTTTCTTTGGGCTAACGCTGCTGTTCAGCATGAGATGAGTTCTTGTGTCTGTAGCTCTTTTGGGAGAAACGTCTGAAGGGTTTGCGCTCGTGTGACGTGAAGGAGGAGCTTCTGAGAACGATGGAGCTGCCCAAATCTTTACAGAGTAACATACTGCCCCCCTGTTTCTCTAACACACACACACACACACACGTATTTATATCGTATATCACTGTAACCCGAACTATAGAATCCCCCCCATCAACTTTGTGCTATATGCAAGAACACGCACACACACACACACACACACACACACACACACACACAGTCTCTGACTAACTCACTGTCAGTCAGTCACTCACTCAATCAACCAATTAATCAATTAATTAATTAATCAATCACACAAACTGATCTTTTCTGTTCTGAACACTGAACTTCTCACACACTTTCTCAGCCTCTCTCTTTCTCACATACATATCTCACTTTCTTTTTGCTTCGTTTCTCTCTCTGTCACACACTCTTCTTTTAATTTCTATTTTAATCTTCATTATCAACTTTCTCACACTATATCTTGGTGCTGATGCAGGTATCAGCCCCGACTCATCAGACGAGACTCTACTGTCAGCCATCGCCAGTGCTCTTCATATGAGCTCAATGCCCATCACTGGTCAGACGTCCAGCGCTGCTGAAAAAAATCCGGCCATCTGGATCAACAGCGGTCAACCTCTTTGTAAAGCCTTCACCGTCACAGACGACGACATTCGGTGAGAGCGACATTAGCATGAGCACGTGTTGACAAAAAGAACACATCTTGATGTCTTATTGAGATCCAAATACAGTGAGAATATGTCATTGAGATTAATCAGTTAGGGTAAGGATTTAGATTTGGGCTTTCAGCAAACCCCACTGAGAGAAACATCTCAGTATCTCAATTAAAATTCACAAATGTGGAAAAATCATGGAATGGTGTGGAACTGACCAATAGCTTCAAGAACAGCCACCAATTCTTCCAACATCATCCAAAGAGGCCTGACAGGAATGGCATGTCTCATTTTAGTTTGCTAGAGTAAATCTTAATGATCCCTAGAAATATTGGATAAAAACTTTAAATTGATGAAAGAAGTTTTACTTTTTTCCAAGGTTTTGTTTCATTTTATTTTAGTAAAGTGAAGTTAGTGAGTTAGCACTAGGGTCACACACAAACCTGGAGCAGTGGGCAGTCTTAAGCTGTGGCACTCAGTTGTGAAACCCATCAGACCTGGATTCCAACTCCAGACCGCTGGACCACAACTTTCAGAAAAGACCATTGTATACCAGTAAAATACAGTTGTGGTGTAAAGACCTGGTGCTGCTTTTGATAAATGGAACCACGAGTTCTTCTTCCAAGCAATCCGGAAGAACAATGTCTGGTTGTCATGTAAAGGGAGCTTGTGTCTTGCAGCAGGACAATCTTCAACTCTGAACGAATACAGAACTAAAGGAGCTGTGATTGTCTTGACATGAATCCTACCTAGATGCTGTGTCTAGAGTAACCTCAAAAAGGTGCTTCATGCTGAGCCATGAGATCCTCCTTCTAAGCTGGTTCTTCTTAACTACAGTTTAGCGCAGATGAGTGACCAAATGTTGAAACGCACTTGTTTCTAGCTTTACTGCCACAAAGTGTGTCAAAAAAGGGCTTTCCATTTCTTCATGTTCTCAGAGATCCAGTGTTGCGAGCTGCATCCTCTGCAGTGCTGTATTGTGAACAGCAGGTGGCAGCATATCTCTTTCCCTCATCTCTCTGAATCCCTCCCTGCATTCTTAGAGGCCTTTGTTGTCATTTCAACACATCAACTTATGCGGCACGATGAACCGAGACGTTTCTCCAGAGTTCAGAGACACAAGGCATTAACAAGACAATGAACAGAAAGCAAGTGCTACCAGTGAACAAACAGTGCATCAGACGAGTCTGTTCCGATAGCGGGAGATCCTCACTGAGAGGGAGAGAGAGAGAGAGAAAAGGGGGCACAAAGACTAATTGACTGAGAGATAAAAAGGAGGGAGAGAGTAAGGTACATGTATATTTTTAAAACACGATGCAGACACAGGCAGAGAGAGAGAGAGAGAGAGAGAGAGAGAGAGAGAGAGAGAAAGGAGGGAAACGCAAAATAAAGCGAACGACAGATGCACAGAATGACAAAAGAGTGATAAAAGGGGAGTGAGACAAGCATCTTGATCTAGTGAAGAATAAGGTTTTTATAAAAAGTCTAAATGATCAGTTATTCTGCATCTCTGTGTCTGGAGAGGGGCTCCTGACAGGTGATTGACAGGTGGGGGTCTTAGACGATAAGGAGGTCAAAGGTCAACTCCTCACCCCCCACTCTCTCCTCAGGGAGCAGGAGCTGAAGGTTCAGCAGGCACGTCGCAGTCTGGAAGAGGCTCTGACGGCCGACAGCTTGGCACGAGTCGCTGAATCCACACGAGAGCCCACGCTCCAGCAGCCCGACACCCTGCAGGTGAGAGAGAGGAAGTGACACAGGAAGCCGTGACGTCACTGCTGCTGCTGCTGCTGCTGTCAGGGTAAACGGTTACCATAGAAACCCACCCCTCGCTCTCGCGGCTTGAGAGTGAGTGATGATGGAGAGAGGTGCTAGTGATTATGGGATGGTGGAAGGTCGCGGCATCATCAAATATTCAAGGCCTCATTAGAACAAGGATGGAGAGACTCTCGCTCGCCTCCGATCTCTTGGTTTTCAACGAGAGCGGATTTACTGCTGTGCGTTTCACTCTCTTTCTCCATCTCTCGCAGTCTCTCTCTCTCTCTATTCCTCGCTTTATCATTGACGCTGCTGATGTCTCGTCTTTCTAAGCGTTTTGTGAAGACGGTTCTGCTACTGGAAGATAAAACGATTATTCCTCATAATGAATAATGTTTAATTGTGTAATTGCTGAAGGAGTTTAATCCCAGCATGTTAATACACACTGGATTAAAACACACACACACACACACACACACACACACACACACACACTCACACTCCCCTTTTCTCCTTCATACACACACGTGTCTCTCTCTGGGCGAGTCTGTGTTAATTAGGCTTTTATCTGATCTTGTGTTAATGAAGATGTGAATGACTGACGCGGCGTCTCTGAGAACTGCACAGGACCTGATTGAAACCCTCTTTCTGTTTACGTTTGAATTTTGCTGTGTAAGGGAAGTGTGTGTGTGTGTGGGGAGGCTGCTGGTTGAAGGTTGAACGGGTGAAACTGGAAATTACATGGAACTTTATATTGATTGATCACTGAGAAATATTTACTAATGATAAAATCACCATTAATAGAAAGTGTGTGTGTGTGTGTGTGTGTGTGTGTGTGTGTGTGTGTGTGTGATGTGTAAAATATGTGGACAACAGTGAGTGTGTCCAATATGTGTGTTGTGGGGGCAGTGTGTATGTTTGTGTGAGGAGGAAAAAATGTGTTTTTGATGTTTGAATCTGGTGGTGTTTCTCACACTGTGTGTTGGTGTGTGTTTCAGGCCAGTGACCTCTGATCTTCATTAAATCATCATCATCCTCTTCAGCTTCTGTTCTCACAGCTACCAATCAGAGGACCACCACAAATGCTTATTTAAGACAGACATTTTCTAAGAGAAATATGTAAATTTCTTGTGTTATTCTAGAAGAAATAAATGCTTATATTCACAAATCCACCTAACCTCCTGATTTAACACTCAGATACAAATCTACAATCTTACAAGAATTATATTCCATTTCAGTGTGTGAGCGTGAAAAAGTACTGTGAGTGAGTTTATCTATTTGGCCACCAGGGGGACCATTTTGACATTTATCTGCGTTTAACAATCCAGTGAAGTTAGTTACACACAAAAATCACACTTGTGAAGTCCACCAAACTGGGATTCGAACATTCACCTATCGGGTAGCAGGTCCATCACTCAACCACTGGACAACAGCTGTCACGTGTGTGTGTGTGTGTGTGTGTGTGTGTGTGTGTGTGTGTGTGTGTGTGTGTGTGTGTGTGTGTGTGTGTGTGTGTGTGTGTGTGTGCGCGCGCGCGCGCGCGTGCGTTGCTTGACAGTGATGAGAATGTGGAGTGACACTGGTTTGCTGAAATGATTTTGGAGTGTGAAGCATGAAATGAGAGAAGTGATAATTAGCGCTGGATGATGAACTGATTTAAATCGGCGTCAGAATTAATCACATAGTTTAATGCTCTTTATTTACAGAGCCAGTGATCGTCTCTCTCTCTCACACACACACACACACACGCACGATTTTTTTCAATATCTCTCTCCTGCTGTCCATCTGTCTCCCGTTCTTCTGTCTATCTCTGTTTCCTACTTTGTGTTCTAAACGCTTCATTTATCAGTTTCTCGCAGCTGCTGCTATAATGTATTTGTTTATTTAGTTGCGCATATTAATGAGGCGTCAGGGCGCTGATGCACGAGCTCGATCAGTGATGATAAACGACATTAACACGCTTTCCTCTCTCTCAAACTCTCATCGTTTCTCCGCGTAATGGATTCTCTCATCCGCCGTTGCAGAAAACGGTACCATACGGAAATGCGAACCGATCACCACAGCCGCGTGCACAATCAGTCTCCCGGCATTAGTACATTATTCGCACACTATTATCAATCATGATGATCAAAATTAAACCTCTCTTACAAAGAAAAGGAAGAACTTTACACAATGGCTCACTCGAGTGATCACTTAGTGATCACTAAAGCACTGCTTTCATTCCCAATATTTCTTCTGCACGAGCGTGTCAAATATCTTTCTATTGCAGATGTATATTTATACATTTGTGTTCATTTACACATGAACAAATCTTTTTTTTTGTCTAATATTTTTTATATGAATAAACATGTTTTGCTAATTACTCGTGGAATTAAACATACATCACATCCTTGAAATTCGAATGATTTATATGTTTAGAATATAAAGGTTTTTAAAAACTAGTGTGTGTGTGTGTGTGTGTGTGTGTGTGTGTGTGTGTGTGCACAAAGTCATAGGTCACTTACGGTGAATCTATGTAAGGTCATCCAACCAAAAAGGGAAAAAGTAACTGTTATCTCTTCGTTTATTTCATTACATTTCACATTCACATATTTCATTATTATTTTTTCAATACTGACTGCCACTATTAAACGTTGTTCATGTTCTCTGTATGTCCTCTCAATGCCCTCTTTTCAGTCAAATAATAACTAAAACTCTTCAACAAACGAACTTTTTTAGTTTGCTATCTGTCTGCTTGTTCAGTGCGAATTCGTAAAGCGCTTTCCACAGTTGCAGTCTCAAAGTCGCCATGTGAAAATGTAAATAGAAGATTGTTGCATTTTGTTCATTGTGGATGTTTAAGTATGTGCAACATATGCGACAGTGGCCAAGTAAAAAAAAACCTCACTGGCGGGTGCGAGGAAATACCCTGTGGAGAACCCAGGCCAACCGTCGTGCCGGTCTCCTCTGGCATTCTAAGTTCAAGTTCAAGTTTATTTATATAGCGCTTTCTCAGCCCCAGACCAACGCAAAGAAAATAGGTGGCGTTGAGTTCATTTAGATTAGTGTGTCTGGTTTCAGACATGTCTGTGAGCACTAAAACATCAAGCTTATTATCCAAAATCATTTTATTAATAAGAAGACATTTTTGTGCTGAGGATCTTAGATGAAGATCCTTAGATGAGGATCTTAAGCGACCTAGTTTTAGTTTTTTTTTTTTTTGAAGTCTTGCTTTTTTAAACATGATTTAGCGCCTTTTTTGTTTTATCTGAGTATCAGTTGTTATGGCTGGACTTATGAGATTGTGATACAGGTTTTATGTTTTTTATGTTATTATCTTTAGCATTTAGCATTTTTATTATCAATATTGTTATTGGTATTTATGGTTATACTAATTTTTTGATTATTATTATTGTGGTTGAATCTAGGGGTTGAATTATCTTTAGCGTTTTACTTGTAAATATTGCTGTTGTTGTTATTAGTATGAACGGCACTATTATTATTATTATGATGATTATTATTATTATTGAGGCTGAATCTAAGTGTGCCGGGTGCCTGTTGGCAGTACAAACTACAATACAATACACTATTCTAACACTTCAAAATCATTGCTTGCCTCTCAACTATTATTTACTCTGTCTATATATTTCTCTTTACTCTGTCTATATATCGGTCTAACCTCTCACCTAAGACATGTCCATCCATCTCTTCATCTAACTGTCTCCCTCTATTTGCCTTACATGTTCTGTCAACTAACTGTCTGTCTCTATCTGCCCATCTGTCTTAATCATAACTCCATTAAACAGTAAAACCTTCAAAAGAACTTGTTTTCTCGAAGCACCGCAGAATCGTGACAGGACCAGTATCGTTCTGATAGGTGACGCACAGGCTAGTTGACGTTTAGATGCCCAAAGCATCAGCTGATCTTCAGAGCGGATGACGTCAGCTACACAAGCTTCATTAAGTGCCATTAACACACCAGAGAAGCAGCAGCCCATGAAAGTCACTACAATCAAAGTCACTCACTCATCATGCACCCAAATCTGACCATGATTCTTGTGCGTCTTCGGTGAAATCATCCATTCTTCCCAAAAAGCGACTCGGCATCGGCAACACAACCAAGAAAAACATCATATGAGCGCGCACACACACACACACACACACACACACACACACACACACACACACACACACAAACGTGTTTATATCTTCTATCCTATGCATTTTGCATTCCTTTCTAATAAACAGAGTGACACGTTACCATTCCAACGCCTAATGAATACAACACAACAATAACAAGAACAAATCCCTGAGAAAATAATTAATTAAATAGATAATTGAGTATAAAATGTATTGGATAATTGAGTAGCTGATCAAAAAAGGACTGGAATTGACAATACTGAAAAAAAACAAGGTAAATAATGTTACTTGGCAGGGTTAAATGCAGAGCACAAATTCAGTAAGGTCCCTAGTGGCGATAACCTCTCTTTCCTTTCTTTTCCTTTCCTTGTAAATAATACTTGTAGTATTTAGTGCAATTTAGTATTTAGAGATTTAGTACAATTTAAAGATTGTTTATAAATAATAAAACAAATGTAATAATAATAATAATAACAATAATGATATTGAGTTAATTCAGTAAATTAATGTGACATGTTGCTTTTTTTCCATTTCACTATTACCGTTTTTGAAATGAGACAAGTGCAAAAGCCATTAAAAGTGACGCATAACGCATCTGACTGGGAATGAGCATCAGGGGAAGCCATTTCCTCGCAACTGCTTCAGCTTTTCTTTCCGTTTTATTGAAATCTAAAAACAAAGAGAGTAGCTTGAAAGACCTGCCCTCACCGGAGAAGGAGGATTAATCAGGAGATAAAACACACAGCCGCCATCACCGGAAATGAAAGCGCTCCTGTCTTCCTGCCGGGCAGAAGCGGGAACTCGGCCGCCCTGAGATCGAGCAGATGAAACGAGCCTTATTAAAGAAAACACGCCACTTCCAGATGAAGTTCCCCGGTCGCGGGTTTATTGCCGCGGGCAGGAGACATGGAAGCGCTCGAGTCTCAAATTGGTTTTCAGCGAGAGACTGGATGAATCTTTGCACCTCTCAGGCTGAAAGAAAGAAAGGAAAGGAAAGTGAGGAAAAGTACAAGACGCCAGGTAGTCCAAACCATTTCAGTTATGAAGCCCTCAAGTCCGGGATGCAAACCTGTGACCTTTTGGTCACATGTCCGACTCTCTAACTGCTAAGCCACAACTGCCCTCAGGTTTGTGACTGAACAACGTACAAGCGGCACAACAAATACAGACACTAATTGGCGATAAAACCCCCGGCAAATCACTTTTTAACTGATTCCCGTCTGAACACGGGAATAAAACACCCGTGTGATTATAAGGTCAAGGTGGAATTACTTTCATAACAATTCGTATGTAATTTATATGACCGTAGACATCAAGCGCATAAGAGTTATACTGACATTGCTAAGCATGTTTGAGGTTTACACACTAAATACAAGTTTATTGTAATACTCAAATTTGAATTCAACTCGAATATGTATTGCATAGCACACATTGAGGAAAACCACATTGAGGAAATATTTTTACTTTCTCGACCGACATAAATAATTCTCTTTCGCTTTTCCCAGGGTTTTTTTCTTATTATATTTCTATTATGTTACAGTGCTTTTTTATTAGTTTCTTTAGCGATTGTCACCGATTTGCTTGCTCACTGATTACAGCCTTAGTCATAGACATTGTTGAATTTAATTTGTTGTTTTTTATAGTTATATTTGCGACTGAGAAGTGTTTTTTAAAACTCAACTTGACATTGGGCATTAATTGTGACGCCTGAAGAACATCATCAGCACACACGTTGTATGTGGCATCAGTCATGACTTGAATTATCATGACGCACATCGTTCACATGCAGTTGTTTATCCGTCTGTGACGAGAGAGACTCAGAAACTCAATGTCACATAATTACCAAGATACGAAACAGAAATACAAAAAGTCCTGAGGCTTAAGGATGTCTGGTAAAGGGTGTTTTTTTTCCCATTGTTGTTGTCAGAATCCATGTTACTATCTTCCTAAAACAATATTCCGGACATTTCAATCGGAATTTAAATTGTAAATACATTGTAATATTGTTTGTCTGACAACCTTTTACATAACCAAATAGCAGATGCCTTTAAGTAACCGCCCGGTCCATTCAGTCAGAACCCACGCCAACGCAATTTCTGTGAACGCGAATACAAGTGCAAACACATTTTGGGTAGTCTTAAAAACGGTCTTTAAAGTGTGTTGAGAAATCTCTCATAAGATTCTGATTAAACGAAGTTGCAGCACACATAATCCCACTCTTGTCACCAATATGGAAAGAGAGAATCTCAAGTGTAGTTAATGTGGAGAAAGCACTGCTAAAATTGGTTTTAGTTTAGAACTTGGTAGGTGTTTGAAAAGTGGTTCTTGAGTTTAGGGACATAGGTGGAACAAGAGGGAGAAGCTGGAGGAGCATAGTTGGGATTGTGTCATGTGACTGTCGCACGACTTGACACAAACAATGAGCAAAAAGTAGTTGTTAAAAGAAGTCGGAGGGAAAGCTGCTGAAACATGATGTAAATGCGCAGTAATGATCGGGGAATAAATCATTCATCCAGAGTCTGGAGTCGCACCGAGACACAATAAGACGGAGATGCTCTAACATCCATTATTAATGTCTGAAATTCTCATGTCCTGCTTAAATTAGACAGCACGAGTGGCTCCTCATCGCTCCAACATTCCGCATGTCTTCGGATGCTCCAACGAGGTATAGAGAAGAAGAAAATGAGTGAAAGGAAGCGTTAGAGTGAGGCAATGGAGACGTGTGTATGAGTAAGCAAGAAAGTGCTTGTGTGTGATGGAGAGAAAGAATGTGGACAACAGATAGAGAGAGCGAAGGACAGATCTGATCTTCATTGTGAAGTTTCAACATCCATCGGAAATAAACTGCTGCCTGGAGAGACCTGACCCCAATACACACACAGACACACACCACTGTGAGATTGGACAGAGTGCTACGGTTTGCTCAGATTAGTGTTTCGACGTGTCCAGAAACATTAAGCATCAGTCGCCAGCCAGAGAAACCCACGCTCAGCGCAAAGACGTGACTACTTTCCTCTGATCTGTAATTCCAGTCGAGGACCCTCTGCTGAAGATGTTTACACTGTTATAATCAGCTCCAACATTTAGTATTCATAAAACAGCAGGGGTGCGATAGATGAGAGAGGGGGGATTTTAAATAATACGCAAACACCAAACGATGAATGTGTTATGAAGATGTAATGAAATAAAAATAGACATAATGGGAATAAAACGACAAAATAAAATATTTAACGCTGAATATTGAAGTACGTTTACCCACAGCGCCGGGGACTTCTATTATTTTGCTGATGTGTCACGTCACTTACGTGCGCGTGAACCAGGTGTGCGGAAGATTAATAATCCCATCAGAACTCCTCGAAATTCTGCAGGACTGCGACTAAAAAGATAAATAATCTGCATTAATCACGCGTTCGGGCTGAATCACGAATCCTCCCCCGTCTCTGATTAAACCCCACGCTCTTCAAAATGTCACTAGTGTTTGGATTTAATCAGTTCCTTCATTAAACTCACAAGTCCTGCAGGAAACTGTGTTCACAGCACAGCACAGCACGCAGAATTAGCAACGACACGCTGACGTGTCTTCTCCAAGGGACCTGAAGGAAAGCCGAAATTTTAAGCTCTAGGCCGGACTCGAACCCTCGACCCGGACACGTGACGTCATCAAGTCCCGTCTGCTAAACGTGTGTCTCCAGGTTTATTCTCCGCAGATTAAAACCTTCCACTGTTCCATCAGTCACACCGCTGCGCCGCCGATGTAGGTCAACATCCCATCAGCGCTCGTCCGGCCGGGATAAACGGGTCAGACCGCCCGCCGAGCGGCAGCGCGCACACACACACACACACACACACACACACACACACACACACACACACACACACACACACACACACACACACACACACACACACACCCAGCAAACAGCCACACGCGCGACGAGAACACTGAGCTGTTAATCACTGCTATTATCGTTGTGTTGCTTTTAATTAAAGCCGCCTTTTCTCATCCATTTCAGCTGCCGCTATTAAGAGACATTTGTGTGCATTAGCACTAATTAAGAAAGGGAGAAAAATTACAGAAGGCGCCAGATTCTGAAAGCCAGCACCACGTGACGAGATTTAGGCGCCAATCACCTCAGCAAAACGGAAATAAAAAATAACACACAATTACATATCTACACAAAGCTGCTTGATTTTGTGCTTTAACTAGAAGCAGAATTTAACCGTTAAACGATTTGACAATTCATTGGAAAAACTCAAGCACATTCAAGCAAAATCGATTCAAACAAAAAGCCTTTCCACACTTCCAGGAAAGGTGTCATGATTATGTTTCAGTTAAAAGAAAGAGATGGTGTGAATTCTGGAAACTGACGCCGATAATGTAAGTAAAACGTCTGTCATGAAATTCAGCTGGACTGAAAAAAGATTAGATGCTGATTTAAATACGCATTTTCTATCTGTATGCAAACACATAGTGGAATTGTGCGTTCTAATG
This sequence comes from Paedocypris sp. Pulau Singkep, assembly GCA_017309775.1. Lineage (NCBI taxonomy): Eukaryota > Metazoa > Chordata > Actinopteri > Cypriniformes > Paedocypris > Paedocypris sp. Pulau Singkep. The sequence goes on from MU204310.1 coordinate 5,022,273, forward strand.
TGCCAAGCGTAAAAAAATCATTTTAGATTACTGTTCTTTTCTCCTTGTGTATGGCGACTTTTACTCAAAGCTAGGAATAAACGTGTTGTTGAAGTGCCACAAGGACGTCAAGCTGGTTTGATTTCAGCCCGGTGGACACAGCAGATGATGAGAACGTGCTGCTTCGGACCAGGACAAAGCTAGAGATGAAGAAAATGACAAGATCAGACGAGATCCAGCTCATGCTTCTGGGCTACATCACAGTAGAAAGTGGCAACTGGGTTTAAAGGCTGAAAAACACAAAGCAGCAAACAGTTGACTGTCAATTCTAGTGCGCATTCATTAAAACCAACAACCCAGATGACCTGAATGTGTTGGTGGATAGACTTCAGGTGTCCTCACAGGCTTCAGGTGCTTCCTGTGGCCTGTTCCATCTGCTGGAGCGTATGCCATGCAGGACGGCCATTAATCACGGCCGTTTACAGGACATCTGCTGCGGACAGGAGTAATTAGATCCGTCTGGCAGTGGGACGTGGATCTTCTGGCTCAGGGAACGTCTCTGTAGGTGTCCTGGACACACTTCAGTTCCTCTGCTTCACTTCTGAAGGTGCATCCAGCACCTTCAGACAATCTTGAGTGTGAACAGATAAGACGATGTTCATGGGATGAACATATTTTCATGAACGCAGGTACCATTTTGGGATTCGGGATCACAATGATTTGCTCCTGAGGGTTGGATCACAATGCTACTGAGGTGTCACACAGAGACACTTTCCGTGTCCGTTATTGACACTGAATAAATAGAGAGTAGAGTAACAAAAATCAATTCTCATAGTCAACAACAGTGTCGCTTTCTGAAGCAATCAATGAAGGAACACCGGCTCCAATGAGGTTTAATATCAAAAGCTTTATTTATCAAACAAAAACGCACCATTCAAACAACAGTTCTATAGAAAAGGACACTGGACCGTTCTACAGTGCATTAGAAAAGCCTCGTATACAACGTCATGTAGAAAGTGTCAGAGGATTGGGACGACGGGGACAACACCAATCTGACCGACAACTCAATGATGGAAGAAAAACACACATGAGGATGCTTTCCTCCTCCGGAAGAACAGAATCAAGAATGTGGATTTAAGGACAAACTTCATTCCGACTACTGCTGTCATCACGAATCAATCCCATCAGGCCTTTCACTGACATCAGGCCTCCACACCAGAGACGACTGACAGGAGGCTTCAAACTGCCAACACAGAAAACATCACATCACATGATCGTCCTGCTCTGGATTCACAGTTTTCCGCAGGGAAACGTCAAAAGGGGAACTGGGTGACAACGCTGTACAACGGTTGGAGTGGTGGAGTGACATGAGACTGAAAAAATACTTTTTTTTTTCCTCGGATTTAAATCCTCCAATCAGAAACACAGTGAGAGTCTGTCCCAGAATTTCTCTGGTTGTTCCACTAACTGACTAAATAATAGCTCTAGAGGTAATCACGCGCTCCTCATAAATTACTTTCTAAATCATATATTAAATATATCAGTAGAAACCCATCCCACCCGAGTCCATGACGCTCTAGAACTGTACAGTACAAAAGTCAGTCCTCGGCTCAATGCAACGGAAACCAAACGGATGATTTTGGGATCCAAGGGAGCTGAAAACATCTCAATAAAATGAACAAAATGGAAACATAGGCACCGAAAGTCTCTTCCTGGTATAATGCAAACAAAAACAGGAATGACAGAGTGAACAAACAAACATCTGCATGGCTACCACATCCCCATCATTTGGTCCTCGACCATAACGAGGTTTATCTCCAACCAAACCAGTGCTACATCAACAATGTGATCGGATTTATTTAGTTTCCAAAAGTCCTGCTAGAAATATAAAGTGTGAGAGAGTAGAGACTGTTTTGAAGAGCGTTGGCAGCAGTAGATTGGCATAAGTTCAGAAGATTCACGAGTTTGGTGATTTTGGCAGGTTTGGGAGGATCAGTGGAGCTGATCGTCAGTGATCTCGATCCACCAAGGCTTAACAGGAGATGCCAAAGATCTGAGAGAAATGTCACGTGAGCCGAAGGGTCCAGGACAAGCCACCGAAACAACACAAGTGAGAATAACCTAGTAGAAAAATCCAAAGGATGTTAGAAAAGGCCCAGGTGTGGTCATCAGTACGGCCTCGGGCTGTTCAGAGAGGAATTCTTTCACTTGAGCTTCTCTTTTCTAGGATCCTTGGAGTCTTGGAGGGGAAGAAGAACAGAAGAGTCTGAGAGGTCCTTTGCTCCACTGCAGTTAAAAGGCTGAACCTGTGATGGCGTTGAGCTGCTTCATCAGACCCTCCAGACTGGCCATCTGCTCGCTAAGGTCATCCTGCTCGTACACCTGCAGGACAACAAGACCAGACGTTCACAGAGTGAAAGAGAATGACGTGACAAAGCGAGACGGTGAAAGTTAGTCAGAGGATTCAGGAGAGAAAGAGGCTGAGTGAAAGTTAGTAGGAGGCCTTGAAAGTGAAAATGAATCATATCCCAGGGATATGTGAGTGAAAGAGAGAGAGACGGTGAAAAAAGGTGAAGTGAAAGTTAGAAGAATAGTGAAAATGATAGTGCAGTGAAAGAGTGAAATTTAGTCATAGGAATGGGAAAAAAGAGGGTGAGAGAAAGAAAGTGAAAGTGTGTATGTGAGTGAGAGAGAAAGGGTAAAACAGAATGAAGTGAAAAGGAGTGAGTGAAAGTAAATGAGAAAATGTGTGTGAAGTAGGTGAAGGTGACGATAGATTTAAAAATAAGAGGGATTAGTGTTGTAGTGTAAGTCAGAGTAAAGGAAGAGAAAGTGAATGTTAGTGGGGTGAGAGAGAGACAGCAAAACAGTGTGATAGAAGTGTCTCTTACCCCCTGAGAGAAAGTCAGTGTAGATGAAGATGAGAGTAGCGGCAGAGAGAAAAAAGAGAGAGCAACGTCAAGGTCAGTAAAGGTCAATCAGCTCTGAAGCGTCTCACGTGGACGAGGAGTGAAAAGATGCGAAAAGGTCATTCCATCTCTTCATCCTTCTCTCTCATTTCACAAGCCTTTCACTTACTGCTATTCTCTGTCGCCGTGAGAGCCGACAGATACGTGATGGAGGGAGATCTGATGTTCTATGAGGACAAGCCCAGCGCTTGACCTTAAGGTCGATAAGTGAGAGAGAACAGTGAAAGGCATTGACGGCTTTATTGCTGATCGATCAGAGTGGCAGAGCTTTTAAACTGCATCTATAACTGTAAAGCGCTCCACTCGTCTCAGTCAAGCCGTTCTTCTCAGAACCTTCCATCACGCGACCTATGCACCAAACCTCACAACCTCACCGGGGCCAAAACAACACTTCTCTGTCTGTCTGCATTCACTTGTCTTTTCAATCTATCTATCTATCCGTCAGTTTTATTTTTACATGTCTATCGGACATATCAGTCTTTTTATCTATCCATCCATCCATATCTATCTATCTATCTATCTATCTATCTATCTATCTATCTATCTATCTATCTATCTATCTATCTGTCAGTTTTATTTTTACATGTCTATCGGACATATCAGTCTTTCCATCCATCCATCCATCCATCCATCCATCTATCTGTCTACCCGTCAGTTTTATTTTTACATGTCTATCGGACATATCAGTCTTTTTATCTATCCATCCATCCATCCATCCATCCATCCACATGTATCTATCTATCTGTCTGTCTGTCTGTCTGCATATATCTGCTGGTCTGGCTATCAGTTTCGGTCTGTCTATTAGTCAGTCAGTCATATCAGTCTATTATCTGTTTAGCGGTTTTACATTTATTTTTGTGGGTGTGTTAAATGTGTGTGCATGCAGGCGGTGTGTATAGGTCTTTAAACACACACTGCATCACTTTTCTCAGCATTAATCACGGGCTCCTGGTTCCCGGCTGTATTCTCTCTGCGGCTGGAGGTGAATAAAGCAGCAGACGCTCCTGCTGCAGTGTGACGCTGTTTGTTTGGACAGAATCGGAAGAGAAAAGGCCGTTCCAATTACACACGTCCGTCTGTACGAATGAAGCCTTCTGACCTTTACACACCGTCAGCATCACTCCATCTTTCTCAATCTCTCTCTCTCTCTCTTCCTTTATTTACAAACTTCTTTTCTATTTGCGCTCTTTCTCCGTCTCACCCTCCCTCTCTTATTCTGAATACTCGTTCTCTTTGCGCGCCTCCTCTTTATCTCTCTCTCTCTCAGTCGTTCACCATAAACTCAGCATCGTTAAACAAACTCTCTTTCTGACATTAATCATCAATGACATTCTGCCCTTCGATGATTAACACAGAGAAAAACGGCACAGAATATTCATGACACAGACTCTTTTCTGCAGCAGAATCTCATCAATTCGACTCAGATCCGGCATTGCGGCTCTTTCGTGAGCTGATCGGACTGGGAAATGGTTATTTAATGCACGTGATGGAAAATCAGAAGATTAGAAAGGGGAGAGAGTGTTGCTCACACTCGCAGGGTCGTCTGGTTGCTTCTGTCCATCTTCTCCTGCCTCTGGTGCTGTGGGCACAGACACGGGCAGTAAGGGCGAGCGAGCCTTGCCAGCCTGTCCAAGCGAGGCCGTCTTCACCTGCGGTTTGGGCAAGCTGCCACCTGACAGACATAAGACACACGTCAGAAGCAGAACAAGCTGAAGGGACAGCGGTGATGAAAACTGACAACATCAGTGTCCTCCATCTTAATGCGATGGCAGCGAGCAGTGAGCGTGTAAATTGGAGGCAGCTGCTGCAGTGATGGAGCTAAAGATTAAACACTCTGGAAAACCACCAAACTTCTAACTTGGCTTCTCTACGAGACTCGAAAAAGTTTATTGATCCAATGGTTTAAAGATCCTGTGAAATGAATAACCCACCTAAGTGACACTACACAGACTGACCTGGAATAACCTTTCACCTTCACAAATCAACAGTGTACGTCAACAACTTCCGCTCTTTATTACCCAGAAAGGCTGCACATTTCCAAAGACGCTCAGACTGAATAATTGAGACTGTGTGAAACGCAGTAAGTGAAGCGCGAGCTCGTCATCGTCACCATTAGTGGAGCTGAACGTGTGCTAATCGCTGCTTCACCATTCTTCGCCTGAGAGAAACAAACACGCAGTTTTCTGTGTTTAATGCACACAGGGGTCCAGCGAAGATTCAATCACTGCACATTACCCGAGAGAGAGAGAGAGAGAGAGAGAACAACCTCCTACATATTTATTCAATCACAATCTTTCACACACTCCCTCTCTCTCTTCCCTGTTCTCTCTCTCCCCCCTTTCTCTCTTACACACTTGTATAAATCCAGAACCTTTGGGGTTGAGAGTCAAAGTAAAAGCTTCACTGTGAACAAATCTATGGTAATTTATTGATATGTAAATGAGCCTGTCACTAAAGTAATGTCAACATAAAAAGCATAAACAGGCTGACTTTCTTTTGATTAGTAAGTGAAATCCTTTCCTATATCTCACTATAAATTCACCTGTAAAATCACTGAACCCAACTCTCGTTCTCTCTGACTATCTGTCTCACCGTTTCTGTCTCTCTCACTTTCATCTTCAGACAGATCTTCTCACAGTGGGCCGCATGTGTTATGGTGTGTGAAATGGGTGGATGGTTTAATGCTCTGCAGTTGTGTGTTTGTGTGTGTGTGTGTGTGTGTGTGTGTGTGTGTGCGCGTGAGGCCTCAGCTCAGTGTTTAAGTGACCGTGAGGATCCATGAGCAAGAGGTTATTTCAGCTTCATGTTTATAAGTCTGAGATGATACAACATTATGTAAGGTGAAATGTAGGGTGTCTCATGCTCCCCCTTCTTTCATACTCCAACAACAACTTCCTCACTCACTCACTAAACCACCCACCCATTCACATCCTGCCTCCATCAACAATTTACTCACTCTTCTGCCTCTCCACTCATTCTCTGACTCAACCACCCACTCTCTCACTAACTCTTCTGCACCCTCACTAACTCAACCCAACCAAACACTCATTCACGCACTCAATCTCTTATTAACTCAACCACCCACTTACACACTACCCAACCCAACCACTCACTCACTAACCCAACCACTCATTCACGCTTGCATGCACTCACTCACTCGCTCTCTCATTTACTCAACCATCCACCCACACAATACCCAACCCACGCACTCATTCACAAAATCCCTTACCCATTCACTCACTCACTAATTAACTCAACCACCCACTCACTCAATAACCCAACCACACACTCATTCACAAAATCCCTTACCCATTCACTCACTCACTAATTAACTCAACCACCCACCCACTCAATAACCCAACCACACACTCGTTCACAAAATCCCTTACCCATTCACTCACTCAATTAATTAACTCAACCACCCACCCACTCACCCACCCACCAACTCAATAACCCAACCACACACTCATCTTAACTACTGACTAACCAACTCGCTCACTCACTTACTCACCAACTAACTCCACCACTCTCTCAGTCACTCACTAACCTACCCACCCACTCACTGACTCACCAAATCTCTCTCTCTCTCTCTCTCTCACTCACATGCTCACTCTCTCACACACACACACACACACACACACACACACACACACACACTCACAACACACCCATTTCCCCTTGTACTCACTCTCCCCCTCAACCTTGCAGTCACTCTCTGTCTCTCACCAACTGAAACTGCAGACTAAAACTCTCTCTCTCTCTCTCTCTCTCTCTCTCTCTCTGATGATACCTGTCATGGGGCCGTAGACCTTGGGTTCGATGGTGCCCATAGGCGGTGGCAGCAGGGGGCTGGTGAAGCTGCGCAGCGGGTGCGTGGGCCGCACACAGGCCGTCGGGATGGTGCGGCTGGGAATCTCCTCGGGCCCCGGCGGCTCAGACTGCGCTGTGGGAATCAGCGGCTGCGGCTGCTGCTGGGCAAGCGGAGCCGATCCGTCTAACACAGAGAACGGACCGATTAGACATACCGATTCAGGGAGGTCGAGAGGTCATTCCACTTTTAAAATCCCTGCTGTAGTTAAAAAACCCCACACAATTGATTTCACAACACACTGGAACACACACACACACACACACACACACACGACTATACCGGCGGCGAAGCTCCGGTCCACGGTGAGTGTGGAGAAGGGCATTGGTCGCAGCGTGAACTTTGGGTGGCCACTGTAGCTGCAGGTGGGTGAGGGCAGGATGCCCGGGTACTGACTGCTCTCCAGTGTTGGCACTGGAATGGCACTGACCATTGCTAGAGACAGAGAGAGAGAGAGAGATCAGTCAAGAACATGATCCTGTTTAAGCACAAAAATGGAGAGAACATGACTCTTGTTAAAAGGGGAAAATAAAAAGAAAAAATTAAAGCGAGAAAATGAAGGAAAGATTGAAGAAACGAGACAGAAAGTGAATGGAAGAGAAAGGGGCGTGAAGGAGAGAAAGAGAGCTTTGATCTGTGTCGGGCGTGCGAGTGGCTCACTTCAGTCATTAATCATGATTAAATATTTAAACACCTACAACAAGAACCATGTTCACAACCGAGAATTCTGAAGGCAAATCCGCAGAGAGAGAGAGAGAGAGAGAGAGAGTGAATAGAGAAAGAGAAAGGCACAGTGTGTGTGGGTTTTGAGGATATGTGAGTGTGTGTGTGTAGATGTTGTGAATGTGTGTATTGTGTTAGTGTGCGTGGGTGTGTGTGTGTGTGTGTGTGTGTGTGTGTGTGTGTATGTTTCGTCAATATTTGTGTGACTGTTTATTTTCAGTCAAAGAGAGGAAACATTGGTCTCATGAGAGAAGAGTAAATACAAGGTGGCGAATGAGTTCGGACAATAAAAGTCTCTTCTTGACTCGTCTGTGGAAAAGTCACAGTAAAGCGAGAGAATGGGAAATGATCCACTGTGAAGAACAGCAGGAGCTGAGAAGAATCAGATCTTCAGGGTCAAACCTGCCAGAAACACATTATCAGCATGAAATGAAGGGGCGAGAGAGGTCAGACAGCACTCTTTCTCTCACTGTCTCCTTTTGCGCCAGGGGTGGGCGAGCGAAAGGAATGACGATGACATAAACTCTCGTTTACTGAAGATTAAACTCCGATCCATCTCAGAAAATGCCTCTCAACATCAATCACCTTTACTAATGATCCACTCAGTTCTGTTCAAGAGCAAATAACATGAAATAATAAACAGTCTGCAACTTCGTTAGAGAGAGAGAGAGAGAGAGAGAGAGAGAGAGGAGGGAAAGCGACAGAGAGAGATTAAAATGTGAGAGAATGCAAAGCTCCAGTTCAGAGACTAATCCAGAACCTCATGGAACTTTAATCTAAGTGTAATCTTCAAAACACTAAAAAACATTGTAAATATTCAAAAAAAAAAATATATATATATATATTTAAGGAAATCACACCTTTCTCTCTCTCACTCTTTCTCTATGTCACCCAAGTATCTCTACCAGTCTCTCTCTCTCTCCTTCATACTCTCTCTAAACCAGTTCAGGATGCTGATCCTAAATCTCCTCTTTCATTTCTCTTTCTGTCTCTCTCATTCACGCTTTCTGTATCTCTCTCACTTTGCCAATCCTGCTTTCCAACCCTCCGTCTCTTTCCTCATTCTCCCACGGGACCAAGATGTGAAGCTGCTTTCAAGTGGCAGAGACTTTCTGCAGATCTGCTGAGGTGAAATATCCGGCGGGGTGTTGAACAAAAGAGTGAGAGAGCGAGATGGCATGTGATCAGAACATCTCGGAACTAAACACCTGTCACTCATCATGAAGGCGGAGCCAATCTCACAGCAGAACCCAGAAACAGCAAAATCAAATTCAAGTTCAAGCTTATTTACTTATTAACTTATTTAGTGCTTTTCTTAGTTATAAGAAATCAACAAAATACTACAACCTGAGGCCTGATCGAGATGTTCACTCCCTCTGCATCTTTCCCCTCTTTACCTCCTTTTGACAAGCACAGAATAAATCACGAGATATAGGGAGGAAAAGCGAGAAAGGAAAAACAGAGAGATTGAAAAAAGATGCGATTAAAGAAAAGTGCAAGAAAGAGAAGATAGGAAAGAGAAATATTCTCTTTTTGAAGAGACCGGGAACGAAATAATAAAAATGTTGTAATTAACATTTTCAAAAACTTAAATTTCTAAATATTAATATAATAAATAATTGTTCAACATCTGAACACACTTCATACTCGAGACCCAGAAACACAAACTGGCTAAACAATTTGAACCACCGAAATTCCCTAGAACATTCTACTGCACATTTATTGGGCAACATCTCAACCAATCACAGCCCACGACTTTCTGATCAGCTACTGGATACTTGGAGTGAAAGCACAGTAAAAGAGAAGAAGCTCCTCACGTGTGCTGCTGGGCTGAGAGTCCATGGGAATCATCATCTTGGGGCGAGTGGCACGGCGAGCAGCCAATGACCGGTCCAGTGTGGAGATACTGCTGGAGACTTCATCCCCTTCCACACCTAAGAGAGAGAGAGAGAGGTGGTCTTCAACTGCTGAGAAAACTACAGGTCCGATTCCTCACAGCACCCAATAAGCTCACCTGAGTGACTGCTCTTGCTGCCCATCTGGCCCTCTGATTGGCTGTGGCTGACCGGGCCGATCTCCTGACAGCCCTGGAGAGGCGAATCATGACCGGAGGGGGCGGAGCTGGAAGGTTTCTCCATGTTCTTCAGCTCCATCTCTTCATGGTGTATCCAGAGGTCAGGAGGTCTCAGGTCTTTCTGGCTGCCCTTCCTCTTCCCGGCGCTGTGTGTCGCTCGTTTCCTGAGAGAGGAAGATTAAACACATTACTTCATGTTTCGGCAGCATGTTCCTGCCATGTGGCCATCACTTCACTGGTGTGATGATAGACAGGCCAGATGACTCACTTTCTCTGCTGAGCGGATGAGCGACGAGTGCAGATCACGGCCACAATCATCAGCACCAGGACACTGACGGCTCCCACCGAGACCACCACAATCAGCAGCAGGTTGCTGTTCTTCTGGGGCGTCACGCTGCCGTGGGGGGGTCGAATCTGCCCCACTGGTGGCTCTGAAACACACAACGCTTTCATCATCACCAATATCCACATTCTAATGATAATCACAACAGTCATTGTCATCATCACAATTGTCATCACCATCATCGCAATCCTAACCATTACAATAATCTTGATCAGTCTGTAAAAGAGCATATTGAAACATGACGGAAGTTAAAGTCCTCTGTGAGTCTGTGTGTGTGCGTGATTCTGATGAGTAGTGACATCCTTCAAATTATGGAGAGATTTCAATAAAAATACACACTTCACACCAATAATCCTCAGCACATAGTCTGTCAGAGCCAATCAGCTCAGCAGAATTATGCATAATTTCTTCTCTTGTGTTTGATTGGCCCAAAGCACATTGGCGCAATTCTACTTCTGCTAAACAGAAATTCTCTGATCTGGACCGGCTTTGATCCTCTCAGTTTCTTGCGTTTACACAAGTGGAGTGTGTGTGTGTGTGGGTCACACTGTGGTGATGGGATTCATGTGAGGTTTCTCTTTCTCCCCACATCACACGTTCATCCCTCCTCTCATCACACCTTCATCACTTTTCTCTTCCCTCAATCTAAACATGACACCTTCACCTCTTCTCTCATCACTCCATCTTTTTCTCACCGTACATTCATTTCTTCTCTCGTCATACATTCATCTCTTCTCTCATCACTCCATCCTTCTTCTCACCATATCTTTACTTCTTCTCTTATCTCTCAATCCCTCTTCTAACCACACTTTCATCTCTTTTCTCATTACTCTACCCCTTCGCATCACACCATCGCTTCTCTCATTACTCCATCCTTCCTCTCACACCTTCATCTTTTCTCTTATCAGTTTTCCTCTCCACTTATTTTCTTTTCTTTTTTGCATGTTCATTCCTAGATCTCTCTTCAGTATTTTCATTTTCCCCTTTTATTCTGATTTTAAGTTTCAACACCATGCATTTCCCTTCTCTTGCTCTCATCTCATTACTCAGTATTTTATTTTCTTTATCTTTCAAACTAGCTCTTCTTTATTCCGTCTTAAGAGACTGATGTATTTCTCGCTCTTTCTCCTCTTTGCTTGTACAGTCAATATTTCTTCTGTTCTTTCCGTCTAATTTAATAAAGATTATGTTCAAGAGCGGAGAGAACATAAAGACATTCTGATGACTAGTAGACTTCATTCCCTACACCCTACAGCACTCACTAATGAAGAAATGATCTGTGTGCGTGTGCATGTGGATCCGTCACAGACATGATTCGTGGATTTTCGATCTGGATGGAAGCCTCACAACCTCCTTCATTTACATTCAGCTCTGTCAGAGAAGCAATGAACTCCACTCAACCCTGTGACCGTCGTCTCCAAGACAACCACACACACACACACACACACACACACACACACGGTTTCTTGTGTGGGACGTGAGCCCATTAACACGTACACATCGATCAGAAGACACATGCATCTACACAGCGTGTGCCTCGCTCTCTCCCACTGACTCGTACCGTTCAGGCTGCTCATGTCAATCGGGTTATTGTCCGATGGCCAGTACCCGCTGTCTCCATGACGACCTGAGGAAAGAGAATTGAGGTGGTTAGAGAGAGAGACTATAGCTATGTGTCACAGTGCTCCCTACACACTATCAAGTGGACGCAAGTCATCCACTGTTTAATTTTCTTAAACTACATACTAACCACTGCATAGAGCATCCGAATAGGTCACTATTAAATGTGAACAAATGTATTTTAGGGGCACGACAGAGTGTTCACATGCTAAAACATACGTCCCTATGCAGCAGGGGTGGTCAACTCTTCAGGAGCTTTCACATGACATGAATCAAATATGCTCACGATGTTAACTGTTGAAAAATAACTAATATTATCATGTCGGTGTGGTTATTTTCATTCAATCTGGCTGAGCAGAGGTCTGTGTGTGTGTGTGTGCGTGCTTACACGATTAAGGAATGGGATGATGGTTATGTGTGCCTGTGTGTGTATGATGTGGCTCTTTGCAGCTCTTTGTGGCTCTAACACAGCTCTTAGTTTCTGACTGGTTGGTCACCCCTGCTTTACAGTCAGTCCACTAAATAGTACTTCCTTTACCTGAACCATAGCTAGTGCACTACAGTCTCGTTCAACTCAACCAAAGCTACGTAGTGTGCTACTATTTGTTCACTAGTACCGCCTAGTGAACTGTTACTTGTTCTGTGCACGCTCCCACTGAGAAAAATAAAGGCAAAGAAAGAAATTGTCCACAGCAGCTATAAAGAGGACATCCAGATTTATCTGTCCCTCTTGTCTAATGACTACGGCTGCATTTACTCCCTCAGCCAAAGCGCTGATGAAATTGACTGGACGTGCCAAAAGGTTCCATTTTTGGCAAGGTTAATGCATAGATGTGAAAAACATGAAAAAAACTAAACGTGTGATAGAACATTTGTGTTTGTACATTAGAGAGTAAAGCACATCTTTACCCTGCCCTTGATAGTGCACTAGAGTCTATTCACTAGATCGTACAGAACTTCTTCACAATTACATTTTTCTCTTCAGCCCTTGATAGTGCACACTAGTCTGTTTACAGTAATAGACAGTAGAGGACCTCACAACTACCATATTTACTCGACTATGAACCCGAAATTTTTAGGAAAAATCCTCGACTTAAAGTGGGGGGCTCGACTTATGCTCGCGGCCTACGGAAATAGAAAATATTTGACTCAGAACAGGTTGCGAGCACAGCACAAGCAAAAGCTCTCCACATCTCGTGCTGGCTGCTTTGCTCTCTCTCTCTCTCTCTGTCTCTCTTTCTCTCTCTCTTGCGCGCACACACAAGGTAAAAGAACGACTCTTCTGACTCCAGTCTCTTTTTGGCTTGGGTTTTCCCAGAACACGACAACACGACAGAAACAACTTTTCACACAAATCTTGAAAATTATAATGCAACCATACCAATAACAAATTAAACCTTAAACATAAATAACAATAACTTAAATAGATTAATACCAACCTAAATAAACAGGGTTACTTTGATTTTACGCTTCTTTTACCACCAAGAATGTCTGAGTAATTTTGTCATTTCTATAGGATTAAATGGCATCTGAACCGGCCGTTTAAGTTG
>MU204310.1:5062814-5084788 GCA_017309775.1 Paedocypris sp. Pulau Singkep
AGAGAGAGAGAGAGAGAGAGAGAGAGAGAGAGAGAGAGAGAGAGAGAAAGGGAGGGAGGAACAGGAGTAAAATAAAAATAAATAGAGAGAGGGAGAAAGACAGACTGAGATAATGAACAGATTCAGTTGCTGCAGGAAGAAGAATTTCAACTATATCTGCTCGTGGAACCATGTAAAATGTTCACAGACAGACAGGAACATTGGAACACTTGCATTTACATCTCTCACTTCCTCTGTCTTCCGGGAAAATATTAGAAACTCGTATGAGCCAATTATAGAGGAAGGTCATAACCACAGAATCAAAGTCAAACAAACAAGTCTCCATTTAACAATGAGCTCTACATCCACAGGTTGTGATTATGTCAATATTTCAGCGTTCGACACAGAGGGCAGGGATCTGGTCGGCTAATTAACATTGTCTGGGTCTTTGCAGTTTAATTACCCATGATGCTCTGCTCTGCCCACCTGCTTGTGGCCGTCTCGACTCTCTGCTGATCACACATTTCTGTTGTCACTATAGCTAATTGTTCACTCAAGGGATTCAACTCTGTCAGTCAAAGAGATCATCTGCTGCTAATTAGCAGCTCACTGCACACAAACAAGATAGTCAGTATGGCACTGACCAGTCCTCCAGTCACTGATAGTTCTTCTAGACGGTGACTTTTTTCAAGATTAGCAAATCCTACAGAAAATACGTTTTAGTCCCACCAACACAACACCAACTTTTATTACCGTATTTTTCATACATCCATCCATCCATCCATCCATTCTCATCCGCTTATAGGGGACCGGGTCGCGGGGGCAGAAGCCTTTTGAGGGATGTCCAGACACTCATTAGTCCTCCCAGCACTGACTTAAGTTCTAGACACTGACTAGTTCTCCAGTCCAGATTACTGATATATGTTGCAGACACTTACTAGCCCTCCATATACATATCGTAGAGGACTTGGACTGGTGTCCAAAAGGTCGCCGGTTCGAATCCCCCCTACGACTAGTTCTACAACTAAGTGTCCTTGGGCAAGACACTGAACCCCCCGGGCGCCCCACTGTGTGGCTGCCCACTGCTCCGAGTTCGTGTCTGATCGGATGGGTTAAATGCAGAGAAAAAATTTCCCCACTGAGGGACTAATAAAGGTTCAATTATTATTATTATTATTATTATTAGTTCTAGTCCTCCAGATACACTCCTCCAGAGACAATAACTACTTCTTTGATTACTGACTCTAATTTGACTCAAGACACTGACTAGTCTATTAGATAAATACGTTTTGTCCCATATACTTATGCTCCAGACACTGACTTGTCTCCCAGGTACTGACGAAGCTCTAGACACTGACTAGTTCTCCAGATACACTCCTTCAGAGACAATAACTACCTCTTTGATTACTTACTTATGCTCCATACACTGACTAGTTCTCCAGATACACTCCTTCAGAGACAATAACTACCTCTTTGATTACTTACTTATGCTCCATACACTGACTAGTTGCACTAAAACATTCAATTGAGCGAGGTTGTGTAATAAATTCCAGTGGCTCGTGGAATCTTGTGTCTTTCACAGTGAATTAAAGCTGAATGTCAGCGACTCTGTCAATATAAACAAGGACACGGACCGTGGAGTCGCTCAGGAAGAGCTCGTTATCCTCCACACATCGTTATAACGGCTTCTCGTCCTCCTCTGACCGGAACTGCAGCAGGATCCACAGTAATTGGCTTCATTACGCGGCTCAGACGACGAGCGCGAGGCCGTTTACTGTGAGCGAAACAGTGAATGGCATCAATCAGATGCTGATCCGCTCCAGCGGCACTCGACCCTGAAACTGGGTCAAACGAGCAGAACAAAAGAGCAAAGCACTGTTTTACAGCAGGAGCTTCAAAAACACACAACAAACCTCTCAGACGCACTTCAGTAGCCGGTACACATGTCAAAATTTTGAGATAACAAACAGAGAGAGGGTGAAACAGAGGGTAGAGAGAGATTGAGAGAGTTGGGAGGAGGTGGAAGGAGAGAGAGAGAGAACGAGTGATGAAGAAGGAAGTACAAGTTAGAAAGGGTAGAATAGAGCTTAGAGATAGAAAGAGAGGCAGATGGGAGTTAGAGAAAGAAAGAATGTGAATGAAGAGGTTAGCAAGACAAAACAGGGTGATGAAGGTGATTAGAGATGGAAAGAGAGAGGATGAATGTTAGAAAGACTTACTAGGTGAGATAAGGAGGTTGTTGCGATTATGGACTTGATCATGGACTACAAAAGCCAGGATTTTGTTTGTTGCTTCATTGTTTCCACCTGTTCTAATCGTTAGTTCATGTATTTAAGTTGCCACCTGTGTCAATGTCTTTGTCTGTCATTGACGTTGCACCAGCCTGTTCCTGAGTTTGTCCTGAGTTTATGTGAGTTTTGTTATTAAATGTGTTTTTGTGCACTACGGTCCCTGGCTCTGTTTATCTGCACCCTGCTCTGAGAGGATCGTAACAGAGCTGATGAAGGAGGAGGTAAAAGAGATGGTGAATGAGGTTAGAGATTGAGAGAGGCGGTGACAGAGGTTAGAGACAAAAAAAGTTGAAGGAGGTTAGAGACAGGGAGAAGGTGAGGAGGGTAAGCGAGAAAGAGAGAGGAGGGCCTGTCTTCAAACACTGACTTCCTATCAGCAGATTCCACAAAAATGTTGTGGAATAAATTTCCTGATAAATGTAGAACTTGGAGCATCTGCTCTTTACAAACGGAACGTTTTGTCCGTCTGAACCAGCGACTCAGTTTATTATTTCACTCTGCCTTCAGGTCAGAAGCGCTTGATGGAGCCTTAAAAGCGGAGGGGTAAGCAGCGAGAAGCAGCATTGAACTCGGGCAGCCAGAGGAAAAGCTTTGACGGGGAAAGAAAGAAAGAGAGAGGGAAGGAAGACAGAGAATTTAGCAGTAATTGTTCTGGAACCCTGAGCTGAGATAAAACCTCCATCACTCCTGATGAAATATTCATGTACTTTGCTTGATGCAGGGTGACAGTATATATGTATGTCTGTCTGTCTGTTTACCTGTCTTAATGTCCTCCCCTTCTGCCTGTCTGTCTGTCTCTACCTCTGGACCATATGCATGAATGTGGGTCTCTCTTTCAGTCTTTCTGTATATGTGTTGCCGGTGTCTGTATGTTCTACAGCCATTTCAGCAGTCTGGTTTTGTCTCTTCTCTTTCTGATTTGTTTGAAGTAACTGTCCCTACTCTGTCTCTTCTTTCTTTCTTTTTTTTTTCTGTTTGTCTGCCTGAGTGTCTGTCCCTATTCGACTCTAATGTCTGTCTGTCAGTCTATCCGAATGTCTGTCTCAACCTGTCTTTCATCCTTGTCAGTCTGTTTGAGGGTCTGTCTCTATCTATCTGTCTCATTCTTAAGTCTGTCTGTCTGTCTGTCTGTCTGTCTGTCTATCTGTATCTGTCTCTCATCCTTAAGTCTGTCTGTCTGAGTTTCTGTCTCTCATCCTTAAGTCTGTCTGTCTGAGTGTCTGTCTCTCATCGTTAGGTCTGTCTGTCTGTCTGTCTGTCTGTCTGTCTGTCTGTCTGTCTGTCCGAGTGTCTGAGTGTCTGTCTCTCTCTCATCCTTTTGTCCATCTATCTGAGTCTCTGTTTCAGCTCTTCTGCTGTCTGTCTGAATGTCATGTTCATCATTGCGCATTCAACCCTCGATCATTCATAAAACGTGGATTTATTTTTTTATTATTCTGATTAAGTGAAAACTGCATAGTGATGAGTATCAGATATACCTGAGATCTGCTCTGAAAACATCACCGGTAAAAACAACACAGAGCTGTATTTCCTTTACGCAGCTGAACACACCATGATGTGTGAGCAAAGAACAGACTGAGCAGATCAGAAGATCTCAGCAGGTTCCTCTGCCTCAAAACCAGTGAACCCTCTCACCCCTCCAGACGTGTTCCAGATCCTTCTCAGCTGGGTCCTGATGCTCGCTAGCAGCTACGCACACGTCAGTCAGTGTCAATCACAACTAACTAGCATCTGATTGAGCTTCAGTCACAAATCCAGACAGATCTTCAATCAGCTTTACTGAGAGAAATCAGAGTTAAACTACTCACCGACATAAGAGCTTCTGCGGAAATAAAACCCTATACTATAACAAAACAAAAGATTGTATATCAATCAACTGTACTTAATTTAATATCAGTTATGCATTGAAAGATGGTGGGTTAATTAAAAACTAAACCTGGATGAGAAGCGGGTCCAGGTCTAGGCATGAACAAGGATGGACGATGCGCCCCCTATATACTGTGACTGTTCCACCAAACGTGTTGGCACAGAAAATTCAGAATTTCATAAAAACTTAAAGAAAACTTGTCAGAGAACTCTATTTCATACTAGCTACTGATTAACATGACTAAAGTTCTTCACATTGATAGGTTGACTGATATGATGAGAACATAGTTGGAGTAGCTCATCCAGAAGCTCACTCACACTGTCGAAGCGATTGGGTTCACTTACGACGGCCACAAGTTGCAGAGCTGCCGGCTGGGCTACACCGAGTTGGGTAGAGGTTCGGTATCCACACTGATCCTTTCTGCAGTGGATGGAGATACTGACACAGTGTAAGCCTGTGGAGCCAGGCCTTTTGAACCAGTGTTCCTCGCCTAGTCAGGCTTGGATAGTAATATAGTCCACTCAGCACACTAGAAGTGTCAGGCCGACAGAGGGTCGAGACTTCTGTGAAACCCATGTTCTGGTATACAAAAGGTATACATGTTGATTCAGGCAATGTTTGACGTCCGTCCCTCTCCTGGCCTCTGACAGAGAGCGTGTTGAAGGTTCTGCCCTGAATGGCGGTCCAGGAGCTCACCACAAACCACAAGCTAGATGTGGTCTTTGTCAACCCTGGCGAAGATCTGTGCAGCATGGTAGATATCTATTTGATCCATGGTTGCCTCGGTTCCCTGACAGGATATCCGGCATACTGATAAATCAAACTTGTTGAAACAATGCAACTTGTATAGCAATGTAAAATAAAGTGTTAATCTGTGTGCATTTAAAATAAAAGTGTAGGTTGGTAATAGCTTCTCAACCAAAACTATGTACGATTATCAACCAAAACTATGTGTGTAACACTTACATATGGAAATTAAACTTGAATTGCTTGATAGTAGACGACATGGGTCACTCGTCAAAAAAAAAAACAACAACAAAAATCTGTTAATTTAACCAGTAAAGATTTTTGAGTTATTAAAGAAAGAAAGAGTAAATTAAAGAAAAAGTAAAGAAAGAGTTAGTAAATGAGAATGTATTACAAAAACCAAAATCTATTCTCGATTTAACCTTTGTAAGCAAAAAAATGTAGTTTATCAAATTAACATTTGTTTTCAGGCGAGAATCTCCAGATACTTGCAATGATTAACAAAATGAAGGTCGGAATCAGGCAGGGAGGAGATTCTGTCCCCATCAAGGCGACACTGAGGCTGTTCCATTAACTTTCATTAAAGCTGATTTATTTTATTTGTGTTTAACCAAATGTAGAAACGAAGAACACTCTGAATAGTATTGAACCTTGCCGGCAGAGAGGACAGTGCAGCGGCCAAGGATGAACTGACAGAATCACTCAAAAACAGATCCCAGTGGAACACGTTTAGATATAGTGACACGAGATATTCTATCATAGCTGATTAAACACGGATAAAACAATATTTTCAGGCAGCTCTCTGAAAGTCTAGTACCGTTGAGTCAAATCAATAAATATAGCTATGCAATATTGTTATGCACAAATACTGGTGTTGGTCTCCAGATGGTGTATGAAATGTAAGCATGTATAGAAGTGTGTTTGCGAGTACAGCATATCATTTTACAATTATGAACATCGTTTAAAACATTTACACACAAGACAGACAGACAGACATATAGACAACGAGAATTATATGCAGCTTACTCCACTTATTTGGGCCGTCGGTTAAAAGTGGCAGCCACTTTATTGGGAAAGTCAAAATCATATATAATAAAGCAACTGTGTAGATTTATTAGGGCAAAATGGCCGTGTCCTGATGTGTCCCAACTAACAGGAGTTCAAGTTCAAGTTTATTTATATAGCGCTTTTCTTAGTTCGAGACAATGTCGCTATGCGAATGAGGGGAAAATAGTCTTTAAAAAGGTTAGTCCATCATTTATCTGGGTTCAAATATTAGGGAAAAAGTGTCAGTTAAACAAGAAAAATGTCCACTGTTCATTTTTCAACTGTATATACTTTATATACTATATACACACCGTATATAAAAATGCAATGCATTTGCAAGGCAATGCAGTGATTGTGTAGCTGTATTAAGGTGAGAGCGGCTGTAATCTGATTGAATTCTGTATTAAATTCAAATTCAGCATTATGTCTCATCGCGAGCCTTTCTAACAGATGACTGTGAAGCGTCACGGACAGGTTGAGGTCAAATAACTGGCACAATTCAGGCTAAAATCACACCGGGTGTCACATGACCACAGGACCTGAGAGAGACCCCTGAGACTCCAAGCATCTTCAGATCATTTTACGACCTCCTCTTGACTCATGACCCTGATGGGATCTGGAGGTAATGGTGATGATTGAGAGGCAGGTGACTCTGTAACTGAGTGGTCATGTGACCAGCTGTCTTCAATACACTGAGCTTGTATTGGTCAGATCTGTGAGGAAAACTCGGGTTCTTTGTCATAACACACTTCAGATATCGGACAAATATTTCAGAACTTCATCAACCTTGACAACCTTGAACAGGTGGCACTTTTTCACTCGTAAATTGTCAAGTTTCGACATATGCTTCAGCCTTAACATGCTTCCCAGAACAATACATCACAAGTCTTTACCCTAACCCTTTACATTAAACAGTGAATGATCATATGGAGCATTACTCTGGAACATTTTTATAGAACAATAGTAAGGAATGATACTACGGACACAATTCCAATTGATTCCAATTCCATAAGTACAAGTTCAAGTTTCTGAACATTTGTATGACGCTTGTCACAGTTTTAACTGTCTCAAGCGCACGTGTGAAAATGTAAGAGGATTGTTGTTTTTTATTTATTAGTAGTTGGTGTTAAAAATATGGCTATGAATATCACTACGACAAAGACAAAGACCAGTGAGCAAGCACATATGCGACAGTGGCCAGGTAAAAAAACCTCTCTAACGAGAAAAAACCCTGGGGAGAACCCAGCTCACTGGTGCCAGTCTCCTCTGCCATTCTAACACTACACAATCAGTAGGTTGGTTGTTCTGTGCCATTTTAATGCTGGTTCCGGAAGATGTTTCTGGACAGAAGATAAGGACCTGGTGAATTCCTCAGTCATCGGTTTTCACAACTGTACTCATGATGTGGTCTGCACAGTAAAGATGGGACCATTTAAACGGCCAACCAAAAGTCTCTGTTTGCTTGAATGCAATCAATGTGTGCATGAATTTGTGTTAGGATTCGAATGGTGTAGCACGGAATCTGTAATGCTGCCTCAGTGGGAGATTCCCAGATGCTTAGGACAATTAACAAAATTGTCACAACCTCCAGGGAGGAGATTTTGTCCCCACCAAGGCGGCTTTAAGGCTGGCAAACTTTCATTAATGACCAAGGCCATTATTTTTTGTCTGTGTTTAAAACTAAATTTTGTCTAACAAAAGACCTCCGAGTACAATTAAACCTTCAGCCAGTACAGTAGTCAAGGATACATTGACAGAATGAATAATAGTATGACTAGCATAGAAATAGCATATTTATAATAGTTTGTGCAATTTTGTTAACAAAATAAATATTAAATGAGACTGGGCCCAAAACAGATCCCTGGAGAACATCGTTGGATGGGAAACAGGATCAGAGAGAAGATCCTCCATCCTAACTGACGGAATTCTTTGAAAGTGGTGTTTTCAGCCTAGCACAGCAGAGGGAGGGTCTACTTCCCGGTGGGCTGTGACTGATTGAAAAGTGACATAATGTGTGGTAATGTTATTTGAACACTTTAATCGTCAGTCTAACACAATTGCTGCAAAACAGATTTTTCAATTGCTTCCATTTATTAGGGTGAGTTCTGTTTATTGTGGTCTGAAACTGAACTTCATAAAGAAAACCAAGTGACATTTACACAAGAACAGAAATCACCAATAGATGACAGCCAATCACAGAACAGGTAGAACTCACCGGCGACTGTGACCCGTGCGGTCCGACTGACGATGGCCCCAATGCCCTCCAGCGTGGCCAGGCACTGGTAAGAGCCTTCATCGGGCCGGTGGTGGCGCGAGTGCAGTACGTTCTGCACTAGCAAAGACCCGTTGCTCAGCTGCTGTCTCCGCTCGTCCACCAGTGCACTCAGAAGAACACCATCCTTCTTCCAAGAGATGACCGGCACGCCTTGGTCTGATAGTGCCTGACAGTCCAGCTGCAGTGTCCCTCCTCGCACCGTCACTGCGTCCAGAGGCTCAGACAGAAAGTGCAGCTCCACAAATCTCTGCAGCGCACTTACACCTGTGAAAGAAAGCGAGTTACAACACGCTAGGACAGGGGTGCCCATTACGTCGATCACAGCGCAAAGTTCTGCGGTTTAAAACCAGAAGAAGACACTCAACAAACCATGCAGTGATGTGAAAAACTATTTGCCCCCTTTCTGACTTTTGCGTCCAGCTTTATTTGAGGGTTCTCTAGCACGACCCGCCTTCTTAAGGTCATGCCACAGCATCTCAATGGAATTCAGGTCAGAACTTTGACTAGGCCACTCCAAAGTCTTCATTTTGGTTTTTTTCTTTCAGCCATTCAGATGTGGATTTGCTGGTGTGTTTTAGGTCATTGTCCTGCTGCAGCACCCAAGATCGCTTTAGCTTGAGTTGACGAACAGATGGCTGGACATTCTCCTTCAGGATTTTTTGGTAGACATTAGAATCCATACTTCCATCTATCACAGCAAGCCTTCCCGGTCCAGAAGCAGCAAAACAACAATCATAGAGATGTTTTTTTTAGCAATATTAAGACGAGCCTTAATGTTCTTTTTGTTTAATAGTGGTTTGCATCTTGCAACTCTGCCATGCAGGCCGTTTTTTCCCAGTCTCTTTCTTATGGTGGAGTCGTGAACACTGACCTTAATTGAGGTAAGTGAGGCCTGCAGTTCTTTGGATGTTGCCCTGGGATCTTTTGTGACCTCTTGGATGAGTTGTCTCTGCGCTGTTGGGCTAATTTTGGGCAGCTGGCCACTCCTGGGAAGGTTCACCACGATTCCATGTTTTTGCCATTTATGGATAATGCCTCTCACTGTGGTTCGCTGGAGTCCCAAAGCTTTAGAAATGGCTTTATAACCTTTACCAGACTGATGGATCTCAATTACTTTTGTTCCTATTCCTAGCTTTTGAGGTGCTTTTGGTCTACTTCTCTGTGTCAGGTAGCTTCTGTTTAAGTGATTTCTTGATTGAAACAGGTGTGGCAGTAATCAGGCCTGGGTTGGCTACAAAAATTGAACTCAGCTGTGATAAACCACAGTTAAGGTATTTTTTAACCCGGGGGCAATCACTTTTTCACACAGGGCAATGTGGGTTTGAATTTTTTTCTCACTAAATAATAGAACCATTCATTTAAAAACTGCATTATGTGTTTACTTGCGTTATCTTTGACTAATATTAAAATGTGTTCGATGATCAGTAACATTTTGTGTGACAAACATGCAAAAGAATAAAAAGTCAAGAAGGGGGCAAAAAGTTTTTCACACCGATGTATATGAAGTGAGGTGATGGCAATATACAGCAAACATCTACAGTTGAGGCCAAAATAATTTAATAATACATTTATTGAAGTAATAAAGTATTAAAAGTGTGTATATATGTATATATATATATACATATATACACTATATATATATATTGATATATATCAATATATATATATACATAAACAACATAATCATTTGTGTTTTTATAGCCGGTAGATCGCTTTGACTAGGTCAATTGAAAAGTAGATCACGAACCGAAAAAGTGTGGGCATCCCTGCGCTATAGAAGGACTTATCTCCAAAACATTGGATCTCCTGAAGATCTGTACAGACCACCAGTAGAACAGATCTAAATAAGATCTGATCTCCACGAGATCTGATACAGCATTTCCATTTACATTATTAGTAGAGCCCACTGCCGGATGTTGACTGGGACTTTCTGTACAAACAGGAAGTAGGAAGAGTGGCTGGTACTTTACACGAGAAAGAAACAGATGCCGAGTAACTATGACTGAATTAGTGACATTTTCTTTGTGTTGCATATTACCCATACGTTTATACGTTGAGAAAGCAAGAGAAATAGAGCAATAGAGAGGTAGAGTAGGAGAGAGAGTGAGAGAGAGAGATATTAAAAAAGAGAGAAAACAAGAGAGATGCAAGAGAATGTTACAGAACGAAACGGAAAGGGAGAGAAAGTGATAGAGCATAAGAGAGAAAGGAAGAGGGAACAAGAATTAAAGTGAGACAGTGTGAGACTGCAAAATAGAGAAAGAGAGTGAGAGTGTGAGACACAGAGAGAGAGAGAGAGATTGATGGACACTGTGAGAAAAAGGAGAGGGAGCAAGAGAGAGATAGAGAGAGGGAGTACGTGAGAAAACAAGAGTAGCAGACGGAAAAAGAAAAGAAAACCAGCTCAGTGAATGGACACAGAGAGAGAAAAAAGCGAGAGGCTGATAAGGAGAGAGGTGATGGGAACGTAATGGTAACTGGACAGAAAGACGATTAAGAAGGAGAGTGAGAGCAAGCGAGATGGGCTGATGAGCGTGAGGGAGGCAGAGCGAGAACAGATGTCAGTGAAGAAGACCTGCAGGTTTCTCTCTCACCGGCGGGACGGAGTTTAAATGCAACAGAGAGATGAGACGACGCAGTCTGCATCCACAATCACTGCGCTGCCCGTCTCCACGGCAACCCTGAGGATGGAAGAGACTGCGCGCACACACATTTCACCATCCAATCAGCTACTCCACATTAACGTAGTCCCGCCTTCACCACCTCTTTCTCTCGAAACGCCTCATGAAGGTCAGACCAGGCCGGACAAACACCCTCTCACAACTTAATCACTGCGACTGCTGTGAGCGAGAGAGCAAGAAAAAGAGCCAGAGAGAGAGAGAAAGAGAGAGCGCTAACGTTGCTCAACTGATTCACCTGTCCCACACCACTTCTAATCCCACTCGTTACTTCCTTGTGACGGACTCATGAACGCGTGAGACTGCAAACAGGCCGTCGGGGGGGAGGGAGGATTAATGAAGGTGTGTTAGCGGATCCAGTAATCCGTCTCAATAGCTCAGCGGGAAATTAGCATGTGTCCTTATCAAAGAGACGAGGTGACAGGCAACGTCCTCCTCTCTCTCTCTCACTCTTCCCTTCTATCTCTCTGTCTCTCTCACTCACTCTCTCCCCTTTATGAGTTCCCGTTTTCACCACATGATTTATATCCATCCTGTGAAAACAAACTGCAGCAAATTACTGCCTGACTGATACATATTAATTAACTGAGTGACTTGAACAATAGCAGCGGATCCTGACGACAAGTACGAGAGACACCATCACTTATCCACAATGGTGGGGGTAGAGAGAGAGGTAAAATAAAGGTAAAATGAGTGAGAGAGAGAGAGAGAGAGAGAGAGAGAGAGAGAGACAGACAGACAAAGAGAAAAATGTGGGGCAGAGAGAGCAGAAGAGAACGTAAGAAAATTCAAAAAGAAGAAAGAGAAAGAAAAGGGAGCAGGAAAGAAAGAAGGAATGAAAGAAACATAAGAAACATAAGACAAAGACAGAGAGATAGAAAGGAAGATGTAAAATAAAAGACAAGAAGATAAACAGAAAGAGAGAGAGAGAGAAGAAGACTGTGCCAATTGCGGGGCAATTAAAACCGAGGCAATTAGCAGTACTGACCTGGATCAACCAGTACTGACCATCAAAACACTCAAATGATCAAGAATGACATCATAAGCTGTTGACCCGCACAAGATGGAGTCAGAGGTCACGGGGTCAAGAGACTTCCTGACCTCTGCTCTGTTCCATCTTCCTCCGCTTGTTTTTTCTGCAAACTGAATCTCCGGACCCTTCACCCCACCCACCAAGTGCCCGTCTGTCCGCTCTGCTTTCCAGGGACCCTGATCAGTAACAGGTCAAAAGCCGTTGTGCCCCAGAATAAAGCATCACAGCAGAATCTGACGTAAACACACACACACACACACACACACAGGAATAAACCTGGACAGACGGAGCGTGGGTGACAGCCTCGAGTCTCTATCGGTTCTGAACACACACACTCACTTAAGTTAAGACTCTATCTTTTGCTGCTGCACAATGGGAACACACACACACACACACACACACACAACAAACACAGAATACGGCCTTTAATCAGCAGCCCGCAGGCTGGAAATAAACTCTCATTAGCAAAGTCAGAGGATGAGATGTCGACCTGAGGCTTCCTCTGTCTGTCTCTCTCTCTCTCTCTCTCTCTCTCTCTCTCTCTCTCTCTCTCTGTCATCTTTTCTTTCCAACTCTTTCTCTGTCTCCACCTCTCATCTCCTCTCTCTCTCTCCCTCTCTCTCTCATCCTTTTGCTCCCGCTCACTCTCTTGTTACTTTATCTCTTCCTACTCAATCTCCCTCTGTATTCGTCCAACTGTCACTCTCTATTGTTTCTCAAAGTCATATGTATGTGTGTGTGTGTGTGTGTGTGTGTGTGTGTGTCTATCTCTCTGCATGATTCTTTTTTCTCGATTCTTTCTCTATCTCTGTTCATTTTTCCTCGTTTCTCAAATTGAGGATCTCTCTATCCCTCTTGCTCTCTTTCTGTCTGTCTATGTCTCTCATTGTCTCTCTCTCTCTATCTCTATCTCTACTATCTTTTGACTCTCACTAACCACGTCTCACTCTCTCTCACTCACTCACTTACTCACTCACTCACTTTAACTAACTAACTGGTAAACACCTGCTTAACCATACTAGTAGCATTTGTGACTAATCATCGTATTAAACATCCATCACATATCTGCTGAAACACAAAGATTGAACCTCTTGAGATTGAAAATGAGCAGAACCATCGTGCTGAGAGTTCACAGATTAGCGCATCAAGGTCAGAGGTCATTTCCTCTTTCACTTAGGGGTCAGATTGGTCAATCCTACAGCACACTAGTCGCACATGACCGACCCGTCTGTCGCCCAAAAGAGCATCCTTTTAATCCCAGAATTGGAGATAAAGCGGTGGAGAGAGAGACTTGTGGGCAAGCGAGAGAAACTATCAGAAGATTATGAGATTATATAGTAGTGGGGGGGTCGATTAGAGAGAGAGAAATTAGAAAAAGAGAAACAGAAAAAAGTTGTAGTCACATTAAGACACAGAATGTATAGAGAGAGATATGAAATAGAGAGAAAGAAAGAGGGAAGAACGATTGGGGGAAAAGTGCAAAGAGCAAGCTACAGAGAGGGAGAGAAAGCAATTAACGAGAGGGGAAAAGAAACGGAGAAAAAAGTAAGAAAGACAAATCCAGAGAAAGATATAGACAAAGAAAAAGTGACAGCAAGAAAGAATGAAATGGGGAAGAAGAAAGTAGTAAATAGAGAGTGAGAAGAGTGAGAAAAGAGAAAACAAATAAAAAAAGAAAGAGCAGAAAGAATGGGAACAAGTGAGTGAGAGAGATCGACAAATACAGAAAGAGAGAGAGAAGA
Source organism: Paedocypris sp. Pulau Singkep (assembly GCA_017309775.1). Classification (NCBI taxonomy): domain Eukaryota; kingdom Metazoa; phylum Chordata; class Actinopteri; order Cypriniformes; genus Paedocypris; species Paedocypris sp. Pulau Singkep. Next base: position 5,076,474 of record MU204310.1, read on the forward strand.
CTGGACACGGCAGCTTATGAAACAACTGTGAGATCAAGCGGAATTACACACATGACCCGTGACCTGCCTGTGATTCTGTTCTCACCTGCATCTGACCTCACTGACCTCACACACCTGCGCACACGCTTCAACTGACCCATCGCCGCGTGAGGTCAGAGGAGGTCAGCAGATGACAACCAATCACATTCACCTTCCATTTACCATCTGACACAAGAATTCCATCTCCATTTCCCTCTTGTTGTCTTTCACTCTATCTAATACTTTCTCTCTCTCTCTCTCTCTCTCTCTCTCTCTCTCTCTCTCTTTGGTGACTTAGTGATTTAGAGAACACAACACTTCAGATTACCGGCTCTTAATCCGGACGTTCATTTGTCTCTCTCTGATTTTACGATCCTCAGTCTTTGTTGGCCAGAAGCTGCAGCAAAATCTCACTTTAACAATCTGCTTTGACCTTTCACCTCTCGCCCGCTACGTTAGAGTGGGTTAATCTCTCTCTCCTCATCTGATGTGTTCAGAATCACAGAGTCTGAGATGACCCAGGTCTGACCAGAACGTCTGGAAATTCTCTGCACTCACAGAAACTGTCAGTTAAACCGCAGATGAAAGTAACCGCCGTTAAAAGCCTTCGTCAGTTGGGAAGGAGAAGGACGTGTTCAACATCTGAGATTTGTCAGATGAAGCAACTAGATAAAAATGGTAAATCAAAAAATGGAAAATAGAAACAGAAAATCAAATCTGTCGAAAGAATGTGAAGAGTTAATGGGAATTACCAGAAAAAAAAACAACTCCCTCTGTGTCTCTGCAACTTTCTCTCTCTCTCTTACTCTCTCTCTCTCTCTCACTCTATCTCTCTCGTTGTTTCTCTCTTTTTCTATATTTCTATCTCTTCTATCATTTTCTCTCTGTCCCTCTGTCAGAATCCCCCTTTCTCAACCCTTTTCTCTCTCTCTCTCTCTCATGCCCAATTTACATCATTCTGTCACAAACACAAGGTCGTTTCTTGATGGACACTGTGACAAACAGCCCTGAACATTCACTCAGTCACATGACCTCACGGGAAACATGCAACGGCGTCATCCGTCATGCATCAGTGGGGAATAATGCATGAAGTCTGACACGCAGCCGCCAATCATTGGCGGGCCACGCATTGGAATCAATTAGGCTCTGCAGGGAGCGCCGGAGAACGGGGCCCGTGTGGCTCATAGAACTGAAACACCGTCATTTTTCACAGACAGATTGAATTTCCCAGCGAATGTAACGGGAACCAGTTTAAGCCACAGCCCCTCTAATTGACGCGATGAAATGACGGCTGAAGGACAATCTCACCCATTCCTCTAAACACCATTACATTCCACTTGAGGAGAAGGGAGTAGTGTAAGACAGAGAAAGCAAGAGAAATCGAGAGGGAGAGCGTGCATGTGTGAATGGTAGATTGTGAGTTTGAGAGAGAAAGAGAGAGATAAATGGTGTGATAAATGGTGCAAAAGAAAGAGTAGGATAATCGAATATCTAGGGAAAGAAAGTGAGAAGGAGTGAGAGAGAGAATTAAAAATAGAGAGAGATGAGGGGTGTGAGAAAAAGAGTGTTCAGTACTTATATGATATTGTGTGTGAGAAACAAGTGAAAGTGTGTGTGTGTGTGTGTGTGTGTGTGTGTGTGTGTGTGTGTGTGTGTGTGTGTGTGTTTCATAGAATGTGTGATAAGAGAGAGAAATATTGAGAGACGGAAAGCAAGAGAGAAAGTTTGTTTATTTGTTTGTGTGTGTGTGTGTGTGTAAGAGAGAGAGAGAGAGAGAGAGAGAGAGAGAGAGAGAGAGAGAGAGAGAGAGAGAGAGAGAGAGAGAGAGAGAGAGAGAGAGAGAGAGAGAGAGAGAGAGAGAGAGAGAGAGAGAGAGAGAGAGAGAGAGAGAGAGAGAGAGAGAGAGAGAGAGAGAGAGAGAGAGAGAAAGAGAGAGATTGTAACATTGTACAAGAGACTGAGAATGTGTGAGAGAAACCAAGAAAAAAACCATGAGAGAAAGAAGGAGTGTGTGTCTGTGTGAGAAGAAGAGATGAAGAATGGCTGTTAGAGAATGATAAAAAGGGAGAGAGAGAGAGAGAGAGAGTGTGTGTGTGTGTGTGTGTGTGTGTGTGTGTGTGTGTGTGTGTGTGTGTGTGTGTGTGTGTGTGTGTGTGTGTGTGTGTGTGTGTGTGTGTGTGTGTGTGTGTGTGTGTGTGTGTGTGTGTGTGTAAGATATGATTAAAGACATGATGTATAATAGAGAAAGTGAGGAGGACTGATCAATAACTTACCAAAATAACCAAGAGAATGAGAAAATTAGTAAGGATGATAGAGATAGAGAGAGGGAGGAAGAGTAAAAAGCCATAAAAAGATGAATGAAGAAAAAAAGAGAAGAAAGGAGAGAGGGAAAGAGAGCAATGTTTAGCAAAATTGAGAAAATAATCATATGAGTAGTTGTAACACAATTATTCATCTCGTTAGTCTGTTTCTCTCTCTTGATGGGGGACGAGAGAAGACATTACGCGCAGGAAATAGACGGAACTCTTGCAATGCGTGTGGAACCAGCAGGACGACACTGCGGCGCTAAAGCGCGATTAGCTACGGCTGGATTACACGGGTTTAAACGCCGCTGTGTGTCTAAAACCAACCAAATGAAGCATCTCGTCTCGCCCATCTGCCCTGAGAGAGAAACATCACATCCCGACTGATGGAGAGAGAGAGAGAGAGAGAGAGAGAGAGAGAGAGAGGGCTCCATCACACTGACATCTCGTGAAAAATAAACCCATTTACTCCGGCCCACTTCCCTGGATCGCCCGCCACTCGTCGATCGCCCTGAGTCCGTTCATGTTCTGCTAACACACCGGCCCCTGAGAACCTCCACATCACTCACCGTAATCACCACACACCCCCTGATCCATCAGCTCACTCCACAGCCCGAGACAGAGAGCGATTGGACACATTACCCACAATCCCCTGCTCCTTTCTTCTCCCATTCACTACATAAACACCTGGAGGCGCCGTCACAGACGCCTTAGAACTGTGATGATGGATCCACAGGTCCAGTGAGCTGCAGACCTCAGATCGGACCTTCACCATCACTCACCACACTCTACACAACAGCCTGAAGAGCGAGAGGCTGTGTGTGTTATGTGCACCATTACTGGAAATAATAGCCTGTCTGGATGGAATCTTTTATTTTACTGCTGAAGGCCACAGAAAAAAGAGAGATTGAATGAGAGTAGAGAGAGAATGAGCGAGTGAGTAAATGAGAGTAACAAAGAGAGAGTAAAAGAATGAATGAATGAATGAATGAATGAATGAATGAACGAATGAACGGAAGAAAATAAATAATAGAGAGTGAGAATGCCCAAGAAGAATGAAGACATGTAGAGAATGCCCAAGAATCACAAAGTTGTTCCTCTCATAGTCAGCAGTGTTAATTTTGAAAATTAAAGTGTAAAGATCTTTAATTTAGTTTTAGTCATAGTATTTTGACTAAAACTCAGTTTAGTTTTAGTCCCAATTTAGTCATCTTAAATTTTTTTAAGTTTTAATCTAATTTTAGTCAACTAAATACCACAGCATTTTAGTCGACTAAATTACAGTATAGATTTAGTCAACGAAAATATAAGTGCTATATATTCTAAATATTTACTAAAGTTCATATGTCAAAGAAATCTGAATACGTAGTTAACTATGAACATATAAAATATATACAAAGATTTCATTTAGAAAAACATTTTCTTTTCTTTAATTTATAATAACTTTTCTTTCAATCCAAATAAATGTATTCTCATAAATGAAACCTCAACAAAGAGAAAAATAAATACATTCATTTATTCATTCATCTTCTAGGATACACACTATGGATTGGTGTCCAACCATTCGCAGAGTGGGACACACAGACAAGCATATTCACACACTCACTCATACCTATTTTCCCATTCCAATTAGCCTTAAACACATTTTTTGGACTGTGGGGGAAACCGGAGGAAACCCACGCAAGCACGAGGAGAACAAACTCCACACATCTTCCCGGCCTCGAACTCACACCTCGAGTGTCAAACCAAACCATCTTGCTGTGAGGCTGACCACAGCGCTAACCACCGTACCACCCAAAAAAAATACAAATGGTTGCACAGTGAAAAAGAAAAGTTTCAATCTGTTAGAGCTGTTAGAAAGACACTGGAGATGTTAGATGCAGACTGGAGCTGTTAGAAGGAGAATTGAGCTGTTTAAGGAGACTGGACTCCTTCTGGCAGCTTCTACAGAATGCTGTAGTGACACTGGTCCAGGAGTGTGGATGACCTAACATTAGAATTTTGCAAATGCTTTCATCCAAAAATAATTTAAAGAATGAGCAGTTCAGGTTCAGTGTTTTGCTCAGGGGGACACTTCAGAACTTACCAATCTGGAATAGAAATCTGCATCCCCAACCCTCCTACTAGACCCCAACACTTTGGAAGACACTTAGATAAAAACCAAAACCTAAGAGGTGGAAGCTTTCAATGAGCGGTTGCAATAGACAGCAGCATCATATTCGCCAAAGAAGACGACACCAAGAACAACAACTTCGCCTTCTCTGACTCTGCAGTCACTAGAGTGAATAACTGTAGCTCAGGAATAGAAATGTGACTCTCAGTAAAAAACAAACCTGGAGTGATTCAGGTACGAATTACACAGCAGAGAACATCCCACCTCTATCAAAGATGGGAATCTGAAGACAGCTCTTAAGACCTTGTCACTACCCTTCACATACTTCCAGCAAAGCACCACCCCAGCAGAAAAACACCAGCAGAATAACTTGGTCCATATCCAATTGGCCAAACATGAGCAGTGTTTCAGAAAATCTTTAAAGGGTTTTGGGGACAAACATTTTACATGTTCACCACAAATATCTCAATGACTCCAAAACAGAAGAGGAGCATCATAGTTCATGCTGTCCAATGCAGAGAAGAGTGTTCCGAGGGGTACACTGGAAAACCTTCGGTACCAGACACAGTACCTGAAGTAAAACCAGGACACAGAAGCATGGCCCAACATATGGAAGACAGAAAGACAAAATAACATACAGGGGCAGAGTTTTTTTGTTTGAGACCTATTTGTTGAGAGTGACCAAAAGGTTGCTGATTCAAATCAACCACTACATCTCCAAGTCCATCGCTTACAGGGTAGGGTTGGACTTGAAGAATAGAACCACGCTCCGCACGAACGACCTGGACTGAGTGATCTTAACATGGAGACTTACAGCGTATAAGAAGACGTATGCAAAACTGCAACATCTGAGCCAGAGAACAACAGCAGCAGATTCCACAAGATCTGGAGCCGATGGAGGAAAAGCTGATTGGATGATGAAGCACCAGTGTGTTGGTGTAACTGCAGAGTCAGACTCCCAGAATAACTGCTGCAGCACACCACGTCTATTTACAGCACACAATCAGAGAGAGAGGGAGAAAGAGAGGTGGAGAGAGAGAGAGAGAGAGAGAGAGAGAGAGAGAGAGAGACAGAAAAGAAAGAACAGGAGAATAGCGTATGTGAAAGAGAGCAAGAGAGAGAGACACAGAGTAAACCATTTTATTTAATCATACAAATCAATTATCTACTGTGAAAACATCATTCTGGACAAAAATGCATATTTATGGAGACACAAGGATTCCCATGTTGAACAAAAATACTCTCAACACACAGCAAGAGAGAACGTTAATGTGTGAGAGAGGAAGAGTTAACGAGACAGTGAGGAAGAATGAGTGCGTGAGAGACCTAATAACTACCTATATAAGCCATTTTCAAAACCAAAGAACCGTTAAAACCAAGGTTTTTTGACCAATCAGGGGACGGTTCTGCAGCGACAGGAAGTGAAGAGTCACGTGATCAGCAGGGACAGGTCATCGGATGCCTCTGACCACACAGACTAAAAGTGAGTGGCTCTCAGGTACATTAGTATTCCACAACATCACTGGATCGCCCCGTGTCCCTCTCTCTCTCCCTTTCCCATCATGCCCCTCGGCCGCATGCGGCACAATCCATCAAGTCTTCATCAGAAAAATAGCAAGTCCAATAATCTCTCTCTTTCTTTCTTTCTTTTCCTCTCTTCTCTGCAGGCTGAAACACAAAACAATCAGACGCTTGTGGAAGGTTCTCCAACTCATCATCAGCAGCCGCATTCGTCTGCCACGTGGCACATGACCTGGAGTGAACCTGATTCAGAGCGACAGGTTTCCATCAGCATCTTCCCGACTCGTCACCAGAAACACTCTTCAGATCCGTTCAGACGCCTTGGATGAAGGAAGTCCACAAACTCAAGGGAGCTGAAAATCACACCATCATCATCCTCATCTCTCTTTCTGTGACCTGTCTGTGTGTGTGTGTGTGTGTGTGTTTGCCTTGTCTACAATGATGACAAAAAAGAAAGACAGACAGAGACAGCAAGTAAGGAGAGAGAGAGAGAGAGAGAGAGAGAGAGAGAGAGAGAAAGAGAGAGTCAAAAGACAAGCAGTGAGAGGTCAGAAAAATAAAAACAGACAACAAGAGAGTTAAACAGATGGAGAGATAACAAGGGATCATCAAAGAGTGAGACAAAAAGAGCAACAGAGAAAATTAGAAAAAAAGATTGATGAAGAAAAAATCAGAAATGACACAAATGGACAGGTAATTGCTCTCTCTTTTCTTACTCATTATCTTCTCTTTCTCTCACTCTCATTCTCTTCCTTGCTTTCTCTTTCCCTTTTTGTGCTCTTTCTCTGTCTCATCTCTCGATCTATTTCTCCATTTACTATATTTCTTTCTCTCTCTCTTTCCTTTTGTTCAGACTATCCTTGTCTCTTTCTTTCCACGTCCTGTCTTTCTCTCTCTCCCTTATCTCACAACAAAAAACACACACAGTTGGGCATTTTTTTCTTTCATCATATTCCATTTTTAAAACAATGCCCCGCTTTTTATGGTATTCAAACCCACAATCTGTGCTGTTGCGAATACCAGCTTTGTTAATGGAGTAGTAAGAGTAATCCATCTCCTCTGCCCGACTGTAATAACCCGCCGCGATAGATCTTTCCTTCCTGACGTTGACTGTCACGTTTAATCTGAACGGCTCATCAAGACTCGTCTTCCACCCGTCAGTCAAACACACTGAGCTGATCAATCGATCAATCAGTCAATCGATTGTGTGTGTGTGTGTGTGTGTGTGTGTGTGTGTGTGGATAGTCCAGGTGTGCGAGTGATTTCCTGCAGCTGATAGATGAGGAGCGTCAGCTCTTTTCTGATTGATTATTGATCAGTCCTCGTGATGGAGGAAACGTGCATTCAGTGTCTGCATCTCCAACGCTCACACTACCTAGTGTGTGACCAGAGAGAGCGTGTGTGTGTGTGTGTGTGTGTGTGTGTGTGTGTGCGTGTGTGTGCTCCATGAGTGGAATTATTAAAAGGGTTGTGTCTGTGCTCCAGTTAGTGTATGTGGATGTGTCCAGTTAGTGTACAGGTTGTTGTTGTTGTATGTGTATGTGTGTGTGTGTGTGTGTGTGTATGTGTGTGTGTGTGTGTGTGTGTGTGTGTGTGTGTGTGAGTGAGTGAGTGAGTGTGAGTTAGGTAAATGTTATTTTTGTGAGTGTGTGCGCACTGACTTAGCCGACAGGTTGTTGTTGTTGTGTGTGTGTGTGTATGTGTGAGTTCTTATTTCAAAACACACACACACACACACACACACACACACACACACACACTGACAATGTGTGCAGTGTTTGGAGCATCGTGTGTGTTGGGGGGGGGGACTGGGAGGGAGGTGATTTTTAACACAGACTGAGAAAAAAAGTGTCTTTTTTGATTCCACGCAAGAGCAATAAACCACATCCGTTTGAAATTCCATTAGCAGCCGCTGCTCTTTCTCGCCCCCCACTCTTTCTTTCTCTCTCAGTCGACACGCGTGTCGCCGCATGTTAATCAGCCCCCCACCACCCCCACCTGAATGATAATGCACAACACACAACACAGAGAAATGACTCTCGTTTCCTCACACATTGTTGAAGGGGGGATGGAGAGAGAGAGAGAATTGAGAGAAAACAAAGAATGTTAGAGGAGATAAATCAAGTGAAAGAGTGAGACACACAGAGAGAGTAGAATACGAAAAAAAATTAACAAGAGATTGTGATAGAGATAGAGCGAGAGAGTTGGCAAGAGAGAATTTAGAGATTGAGAGAGATAGAGGATGACTATACAGTGGAAATAGAGATAGAGAGAAGAGTGAGAGAGAGTGAATTTGAGAGAGAGACACAGAGAGAGAGAGAGAGAGAGAGAGAGAGAGAGAGAGAGAGAGAGAGAGAGAG
>MU204310.1:5099356-5112702 GCA_017309775.1 Paedocypris sp. Pulau Singkep
CGCACACGCACAGCAGTGATATAAAATGGGGGGGGGGGGGGTCAGAGTAAAACACAGAAGATAGAGATAAAGATAATCCAACCGGCTTCTATTCTCCTCTCCTCTATTCTATTCTCTTTTAAATGTAAGACAGAGGTGTGCTGACAATGACCTGCTCCGAAGGCGAAGAAGAAGCTCTTATCAGGCTGTTCCTCCAGCAGTGCTCGAACTCGGCGGCCCATGCGCTCATTACGCTTGTAGATCAGCTCCTGTCTGAAGTATCGGTCAATCTCTCGCGCCGTCAGCTGCTCGCTTGCTCGTAGCGTCGAGTTCCGGAAGCTTGGGACCTGCAGACAACACCAAACATGTTCTCCAACAATTGTAATCTTTAAAGTTGAAAAATACAAAAAATACTATCAACACAAAACAATGTTGTATCTGTTCTGGGATTGGCCGGTACGGTGGCCGCTCTGGGATTGGCCGGCAGGGTGGCCGCTCTGGGATTGGCCGGCAGGGTGGCCGCTCTGGGATTGGCCGGCAGGGTGGCCGCTCTGGGATTGGCCGGCAGGGTGGCCGCTCTGGGATTGGCCGGCAGGGTGGCCGCTCTGGGATTGGCCGGCAGGGTGGCCGCTCTGGGATTGGCCAATGAGTGTGTTGTACCTGTGAGGACTCATGGCTGAAGACGATGGCGTTCAGGTCTCCGCAGTTGTAGTGCTTGATCAGGTCTTCGGTGGTGTAGGGCATCTGCAGACCCCCAGACCTTAGCATCTCTTGCTGCAGTAACGTCTGATTCAGCGCAAACACTACCTGAACACACACACACACACACACACGTCAGCACTTACAGGTTTAGTCTTTCTCTATCAAACAACCCTGCAGACCCAAGGCCCGAGGCATAGACACCAGGCGTGAGAACCGCACATCACAAGAGTGATGCTCAGCAGCAGAAGAGTGTGATGTCTGAATGGAGGGAGAGTTTGGCAGTGTGAATCGCACACATCAAAAACGTCTCTCACATTCGTTCTGCCTCCAGCTCTTTGTGGCACTACAGCTCCATTGTGTGAGCATGAAATTGGCCCGTGTGTTCACTCGCATGCTCTCTCACCCTCACTCTCTCTCTCAGGTCGGGCTCTTTTCATCAGTGCGGGACTCTCTCTGTCTCATTGTTGGTCTGAGGAGAGAGAGAAGGTTGAGCAGATGCCTTCTGGTGAGGGACAAAGAGCCCAGTCGGCATCTCTGATCGCCCCGATCGCCTGCTTTCATCTGCCGCTCATCAAAGCCACTGCTCTGCATGTGAAAGAACAACGGCTTTATGCTGCACACACACACACACACACACACACACACACACACAGGGAGAGAGAGGCGTCTGGACACTCGGCCAGAGATAAATATTGACTCTGTCTGACTGAATCAGCATCTCTCACTCTAAAACGAAGAGGCCAGAGTTTGACTTTTAACCAATCAGTTCACAGCAGAAACGCAGAGAGGCGGGAGACAGAGAGAAAGAAAGAGAGAAAGAAAAAATAAAGCAATGTGAATAGAGAAACACCTCACAACACGGTCGAGCAACAGAGTCTGAAGAGCTTTTATGAGGTCAGTGAACAGAGACAAAACCCCCCAAAGACAAACACTCACTCACCCACATGACCCTATTTACTTATATATAAAGAGAGAGCTTAAGAGACAGAGAGAGAGAGAGAGAAAGAAGAAGACAGAAAAAGGCAGAGAGACAGAGAGATATAAAAAGATAAAGCAAGATGTGTGTGTGAAAGAGAGAAAAAAGAGAGTAAGAAAAGATATATGGTGTGTGTGTGTGTGTGTATATATATATACACACACACATAGAGAGAGAGAGAGAGAGAGAGAGAGAGAGCTAAAGAGACAGAGAAAGAGGGAGACCAAAAAGGGCAGACAGACAGAGAGATATAAAAAGATACAGCGAGATGTGTGTGTGTGTGTGTGTGTGTGTGTGTGTGTGTGAGAAAGAGACAAAAAAAGATAGAAAGAAAAGATATACGGTGTATTTATATATATATATATATATATAATATATATATATATACACACACACACAGAGACACAGACACACACATATATATACACACACACACACACACACATATATATAAAGAGAGAGAAAGAAACAGCGAGCTAAACAGACAGAGAGATAAAAAGACAAAGCAAGATATGTGTGTGTGTGTGTGTGTGTGTGTGTGTGTGTGTGTGTGTGTGTGTGTGTGTGTGTGTGTGTGTGTACGTTTGTGGTAGTGGTGCTGGGGTTCCACTTCAGCTCTCATGTGATTTACGTTGAACTCCAGCACAGAATCAGAGTGGCGAGCGAGTGACTTCAAAGAGCCCGCAGGGGTCGAGCGAGCGACAGCGTGAAAGAGAGACTGACAGGAGAGTCTTTCATGTGCTCCACACGAGGGCGCTTGCAGGGGACTGTGGGAAGTGATTACATCACTTATCAGAGTTATTACAGAAGAAGCAGATTTACTGACATTAGCTGCTCAACCCCACAAACACACACACACACACGTTTACTCTAATAGACGGAGGAGCGACAGTGTGCACATTAACAGGAGAATGTCAGTTTGACAAACGAAACAATAAAAGGGAATCCATGGGTATTAAAACAACTTCATAGCTTTTGTTGAGAAATACTTGCTCGCTCACTCTCTTTAAGTCTCTCTTAAACACACACTCATTCTCTCTCAGCTCTCTCTCTCTCTAGCTCTCTCTCTCTCTCTTTATCTTATTCTCGCCATCTCACTCAGCTCCTTCACTCTCTCTCTAAAGCCACATTTTGAAAACATTGAAGCGTCTCTAGTCAAGCAGACAGGTAACCAGACTAGTCTCCCAGACCAGACCAGACGAGATGCCCGGGGCGATCGAGAGAGGCAGATCTAATATACGGCAGACGATCTGGAAAGATCTACTGATAAAGTCTGAACCATCACAATCAGTAGCACAAAATACCACCAACCAAGCAAAGATGTTCTCAGCATTCTGTCACTCTTTTCAGCACACCAGATCTTGGGTAGAAAATAATATACCTGGGAGAAGTTCAGGCCGTTAAGCGGGTGGCATTGCTCCTCCACCTTCTCCACGGCTCCGGTCTTTTTCTTCATCCGCTCTGCTTCCTGCGCCAGGTACAAGTCCAGCACCGGCACGCCGCGGCTCTTCACGTCCGCCTCCGTCAGGGAGTTCACCATCAGCATCACCCACACAGGCCGCTTGCGCTCCCAGTTGCCGGCGATGGCGTTGAACAGGTAGTCTGCGTACAGGCCTTTGCCGCGCTGGTCCGGCGTCATCCAGGACGGCATCATCAGCTTCACGTACTCCAGGTGTCTCTTCAGGCGGCGGTAGACGTCCCGCGGCAGCACGTCCTGCAGGTTCTCGCCCCGCGGCAGAAGCTGGCAGCTGCTCAGAGCCGAGATGGTGAAAGGGTCGGTCAAGTCCAGCTCGAAATAAACCACGTGACTCTCCCGGAACGCTGCCTTCGAGTTCTCCGGGATAAAGTCCCACACACGCGTGTATGGCACGTGAATCGTCCCGTAGAAGTAAGATGGGGGGTCTCGCTTGATCGTCCACAGGAAAGAGTTTAGCTCGCTTTGCTGGGGAGAGAGAGAGAGAGAGAGAGAGAGAGAGAGAGAGGTGACAGACATAGGTTGAGAGACAAAGCAACAGAAAAGAAATAAAAAAATAAACAGAAAGGGAGAACAAGACAGTCAGTAATGATTGTGTGTGAGAGAGAGAGAGAGAGAGAGAGAGAGAGAGAGAGAAGGGAGGGAGGGAAGGAGAGAGATGACAGACATAGAGTGAGAGACAAAGCAACAGGAAAAAAAATAATAAAATATACAGAAAGGGAGAACAAGACATTGAGTGAGTGATTGGGAGAAAGAGAGAGAGAGAGAGAGAGAGAGAGAGAGAGAGGACATTGTGAGCAAGAGAAAATAAAGAAAGAATAAAAAGAGATTGAGAAACAGAGCAACAGAAAAAAAATTATTAAATATACAAAAATGAAAAAAAAAAGAGTCGGTGAGCGAGAGTCGGGCAGACAGACAGATTCAGAGCGACAAAAAACAAATAAAGAACAACATTTACAGGGGCATAAAAAGACAGTGAGTGAGAGGGGGGGAGAAAGAGAGAGACGGATGTTTATTCAGAAGTTGCTAATGTCTTTAATAGACGATTAATATCTAATTAGCAACAATTTAACGCCTGGCATTAGCAAATACACATCCGGTGAACTGTCTGACACACACGAAGGGCAAACGCCTTTATGTTCAGAAACAAAATCGATACAATCGGAGACTTGATGCTTAAACACACGAGTGAAATAAACACGGTTCGAAGTACAGAGAGTTGTGCCCTTATACACACGCGCGCGCGAGCACGCACGCGCACACACACACACACACACACTTACTCTGGTGTTGAGGTTGCAGCTGCTGGAGTCTCTGAGGCGGAACCGCTCAGTTCGGTGCTGCTCGGTTCTCCCCATCAACACAAAGCAAGTCTGGAGAAAAGCGGACCAGCGAACATTCATCATTCTCGAGCGTGGAAAGTCCGGGCGAGAAGAAACTTCTAGGACATGGTGAGTGACTCCGACTCGAGGTTCCTCAGGTCCCGCAACGTGCATTCGCGCTCGTCATGACGGTAAAGTCCAGAGAAGTCACAACTGCTACGAGAAACTCACGCGACTCCACAACGAGCCGGTTCCTCTGCGTCCGTCACCGTCTCGCGCTGCAGCTCAACAAGTGACCAAGTCTGTGCGCGAGCGAGGGGCTTTGCGCTGCCTCCCCCCCAGCCCCCTGCTCTCCCCCACACTGAATAAATAAAGCGATTCGAGCATCTCGGACCCCAGCGGGACTCACCGGGTCGAGACGCCATCTTGGATATTCGGGGTTGCCAGATCAACGTCTTTCAGCCGGACACCACAAACCCAACGCTAAACACTCAAGGACTGAAAGCCAAATAAACACTTACCCCCTAAACATCTCCTATTCCCAACCTTCAAACTCTTCAACATCTCATCTTCTCAACATCCTCGAGATCCCACCTGGATTCCCGTCAGCTATCAGGTTGATCAACAATCAATCAAATAAACGTATAAAACACGTACATACAAGCCGATAAAAAAAAAGATTTTGCGTCTCTGTAAAAGTAGCTTTTACAGTAACTTGTGAACTTTTCAACTTTATTTAAAAAGTAAACAGAAACGAAAACATCTCATCAGGTGAATTCCAGACGATCTCAACATGGGCATGTGAAATTTCCCGCGTATTTTTCCTAAATAACTAGTTCATTTGGTCATCTGTGCACTGCACATAGATGACGTCACTGTCAGACGAAGGCGGACCGAGATTAGCGCTGAAGTGTCAGTACACTGCGCGACGTGTGTTCGCGCGCCCGTGTGATGATGTTAATGGAGGTGATTGCGCGCCTTTTGTTGTGTTGTGTTAATGTTGAGTTAATACTTGTTTCATTTGTGAGACGAGGCGTCACGCAGAGAAGTATAACACCAAACACGAGAGAGAAGAGCCTAACAGTAGCTGATAAAGATCCTGACACGGAGATTACATTATCACAGTGTGTGTGTGTGTGTGTGTGCGCGCGCGCGCGCTTCTGGTTTTGAAGTGTCATAAACATATTAAGACATGAACGCTTGTAATGTAAACACACACAAAGAAAGGATAGAGCCCGTTGTCAGTACTTGCTATGCATTTGTGTCTGACTTGTTTGCGTTTATGTCCATAAATGCATGTATAAATACAGTAAACTGTGCATTTAATGTAATGTCAAATTTAAAAAAAAAGCGTGGGTCTTAAAACAATAATTGAACACAAACAAACACAAAAAATACTAACGAGTTTATACAAGCTTTATTTACACTGAGAGCAGATCAGATACTCTCTTGTCTCTCTCTCACGCGCACACGCACGCACGCACACACACCAGTGGCTGACAGACATGAAATCTATGAACTGTTAGTCTGAACAGTCAAGAAAGACCAGTAACAGCTGAAAAATCATGTAACATCATCAGAACATAAATTCAAAACATAAATTCAAAAAAGAACAGCTGCAGCTTCTATACTAGTGGTAAGTGAACACTCTCTCCACTCTGAATGGCTTGAAGAAGATGATGGAGTGAGTGATGAAGCAGCAGCAGGTCTTTGTGGGTAGAGACGGTCCACGCCACAGCAGTTAGTGCTCCAGGTTAGTTAGAGACAGTCCGTGGGTTAAATTCAGCAGCACCAATTCTATTGAGAAGCAGTCATGCAGCCACGCCCCTGACAAGTCATGCAGCCCCGCCCCCGGATGCTCACGCCTTAACATCACTGTAAAAAGAGAGTGGCAGCTGTCAGTCACTCAGAACTTGTGTGTGTGTGTGTGTGTGTGTGTGTGTGTGTGTGTGAGAGAGAGAGAAAAGAGTGAGTTTGTTGTGAGGGAGAGAATTTGCGTTTTGCATGTGTATGAGATTAAGCGAGAGTGTGTACGAGTACGGACTGACAAACAGCTCTCAAAATAAAACTGCTGTGTAACCAGCATGAAGTTTGCTTCAGAGCACAGAAGCATCAGAACCATACAATCACAGTCCAATTCTGCTCTTCATCATCCTCATCCTCCCAGTTTCTCAGGAGTGTCCGCAGAGCTGCTCACAGGTGGTGGTCAGGACTGTGTGGAGGGTGAAGGTTCTACCTGGCTGCGGTGGGCTGCACGTGACCCGGGTACGTCCTTCGACTGCTGGTGGCCTGTCTCTGCCGGGCCAGAAACGACTGAGCCGAGCCTGTGCTGGCCAACCGGTCCTCTGCAGCCTTCTTCTGCAGAGCCATCCCCTGAGAGAGAGAGAGGAAGAGGGGATCATGAGTGAGAGACCTTAACAAAGTGACAGAACAAATGTGTGTGTGATAGAAGCGTGGAGCAGGTGGAATGAGTGGTCAAGAAAGAGAAAAAGAAAAAAAAGAGTGTGAGACGGAAAGAAAAAACAAATACAGACGCAGAAAGAGAGAGAAACAGGCAGTGAGAGAGTGACTGAGAGAGCAAGTCAGAATTTACATAGAAAGTACAGAACGAATGTCCTATATAACAAAAATCCTGTCTAAAGAAATGCTCCGCAGCGAAAATTTAGTCTGAAATATTTTTGCTTTACGAAGAGCACGTCTTTCTTTTACCGCTAGTGTGGATGGAGACGAGAGTCCAGACGTGCAAAAAACAACCGTTTAATCTTTTTTCCACATCAAATAAATTACAAAAACACTCCACAAAATAAAACAAGCTTGCCTTCTCACAGAATCTGCGTCACAAGTGTTCCCAAATAGAGCCGCAATCTTGAAATGACGGCATGCATTTCATCTGCACAACATTATTTCAAGAAGGCGGTAATCATTCAAGTGAGATTATTATCATTATGGCTGCATCATTATATAATTGTACCTTTAAAAGCAACTGCCAAATGGCAAACTTAACAACTGCTATGTAATAGAGCTGCACAATTCTGGAAAAAATGAAAATTACGATTTTTTTTGCTTAAAACAAAGATCACGATTAATTTCACAATTCTTTCGGTATATTTTATTATTTTAAATATTCAACCCTGAAGATCAGGTTGTCATAAAGCAACAAGATAACACTTAGTTATAATACTTCAAATATAAATAAATTAAATAAAACAATGTAATGTTGTAAAAAATAAATAAATCACCATTAAACTTAAACAAGGTACAGTATTATGTGCAGTTGGGGACACAACTATTAGCTCTGTATAAAAGCACTTTTGAAATATTTATCAAACAATAATTATTTTGTAGGGGGGCTAAACATTTTGTCCTCAAATGTAGATGTTTGCTGTATGTGGTTTGCGGAGTGTCGTCTTCTGGTTTGAAACCGGAGTAAACACACACACACACTTCAGAATAAAATCCTTTTTCAGGTAGCAAAATGTCAGAATTGATAGTAGACTTACTTTACCAGTGTTTAATCACTCATTCTCCCCGTTTATTTAAACTCGACTGCCACTCGACTCAACATTCGCGCATGTAATTAGCCGCGTGACCGCTGCTGCGCGAAACCGCAGGTGTTCCTCATGTGCATCCAGCGTCATCACGGCCACGAGAGTCGCCCCAAAATACGACAGAAGTAATGCAAGATCATCTTTCCTTTAGAATATTTAAACGATTGCGCATAACTAATCTTCGCTTGATGCGCAGACGAGTGGTCTGACAGAAACCGCTGGTCGTAGATCAGAGAGTTTGGCAGAATTGTATAAACGCTGAATCGAAATTACAATCTTTTAACAATTAATCGGGTAGCTCTACTATGTAACATGATTTTAATTACATTTATTACCAATATTTTACGCTTTATGATAATATTTTGCCTGAATTTACAAGTCATAGCACAGATTAGATGGATGACTTGTAAAATACATCTCAGCTGAAGTCGTTTTGGACGAACGAAATGGCTCTTGCATGGATTCATTTTGTATGTCAGGGTATAGAAAGACAGAGGTAACAAAAACACAGTGATTGAAAGGTAGTGGAGAGAAGAGAGAGGACTCACCATGTTGTACCAAGCAGAAACAACAAGCCTTTCTTCTTGATCTCTCTGAGATTTTGTCTTGTCATATTCCTTCTACACACAGACACGGAGCAGTGAGACACCGCTGTGTGTGTGTATGTGTGTGTGTCAGACCTCCAGTGAGTGCAGCATCCTCTCCCGCTCCTGCAGCTGGTTCTTCAGGGCCTGCACTTCAGGAGCAGAGCCCTGGTTCTGCTTAGGGTCCAGAGTACGAATGACCTGCACACACAGACACACCAAAAGTTAGGACGGCAAATGAAAACAAAAAAAAAAAGCATTTATGATATGAAAAACCAATGACGTAAAAATAAAATGTGAAAACAAAAGTGAAGCATGGCGAGAGGCTTCTTGAACCTGATTGAACGACATCACTGTCACTCTAGTCCAGGCATGGGCAAATTAAGGCCCACGGGCTAAATGTTTTGATCCAGCTCTTGTAAAAACTTGTAAAAATTAAATGAAAGTGAGGTGAGCTTTGTGAAATGTTAGAATCCATTATGGCCCTGAATAAATTATAAACATACAAATACAACATACAATTTAAAACGTTACTTTGATTAATGATACATGCTTTTTTTTCTTGTATGTACTTCTTAAAAAAACTTGACTTGGACTAAACCTCACAAGTAAAAAAATTGTCAAAGAAAATGTGTTTGGCTTCTAAAAGACTTCATTCATTTTATAGTAATTTGCCCGATAAGAAGAAATACACTGGATGTCACCTAGACTCACGAGCCAATGAGCACCCATGATGTAAACAGATGTCATTTAATTGACAGGTGTTTCGTCCAATCAAAAGTCTCTCCCACAATGGTCAATACGTTGTAGGATTGGATTCCTATGCGTCATTTAGAGATTCCGCTCACACAGACACAAACACACACACGCACACACACGTACGCTCTTGGCTTTCTCCAGGTACTTCTTGTATCTCTCCTCCATCTGCCTCATGTCTTCATCTTTCTTTTTCAGTGCTTCCTCCAGCTCTTCGGTCTTCTGAGCTGAAAATGTTGAGTCAGACCACAGATGATCAACACACACGCACACATTTCCACCGAGTGTCTCACCACTGGTTGTGTGTCTGTTCTCCAGCTCCTCCAACTTTAGGTTCTTCTTTTGAAGTTCAGCCGTGACGTCTCGAAGTTTCTCTCTGTTCAACAAAAAAAGTGAGATGACCTGGTGATCCTTTTGTGACGATAGGAGAGAAATAGAGAGATGCTACTCACAGATGCTCCTGACACTTCCTCTTCATCAGAACAGACTGCAACAGAAGAAAGATGGAGGGAGTGGTTGGATACATGTATGCATAGATGTAAAACACAAGCGTTAAACGTGTGTTAGACTGACGTCGTCTGATCTTGACCCGTGTTCTTGAAGAGACTTCTGCAGCTCCTCCACCTGAGACTGACCCTCCAGCAGACGCTGATTCAGCAGTCTGACACACACAAGCACAGAGTGAACACACGCACACACACGCACACACACGCACACGGCTCTCACCGGTTCTCCGTCTGCAGCTCGTTCTTGCGACCGCTTGCGTCATCCAGGAGACTCTGCAGCAGCGCAATCTGCTGATTGTCGGATCCTTCCTGCGCCAGTTTCAGCATCTTGTTCTCATGCTGCAGGCGAATCATTCGCTCTCTGATACACACACAACACACAATATTTCAGATTCTTTGGAAAACAAAAAAACCTTTGTTTATGAGTGAACGGGTACATGAAAATGTGTGTGTGCACATACCGGATCTCTGGTGTGATGATTTCAGCAGCCAGCGAATCAGATGCTTCGGTACTGCCGAGTGGAAGCAACCCTGACAGAAAGACAGTGATATAATTGAACATACCAGAAAGAATGTGTGTGTGTTGTTGTTCTCTTCAACGAAGCATATATTGACCTGTTATAATAACATACAGGATAAGTTTATATAATTGTATATAGAAAGGCTGCCTAGTTTAGTGCTCGGAACCGAATCACACCTGCACCTCCTTAAAATCTCAAAATCTTTAATTATGGTACTTCATGTTTTCCTTATTTGCTTTGTTTTTTGTGTTTCACTTCTGAGCCCCGAGTGCCGTACGACCGGAATCTCCTAGGAGCTTCGGGTTCATCTTTTCTATGATGCCTCCTGGACATCTGCAGACCTGATGACGCTCTTGATGTGGAGAAATGGAGCTGCCTCTTTCCACACTCAGGAGGGAAACATCTTCCAGAACCATCATTACAATGGCACGGAACAACCAACTGTTCCAATTGTGTAGTGTTAGAATGCCAGAGGACACTGGCACCAGTGAGCCGGGTTCTCGCCAGGGTTTTTTCCTCGTTAGAGAGTTTTTTACCTGGCCACTGTCGCATATGTGCTTGCTCACTGGTCATGGTCATAGTCATAGTGGTATTCATAACCAATTTAACACCAACTACTAATGAATAAAAAGCATCAATCCTCTTCACACATGTGCGCTTTGAGACAGTTAAAACTGTGAAAAGCGCCTTACAATTGCTCTGAACTTGAAACTTTGAACATTGAAATTGAGTGAAATGGTGAGCTCCACCTGCTGTCAGCTGAGACTCTTGTGCTTTAACACAGTTTAGCTCCTCGATCGTCTCCTTCAGCGAGTCCCGTTCTGTCCTCATCCGCTACACACACACAAAAAATCAGGTTATTAGTAGAAGACTTGCCAATTGTATATGTGTCATCCATCATCACTATGACGTCATAGATCTAGTGTGACACTACAGAGCTCTCACTTCTTTTTCTTTCTGAAGAGAATCCACCTTCTCCTTCACTCGCTTGTACTCAAACTCCATCTTGTCTGCCTTCTTGGACTCTTCCGAGAGCTTGTTTTGCAGCTCGACCACCTGTGAGCACACAGGATCGTGGTTAGTCTCGGTGACAACACGTCAGGCCGTCTCGGTATTCGGACCTGTCGTTTGTAGGTCTCCAGCTGTGCACGAGCTGCATTGGCTTTTCGAAGGTCTTCCTCAAGAGTGACAGTGTTCTGCATGTAGCTGGTATTCTTCTCCTCCAGCAGCTTCACCTGCCGCCGCAGGTCACCAAGGTCCTCCAGCTTCTTCTTGTACAGATCCACCTGAGCTTCTAACTTGGACACCTTATCTGACGAGTGCCTGAAACACACACACACACACACACACACACACACACTCAATGTTACAATGCCACAGCTTGACCTCTGATCCCTTTGACCAGTCTCACCTGAGGACATCCATCTCATCCTTCAGCGACTGCGCCTCCTCAGCCAGAGAGGTCAAGTCCTCGTTTTGACCTTTGACATCTGTCAGTTCCTTGTCCAGCTCCTCGCATCGGATGCGGTAATCGTCCTTTGCAGCCTCCAGTCTAAAGAAGGGAAGAATTCATCACAAACTCAGTTAAAGCATAAAAACATACCAGAAAAAAAGAGTGAACAAGATAGTGAAAGTAGGTAAAGTGAGGAAAGTATTCGGACACAGGTGGAGAGACAAAAAAAGTGCAGAGAACGAAAGAGAGAGTAGATGCAGTGAAGAACATGGAGAGAAAGAATAAGCTGTAAGATAAAAAAAAAAAAAAGACGAAATGAAAGGGTAGAGAAATAATGGATAGAAAGAACAAAGGGAAAACAGAATTTAAAAAAAAATTGAGAACAAGATGAGTGAAAGGGTAGAACAAAATAACATAAAATGGCATAATAAAGAGAAAAAGAATGAAAAAGTAGAGAAAAATAAATTGTAGACAGAAAGAAAGGTATAGAGTGAGGTAAAAAGGTAAGAGAGAACAAAAGATTAGAAAAAAAAACAGAAGAATAGAACAAAAAGATGTACTGTATTTTCTGGACTATAAGCCGCTACTTTTTTCATAGGTTTTGAACCATGCGGCTTATACAAAGGTGCGGCTATTCTGCAGATTTTTTTCCACCGCTAGGGCCGCTCTAAGCAGATATAATTAGCAAATATAATGTTTTAATTAGCAAAGTTGCTGCCGTGTTAAAATACAGGTTAGGAAAGGATCTATTTAGTTACATAAATTAATGTTAACAAACATCTCAGTACAAAAATCACAGGAACAGATGTCAAGTAATAAAACAGTAAGTGCACAACATAAAAAAAAGAAAGATTGTTAAGCAGTATGTACTAAAAATTTGAACGGTATTTTAAATACATACAGTACAACGGAATGAATGTCAAGCAATAAAACAGTAAGCGTTTCATTGTTTTATGCACCACGTAAAAACGAAAAATTATCATGCTACCACGTACTATAAAATTTCACAGTATTTAACGGAACGAATGCAAGCAAAAAAACAATAATTACAATGAATTACAAAATATTCATATATAATATACCCTGCTTTTCGCTAGCACGCGTCCCCGCGGATATTAACTTTCAAAGTGTTTGAATGGGGGAACATCAGGCGCAAGCGCACTTAGCTGGGGCTCGTGCAGTGGTCGCAGGGGGACGTCCGACATAGCGATTCGCATCTCCGCGCCGAGACGCGTCCACCGAGGCCCTTCTCGAGTCGCTACGAGCATCCTCCACCGAGACACAGTCGTTTAAGCTCGAGACGTAGCCGGGTCTTTCGGGGGTAACGGCTCAAAAATCTACATCAGCGGGCCGCGCGTTCGCGCACAAATATTGCAAAATATTTCTTTTGTAATTTGTGCATATGTAATAAAAAAATCCGCAAAGCCGTGAATCCGCGAACATACGTAATAATGAAAAAAAATCCGCGAAGCAGTGAATCTGCAATAGTCCAACCGCAAAGTATCAAGGGAACACTGTATTTAAT
>MU204310.1:5112731-5169374 GCA_017309775.1 Paedocypris sp. Pulau Singkep
TCCTCTCAGGGAACAAGGGTTTCAGTCAAAACCTGGAGAGTTTTGCAAGCCACAGATATGTATGTTTTTGGTTTTTTTTTTTTTTTTTTTTTTTTTTTTTTTTTTTTTTTTTAAATAGAGCGGATTTGGCTTGTATACAGGTGCGGCTTATAGTCCAGAAAATACGGTAGATAATTTTATGGTAGGAAGAAATAAGAGTAAAGAAAGAAACACAGTGTAGAGAGTCTGAAAGAGTAGTGAACGTGAAAACTGAATTGAGCAGATAATCAGAAGTAGAAAAAAAGGTCAAGGGAGGTCAAGAGAAAGACGTGCTTTAGAAATGTGGGTGAGTCTTTGGTTTGGGGGTGACCTTTGACCTGATTCAACCCTCTACTGTGCACTCCACCTCTCATCACATGCAGCTACGTAGACTATGGTGAGGAGAAAGTGCAAAAACAGTTGCTGCAGTGATGAGTCGAGGGGTCAAGTGCTGTTACCTCCACAGAGATGGAGCTGATGTAGAGCCGAGAGGGCAGAGACTGGCACTGCCAGCACATCTGAGATTCCTCCAAACAGCTCATCCTGCCAGTGTAGACCACACACCAGCCATTAACAAAACCTGCACCGTCCCAATACCTTTCCAGCAGAGCTGCACGATTCCGGATAAAATGAGAATCAGGACTTTGTTGCTTAGAATAAAGATCACGGTTATTTCTGGATATTTTATTATTTTAATTATCTAACCCTGAAAACCAGGTTGTCAAAAAGCGTTAGAATAACACATATTACTCTCTGATTTAAATTTAAATAAATGGAATGAAAAATATAAATGTAAAAGTAACGTTGTTACTTTAAACAACGTAAACTACTAAAAAATCACCATTAAACATAATAAAAATAAGCATTCCAAGGTAGTATTATGTACAGTTGAGAACAAAATGATTAGCTGTTTAAAAAGCACTTTTGAAACAATAATCATTCTGTAAGGCGGCTAATAATTTTTTCCTCAACTGTAGATTTTTGCTGTACGTATATTGTTTTCTGAGTGTAGTCCTCTGGTTTGAAGCCCGAGTGAACTCACACTTATTCAGAATAAAATCTTTTTTCAGGAACTAAAATGTTCAAGTTGGCAGACACTCACTCATTCTCCCTGTTTATTTTCAGTTTTTTTAACTCAACTGGCTCAGGTAATAAACGCATATGACTGCACCGTGCGTCATCACGCCCACTGGGACTGTGCAGTGTTTCTACCATTAAATTAGAACGGCGCCCCAAAATACAACAGAAGTAATATAATACGGATTTAAATTATTGCGTGTGGCGGATATTCTCCCTGATGCGCGCACACACATGGTGCTTCTCAATATGCCTCCTCATGTCCTCAATCCTCCCTCCTCTTCCCGAATGACCCGGAAATTGATTGAGCTTGGACATCTTGAAGGACATCTCAGTTCTCTAATTGCACCCTGAGAAGGCGAGGAGCGAGGGTGGAGGAGGCTTCTGGAGGCGTCATGAGCGAGGATACACCAGTGTATGCTTAGCAGAAGTGTTTTACAGACTTAGCGTGACACGCGTCTGAATTCTCCGCCCTCTTCACGTCTGCACCAACCGCGATTGAGTGCATACTTTTTGTAATTGCTGGCTATGTTTTGATTACGTTTAATTTCGATATTTTTTTTTTAGAAAATATTTTATATTTTTAATTCTTTAGTGGCATATTGCTTTTTAATCACTAAACGGATGTTCCTAGTAACATTCTTTTGAATTGAATGCCTTATTGTCATTGTAAAATATTTCTTTATTGATTTTGATAGGTGTATTTAGTTAGGGCTCAAATGAAACAAACAAATTACCATTTATAACTGTTCTGTAAAATTCCTTCTACATAAGACTGATGAGGAGACAGTTAATCAAAGGATGCCTGAATCTTCATAAACTTCAATATATACTTAAAGCACTTTTATTTAATTATACAATTGTATGTAGCCTGTTGTTTTTCGTACAAGGGAATTTTACAATTGTAATACACAAATGTATGTTTTGTTAAAATACAAGAACTGTTGTAGACTGTTTGCGGAGTTTGAAACCTTTACAACATATATCACAGATATATATTAACTTATATATTACAGATCCAGCTGTGTGGTGTCATCATTAATTGATGACGCTTTGAAGTGACGCGGTAGAAAACGAGAACATGTCATTTCGCTTGATTCGATTGCTCCGACCTGGCGGCCTTTCCTTTCTTCCTTCTCCCGCATCCTAGAGGGATGGAGCCAAGGACCAAGGAAAGGACGCGAGGACGCACAAATAAAGAATTGAGAAGCACCTACACACACAAACACACGTTCGTCGGAGATCAGAGAGTTTGGCAGAATCGTATACAGTAATCCCTCGCTACTTCGCGGTTCGACTATCGCGGATTATTTTTCTTTATTACATATATTCGCGGATTCATTTTTTCCCGACCGTATCTCGGCGCGGAGATGCGAATCGCTATGTCGGACGTCCCCCCGCGACCCCCAGCAGCGGGAAACGTGCGCTCGCGCTTCATATCCCCCCATTCAAACACTTTGAAAATTAATATCTCCGCGGGGACGATGGGGAGATGTTTGTTAACATTACTTTAATAAAGAATACTACGTGAAAAAAGTGTTTTAAAAGCCTGAATAAGTGTTAAATACGTAAATGGTGTGCCTCTACTTTGCGGATTTTCACCTATTGCGGTCGGGCTTGGAACGTCGCGATAAACGAGGGTTCACTGTAAATGCTGGATTAAGATCGCGAGGGGGGTAGAATCAAGATTGCGATCTTTTAACGATTAATCGGGCAGCTCTACCTACCAGCTTCTAACCTTCAGCTGAATCTCACAAAAACACGTGTGGATCACCCTTCACCCCAAAATCAAAGCGTTCCCCGTGATGAAGCAGACGAGAGCTCAACGCAACAGAGCGTTAGTGGGTCACCGTGAGCACCAAGTGTCACCTGAACGTCTCCTCCTGCAGCTGCTCCAGCTGTGTCTGCAGCTGCAAGTGTCTGCGACCTGCCGGGCTGTTCACGTCCTCCATGGAGTCGGACTGGTTGAGCCTCTCCATCAGAACCTGATTCTCGGCCAGCAGACTGCTCTTCTCTTCCTGAAGAGCCGCCACCTGAGGGTCAGAGAGGGGGAGGGTCACAACCACTCAATCCTCCATCCCATCATGCAGCGCCATACCTGCATGTCCAGCTCGTGACATCGCTGAGCGATCTCCTCTTTACTGGTATGAGCCTCGTTCAGGTCCTCCAGCGTCTTCTTCAGCTGTACAAGCACACACACACACACACACACACACACACACACACACACACACACACACACACGCTCACTTGGCTGGCAACTGAGTGTCCCTCAATTTATTGGTTTTAATCTCACCTGTCTGTCCAGATCCACGTACGAGTCACTGCCCGTTGACACCGGTGTCTCTTTACTCATCAGCTGCATACACACAACAGTCAACACAAAGTCAAGACACACACACACGCACAGTTGCGTGTAATAACCTCTTGGATAGCTGTCATGACGACGTGCTGCACAGACTCCTCCATCATCATAATGGTCTGGATGTACTCTAGAAGATGGGAAAATCGGATTAACCAAACTACCAACATTGCTTGAGAACTATAGCATGTTATTCCAAGTGAGGGTGGTAAGTGTATCAAACACACACACACACACACACAGAGGACATTTTTTCCCCCTAATTTTTGAACACAGAACAACATTTTTCTTTTTAAAGACGATTTTTCCTCTTATTTGCATAGCGACTTTGGATTGGTCTAAGAAAATGCTATATAAATAAACTTAAACTTGGACTTGAACACACACAATGTTCTCTCTCTGTTTGTGTACTGAAAGTGACATACGTAACTGTTGTTTCACTTCACAACTACAGTCTTTTCTCTCTGTCTGTTTACGGCCCCGCAGTGTAATACAATCACAGGAAGTCCTGTCCCTCACCCTGCTTCTGCTCGCAGTTCACAGCACAGCCCAAAATCAGCTGCAGCATCCGGCCCAGTTCCACAGCATCTGAATGTTCTGCGATTAAGACCACGTCAGGAGGGGAGAAGTCTGAGATCTGCTGCCCCAAAATCTACAGATACACACACACAGGGAATTAAAGTGTGTGAAGAAGAATCTGTGTTTAAATGACAGAGAGATGCTTAACATTTCTCACCTCATGATTATAATCCAAAATCCCTTTCAGTATTTTCTTCAAATTACTGGTCTGAAAAACACAGTGAGACGTATTAATTGTGAAACAGAAAGAGAGGGATGGCTGAGGACAATTTGAGAATACCTTTAACCTCCAGTTGTCCCCAACATCAGCTTTTATTCTGCTTAGCCAGGCATCGGTGAAGTATGTGATGTCACTGAGAGAAGAAAAGAGAGCGACCGACAGAGAGAAAAGTGAGACGGCGTGTGTCTGTGTGTGTGTGTGTGTGTGTGTGTTTATGTGTGTACAAGAGAGAGTGAGTGAACCAGAAAGAGAATACAAAAATGAAACAAAGAAAGGGAGACTTAAACAGAATGAAGAAAAACAGTGAAACACAAGAGAGTTAAAAAGAGAATTGAAAAAATAAAAAGTGAAAAAATAAGAGTGAATTAGAAAGAGTGAAACGGTATTAAGAGGGTGTGAAAGAGAAAGAGAGTGTAACACAAAAGAGATAAAGAAAGTGAGAGTAAGGAGAGAGAGATGTAGTTATTA
This sequence comes from Paedocypris sp. Pulau Singkep, assembly GCA_017309775.1. Lineage (NCBI taxonomy): Eukaryota > Metazoa > Chordata > Actinopteri > Cypriniformes > Paedocypris > Paedocypris sp. Pulau Singkep. The sequence goes on from MU204310.1 coordinate 5,117,456, forward strand.
AGGAGTGCACGTGTGTATGGAATCTCTCACATCTTCTGCAGAACTTGAGCCATGGCAACACCACTGGTCAGATCTTCCACCGTGGAGCACGAAGCCTCCACAGAAAACGTCTGGATCTGAATCACACAGAATTATTCAAGTTAAATGAAAGACGAAAAGAAATGGATCCAGCTGCTGCTTCTACTATACTAAAGATGAAAAGAAATTTCCATTTCTGCCACACTGAATCCACAAAGGGGAACTGTTCCGATGTAAAGTAAAAAACATTCTGTTCCTGAACAAAGTCATCAAAAAAAAAATCAAGCTTGCTTTACGTTTTTTCAGCAAGTCATTATTTAAAAACAGAGAAAATGAAGTAATTCAAACAATGACGATAAAACAATCTCGAGTGATCTGAGTTGTACAGAATCAGATTAAACACGGTTTCTTGAAACACGGAATGCTGGAATGTTTTTCATGAAAAACAAATAAAAAAATCCTCAATCCTGCTGGACTAGATAAGAATCTACCAAGGTCTCAAGTCAATAATAAACACCCTCATTGAGTCGAATGATTGTTAGAATAATAATAATGAGAGAGAGAGAGAGAGAGAGAGAGAGAGAGAGAGAGAGAGAGAGAGAGAGAGAGAGAGAGAAGAGCTTGTGAGTCTCTAAAGCAGGTGAGAGAGGAATGTCAGGGTGTGTGCCGACAACAACATTGACTTCTGCAGAAGAACCAAAGTGAAAACAGCAGTGCCTGCAGCAAACTGAACAAACAGCAGCTGAACTCTCCATTTACACAGGCCAGCACGCAGACAGACAGACAGACAGACAGACAGACAGACAGACAGACAGACAGGAAAGGATCACGATCACGTGCTCGGGTTTACATGTGTCAGGTGTAAACAATCCGATTAAGACGTGACACATCGACTCCTTTCACAGTGTAACCAACCCACGTTCTGAAGGAGTGAGAGAGAAAGAGAGACAGAGAGACACACGGAGAGAGAGAGAGAAAGAGAGAGAGAGATGGGGGGCGCACAACAGCACGTGACTTATGGTTCCAATCCATGAATCGATTAGCGGACTAAAATCAAAGTGAAAATTAAATTGCAGCGAAATTCTCTGGGTCTCGGAACGGCCAATCGACGCTGATTAAATCGTTGTCACGTGAAAACCGAGTAACGTCCCGGCGTTTTAACGTAAACATCGAGATTCAGAAAGGAACCGCGCTGATCGGAGTTTTCCAAAACGGGTCGGTTCAAAACACGCATCTCAGCCCCACAGAAGCCACGGACAGTTCGGCTCGTCACTCACCCACGTCAGGAGACTTTCACACAGCTCCACTCGATCCGGAGTCTCGGAAGAGCTCATGTTCGATTCTTCTCGGTCTGGTCTGGGAGGTCCGAACTACAAATGTGAACAAAATAGTAGCTTTGAAGTTCACCTGTCTATTCCGAGAAAAATCTATTCTAATTAAACATGCGAAAATTCACATGTGATAAATAAACAGTCAGACAAACGGCAGCGGTTTCTCTGACGGGCTTTTTTTTCAAGCCAGACGAGCCAGGTCCTTCAGCTGCCACCCTGCAGGATCACTGGACACCTATTTGCCTGGTCTAAATCACCCAAACTGCATCGCTAAACGTTTACAAACAACAAATCGTTTTTATACTGTTACACTGAAAGTACTATGAGAAAATATTGTGTATAACAATAGTAAAATACATTTTTCTCACTCCATCAAGACAGGCAGATGAATGAAAAACCCTCGATGACGTCAGAAAGAACGCGGAACTAACACACCTACTCCTTTGACAGAAGCCGACTCGAGGCCCGAAGCTGCTTGTTTCATGATGTAAGTTGCGGAACTAACCTCTTAACAAGTAAGATGTATATTTTTTGGACGTGCTGTAGATGGTTGAATTCTCGTTTCTTTCTCAAAGATTCAGTCAGAGACGAGTTGAAGCGTCGCCGATTCTGTGACGTGCACGCGTGATGGCGGTTGTGTGTTTTTGTCAGTACCGGGGGACATGAGCTGCTGTAATGGACGCGGATGACTTCGCTCTGACCACAGCGGAAGACTCGCTCATCGAGGGTGTGAGTGACCCGGTTCTGCTGGTGTTGGTTCTCAGCTGCGCGTTCCTGGCCGGCCTAGCGACGCTCCTCTGCAGGTGAGTGACACTTGTTTTTTTTTTGTTATTGCTGAGTTCCTGAAGATGATAGACAGACAGAAAGAAAGGAAGAAAGAAAGAAAGTGAAACCCGAAGACAAACAACGAGACAGACTGACACTCCGTTGACAGAAAGTTCGCTTCCACTTTTCAGCTGTGCTGAAGTCTGACCTTTGACCCCGCCGCACTATTAAGGGTCTCATCATGGCTCTCCGGTTTTTCTGTATTTATTTGCAATAACAGATCAAAAGTCCTAATTTCTTAGTTTCACTGTGTTGTGGCCTAATGGGTAGAGTAGTTAGCGAGTTTGAAGTTACACACACCCTGTGAGGTGAATAACCCCGCAGCAGTGGGCAGCCTAAAGCTGTGGCATATTAGATGGTCTGTGTCTTGCCCAGGAAAACTCACCAACTGGGATTCAAACCTGCTATGCATCACAACTGCGTTGAACTTGCTACAGAACTCTTTATGTTTTGGGTGTGTTATCATTTTGATGAACTATTATAAATATTATGTCCTGTCACAAAAGTGCAATGACAACACAAACTAGTGAAAGACTCTTTTTACATTTTGTTAAAATGGCAAACAATAAAGAGTTAAGCGGTTGTGGTTCAGTGTAGCTTCAGTGCAGAACTGTTTTGGACACTGAAACCTTCATGTTATCCACTACTCCGGGTTTGTGTGTGTGGAACTTCACGGGATGGATAAATGCAGAGCACAACTCTATTACTCAAAGCTCTATACTGTCCCTAGTGGCCAGATTGACAAACGCACACACTCACTTTACTTTTCACTAGTAATAACTAGGTGACTGATTGTGTGTGGTTGATCAGAATATGACGCTGACGCCTGTGTAGCTGCTCATCTATTAATAAATACGAGCAGGGGACAGATGTTTCCTCTGGTCTGAAAAGTTACAGCATCTGTGAGGGCTCTGAGTGAATGTGTGTGAAACTGTTCTGAGTGTGACTAGTTAGTATGTGAGTGTAAATAAACAAGAGTTTTATGGGCCTGAGAGTGAGAGCATGTGTAAGAGTATTGGATCAGGAATTGTTGCTGCATTAGACTTGATATGAAATGCCTCTTTGTGACTCTGATGAATCAAAACATGTGATGGGGACTGATATGATACTACATAGAGCATTAAATTGCTGCACTAGAAAATGAAAATTGGTACAGTGTGTGTATGTTACGTGTATTATATACATGACAATCAAGACATTAAGATGAGTAAAAAACTTTCCAGTAACTAGTAAAAAAAGGTTTCTAGGGGTAAAAATGCACAATGTTCTGAGTGGATCTAACGACGGATCAAACGCAGGAACGAGCAGCAGCGGATTCACCCCGAGAACCAGGAGCAAGTGCGTGTGGTTCGGGAACAGCTGCAGTCCGAGCAGGTGAGGGTCAGGCCCGGAATCCTGCTGCCGCCTTCGAAAGGTCCATTAGAACCACTGCCGTGTGTCCTCAGGTGGCATCTTCCGAGGCCCGGCACCAGTTCTACTCGGACCTGACATGCCCAGTCTGTTTGCAGCAGGCGGTGCTGCCAGTGGAAACCAATTGTGGACATCTGTTCTGCGGTGAGACCTGATTCTGTTGTACCGTGTTGGTGTGACGTCACTGACCTGCTTTGTGTCTAACTCAGGCTCCTGCATCGTCGCGTACTGGAGATTTGGAACCTGGCTCGGAGCGATAAGCTGCCCCATCTGCAGGCAAATGGTAAAGCATCTAGGGCTCAATAGCTGACGTGATTGACACGCTCCGAAAAAGTGTTTGGATGGAATCTGCTGTGATCCATTTCTAGGATGAGTTTGTTTCGTTCATTGACCTTTTTACCTTTTTTTCGGGCTGGTCAGGTGACGTTGCTTTTCCCACTATTCCAAGACAGCGGTGCACCCACACCTGACGGCCAGACAGATCCAACCCTCATCCTCCATGACATCAACGATTACAACCGCCGTTTTTCTGGACAGCCACGTTCGGTAAGCACACATTTCCTACGAGTGCCCGAAATCCTTGAAAATGCTTGAATTGTAAACAGTGTGTTTTCAAGGCTTTTAAAATGCTTGAATTTTGAATGAACTGCTTGAAAATGCTTGAAAATTTTATTATACAGAGGAATTTGCACGTCCTCGGGACTGAACCGGAACTTAGGCGGAGCGTCTGGTACTAACTACTACAACTATATTATATAGTGTATTTCAATGATCAAAGCTGCTTTTTGTTTTATAGAATGCTTGAAATTTGCCTAGGATGAACAGCAAAATGCTTTTTAAAACCCTGACCCACCTGACTCTTTTTCTGTCCAGACGATTTAAAACACTGATTCGTTCCACAAATGATAACGTTTTGGTTCGTTTGAGATTTTGAAGCCGTGTTCATACTAAACTTTAATCAACTTGAGACGTGTTTTCAGATTCAGCAGTGACAGGCGTGGTCACGTGAAGTGGCGACAAACTATTGAATATGCAGTGGTCCAAAAACCTTTTTGTCGGCATGGACCGGTTGCGACGACAAAATATTTAAAATTTGACAGTTATACCAAATGATGAATATAAAATAATTTAACATTTTAAACTCACTGGAACCAATGAAGACAGTCGTGTTGTGCTGTTTTAAGTTTCTTTTTATATCAAAAAAAATGTCAGACGCCTTTTGGATCGAAGCGGTAGAAGATGAATGAATAAAACTTAATTTTTTTTAATTGAACTTCACATTTAGAGAACATTCTCCCCCAAAAATAATAACGTTTCATTTTGATTTAGGCACAGCTTTTAAATATACTTTTTTACCACAACTGTAAGGTGCTGAAAAAACTTCAACATGGATCTTGAAAGTGCTTGAATTGTATCTTTCAAAAAGTGTAGGAACCCTGAGACACACTTGGCCTTACTCTTCCTCTGACTCTCTCTGCAGCTGCTGGAGCGTTTGCGGGACGTCCCCACGTTGCTGCGACATGCCTTCAGGGAGATGTTCTCTGTTGGGGGTCTGTTCTGGATGTTCCGTATACGCATCCTACTGTGCCTGGTGGGGGCACTGACGTACTTGGCGTCTCCGCTGGATTTTATCCCAGAGGGCGTGGTGGGACTGCTGGGCTTCCTGGATGACTTCTTCGTTATCCTGCTGCTATTTGTCTATATCGCCATCATGTATCGCGAGGTGGTGACGGCGAGGCTGGCCAGCTGAGGGTCCTGGAATTTGGGCCGAAGAAACGTCCTGTGTTTGCTTCACATCTCTGTGCTGAGACTTGTGGAACTGAAGCTCCTAGTCAAGCCGTGTTCATATGAACAACAGGCTCATTTCTGAGAGACTGTTACAGTCCACGTCCTTCACACACACACAAACCCTTTTCGTCCTGTCAGTAACTTTATCTGCATTAAAGAGAGAATATTGAGAACTTCAAATGAATCTGAGTGTGTGCTGACTTATATGTGATGTAATTCACTTTACCGGCAGCAGGTTTACAGTCATTTATCACACACTTTTATCCAGACCATCTTAACATTACAATGTTTTATGCATGACTGTGCCCGCTATCTAGAGAGTGAGGTGTCTGTCACATTCAAACAAACAAATCATTTCACATAGGAATTAATTCATCTTTAGTAATTTAATCAGTGTTTGGTCCATGGTCATCACTCAACGCAGTTTATGGTAATTATGAATTTACATCAAAACAATAAAAAAACGTGTTTTTATTTTTGCCAATTTCCGTCTTAAGCCCTAGACTGAAGGGGTTCAGGAGTCTGCTGGAGGATCTTCAGGCTGCTCTTGCTCGCCCCGCTGCTCTCTGAACTCCCTGCGAGCCTCTTTGTTGCTCTCCAGCAGCTCCTGCAGCTTCTCCTTCAACGCATCATTCTTCTCCTCCATCTCGTCCAGACGGGAGCTGATCTGCTCCAGCATGCAGTCGATTGCTGCAAACTCTGGAGAGAGAGAGATGATCAAACTCCATTATTGACCTCCACCTGACCTTTACTACACCTTCCACTCAAACACATTGTTTTTGTAGTCTTGCCACAAACGTGTTGTTTAATAAAAAATTTAAATGAATAACAAACAGCAGAAGCAGTAGAAACACAGACATGCAGACAAATAAAATAAACACAAGATAACATAATTGTACTCGTAGAAATAAACAATGAGATTGTGCGCTACGATTATCTCGCATTATAATAGTTACTATTACAAGACACTTTATTTACATTGCAACACACACTATTTTAACCGCCTATAAAACTATAAATAAAGACACAATTACCTTCTTCGCTCAACTCCTCATCCTCTTCATCGTGAGTTATTCCGCTGTCAGATGAAATATTGGGTTCTCCGTTTGGTCCAGACATTTTAAATAAATTAGGACCTACGTAAGAACTACAAACTGTGCTGAGTCCGCATAAACAGCAAGCTCATTACACAATTGAAACACGCCATTCAAAAAATGTTAGAACTAAACAGAAAACAAACACTATTATTCGGCAAGAATCAGAAGGTTTCGTATGACTATGATGCGATTTTCAGAGAAGGTCAGGTCAGCTGATTAAGAGCTGCCCCGTAATGCGCCTGACAAGAAAGAAAGAAAGTCTACAAAAAGAAAAACTTTAAGAATTAAAACTACTGGATGAATATAACCAATAAAACGCAACGTTCCACATGTCTCTGAGACTCAAAAGCTTTTTAAAAACATATTTCTGGCGTCCTGCGGGACATCTCGTTGAGACGCGTTGTTATGACGTCACGTCGCATCCACTGATCAATCACGCGACTGCAATGAAGAGACTTTAGCCACGCTGGACCAGTGTGTTGAGATTGGTCAGTTTTAGATTAGCTCAGATGGAGAATTTAGCAGAAGATTTGCGAGAGTTTCTGCAAAAACATCCTTCACTGCAACTGACGGAGTCGAAAAAGGTGTGTGCGCCCGCCCATGTGTCACTCTCTCTGCACGTGCGACTTTTTTCTCACGGATTTTCTGTCTCCCCATATCTCCGTTTCTTAAGATATCTGATGCTGAGTCGATTGTTCTTGCAGATCAGATGCTCACTGAACGGCCACGAGCTTCCCTGTAGCCTCCCGGAGCTGCAGCGCTTCATTTCGGGCAAGAAATATGTGAAGCTGAGCACCGGCGCTGCGTTTGACTACAGCCAGTACGAGCCGCACATAGTCACCAGCACAAAGCAAGAGTGAGCGGACACACACACACACACACACACACACACTGCAGGCTCTCACTGACACTGTTTCCACAGGAACCGACTCTTCTGTAAACTCACGTTACGTCACATAAACCGCGACCCCCATCACGTCCTGCGTCACGTCGGCGGCCACCGCTACCAGAAAGCCTTGCGGCAGTGTGAGTCCCTGCATCCCTGTGTGTGAGAGACTCCGTGTGTAAGTGTACTGGTGTGTGTGTGTAGATGAGGAGTGTGTTCGTCAGGGGCTGGAGTTTGTCCCGGTGCAGCTCAGACACAGACAGAGGGTCCGGCAGGGGCCCGAGCCCTCAGGAAGCAGCGAGCGACGCAAGGGGACCAACGACAGCGGTGTCTGTACCCCGGGACCCAGTGATGTGGAGGATGAGGCTGATTCGGATGACAGCATGTCTGACCTCTATCCCTGTAAGTGTAGAGGGGGCTGGAGAAGAATTGTAGTATCACTGATTGTGGTATTAAACCGCTTTTGAGTTGTGCGACAATATGGATTTTACAATACCGTGGATACCGTCACACATTCATGAATTACAATTTTATACATATGTATATAAACTAGGGCTGTCAAACAATTAATTTTTCTAACTAGTTAATCGCACGTCCCTGACCAAATTAAACACGATTGGATATTGAGGTGTAATATGTAAATGAATGTCAACACTCAAACACTCAATTGAAATACTGTGAAATAATGTAGCTGGGCTCGACAATATAATATGGCCCGGTGGACCGAACATACTTTTAAAACCATCCGGGCCACCAGACTGGTCCAACCGCTGTACAAAAAGTCTCGTTTTAAAAAAAACTCATTATTTACTTGTGGTTCTATTTTTGATTTCTGTTAAATCGTCTCGCTAGCTAACCAACACTAGCACGGACATTATGTGATCCCGTGTCCCGACAGACTTATAGAAGCAGCGGTTCATTCGCTCCGCCTCCGCCGCCGTGTTCGTCTCCCTCGCGGCTTTTATAGCATATACGCGCGCGACCTGACCAGCAAAGTAACGTGCAAGAAGCAACGTCCTGCGCCGTGATAAAACGCTCGTTAAAGCTGGGCATCAAAAACGTAAAGCAAGATTAAATAAAGCAGCACGGGAGAAAAAAGACGGCAACAGCATGTTTTACCAATAGTCTCTTAAAAGGAAGGTTTGTTAAATCACGACGCATTTATGTATAATGCTAACGCGACTTTCTTTACGCCTTTCACAACTGAAACGACGACACACTTTACTATTAAACCAAAGTATAATGGCCAAACTACTATCGTGAATATTACCCAATGAACATATTTGCGCAGGATGCAGCCTAACACTCATCACACAAGTTCCTAAACTTTTCTCCAAGTTTTTAAACGTCTTCGACGATTGAAGTTGTTTATTCGATGTAATTATTCATGGTCTTTAACTCCAAGAATGTCTGGATACTTTTATTAGTTGAAATTAAATGTTCTTAGAAAATATTAATTTAAATTTTGTAAGGTCAAAGGTTTTTGGCGTTTAGATCACTGTGGTAGGAGTGAGTAAAAACACTTTACTATGGCACTTGTAAGTCACTACTGTGATGCTGCTCTTTGCTCGTTTTATTTGTAACTTACTTCATTTTTGGCACTTGGAGGGTAAATGTTCTTTTATTATTACTATGATTGTTACAGACTGATTAATTCTGAACAAGGCAAACCAGACAATGCAGGGGAACTATGACAAAGCTGCCAAAAACACTTAAATAGTGCTAGCTTCTCAAGATTAGGCCGAATAGTTTTCCATCTGGTGATGGAAACACCAGATCATTGGTTCGATTCTCTGGAAAAACTGTACAATTTTTACTAATCTTGACAAATTTTAAATGACATCTAATTTGCTTTAGATAGAAGCATCTAATTAACAGTATACAATTTTAAAAATGTTTTTTTTTTTTTTCTTATTGTCTACCCCTGTACAGTATAATTTTTGTTCAATTTGCAATGTATTGTCTTTGTTTTTTAACCCTTCGAGGCACTTTTTTCGAGATAAAATACACAAAAAAGTAAATGTTGGCATATAAGTGTTATCCATCAATTGAAAATTTGAATACATCTTTTTTTAGGTTACACTCTTAATAGAAACAGGACGTTGTTTTTTTTGTACTAATAATAAAACTAATACGTGAAGCATGTTTTGCCTTCTCTTTGTCAGATGAAAACAAACTGTAACGTAATTAAAACCTATCACTCTAACATGAAACTTATGTCTACATAAAGCTTAGAATGTCTGTTTTTAAAAATAAGTGTAAGTAAATACAGTGTTGTCTGTTTATCTAACCCGTATGAATCTAAAGCTTCTGCTTTTTGAACAGAGCAAATTATTTGCAGTTGAAAAGGAACAAATAATTAACGCGATTAAGCACTTAAAATGAATCATGTGCGTTAAGACGTTTAATTAGATACGTTTAATAATACTAATTTCTTTAAATAAAGTTACAAAACAGATTTTGTGTGGAAATAATGTAATAAGGTCTACTAAAATGTAAAGTTCCATATGACTTTGTGGGTGCTCTATTAATTCAGTTACAATGCTTTTAATGTCTCCATATTGTCATTTGCAGTGTTAAAAGTTGTAATGAAACAAATGTTATTTCAAATGTATCTACACTTGTATAGAAATGTAATTCATGAATGTGTAATGGTATTCACATTATTGCTAAATCCATATTGTGGGACAAATCAATGTTATTAATGTTCTTGATGTGATCTTGATAAATTCATATAAATTAATATATGAATGCATTTTGAAACGCAAAACTATTTTTTTTATTTTAGCCATGGTAACGTAATCTTTTCCTGTTTCTCCAAAGCGTCTCTGTTCACGCTAAAGCAGCAGCAGAAGAACGAGGAGTGTGAGACTGACGAGGACGTGTCTGACATGGAGATGGAAGCAGAACCAGAACCACAGCAGCCCAAGCGCAGAAAGGTCTGAATCATATTTACTAAGATTTGACTCCCGTATTAAGAATTAATTTTCTACAATGCAATTTCTCAATATATTTAGACTGCAAATATATTAAATTTCTGCTCGGGTTTATCTAAAATTACAAGAACGCATGTTTTTTTGGTTCTCAAACCTTTTTCTCTTGTGTGTTGAGTGTGCCTTCCGACCCTGATTTTCATAATGAAATGACTGGATTTTTTTCAGCCTCAAGCAACGGGATTCAGAAAGAGAATAAAGAAGAACCAGAAAAAGAAGGGCTTCAAGTGTGTGAATGGAAAATAAAATATCCTGCTCCAGAATCACGTGTCATGAAAGTGAAACGTGCATAATAAAATGTCAATTGGCAACAACAAAAAAACAGAACCAAAATAATAAATATAAAAAAAAAAAAATGTAAACTGAAACGATGTTTTGTGTCTTGAGTAAATAAGACAAAACTTAACACTAAAACTTTTTTTTTTGGTAATTGGTTTTGTCTTTTGTAAAACTTGTTGAATGAACATTTGGCCCTAAATTAAGTCTTTAATGAAGCCAGTAGTAAGAGATGCTGTGCTTCCATAAGTTGAATGCATAATAAGTAATTGTGTCAACACTGACTACATTTTATTAACCCGTGTAAATGAAAAAATAGATTTCCCAAATTTCAGCTGTTTTCAAATCTCACGCATCCTCATATACAGTGGGATAAGTAATAGTTCGTATTGCCTTATATTTGAATAGTTAACCTCCTGAGTCCTGAATTTTTACGTTTTAGTAAAAATGGCGGAGTAGGAAGGAAGTTCTGTTGGCTGCAGTGCGAAGGAAGTATTTAAAGGGCTGCAGTGCGAAGGAAGTATTTAAAGGGCTGCAGTGCGAAGGAAGTATTTAAAGGACTGCAGTGCGAAGGAAGTATTTAAAGGAAGACTGAAGTACCGTTGAAACGTGTAAGGTATGTCAAGAATTTAAAACCCGCAAGCCTGTCTGAGATATATGAATCGCTAGAGTAAATTTAAATATAAGAGACACTATGAACATGTTTTAAGTAAAGAAAATAACTAAAGTAAATATTTAGTACGTAGTAACATGTAATATCTTCATTTGTACACATCGCGCTCCTAAAAGCCTATAAGAATATAAGATCGGGTCTCGGGAGGTTAAAATTGGCATAATTTCTGACATCTGATTTCTTTAAACGTTCACTTTTTGGCCTTACCGCCTGCGCCTATAATAAGCGCCTTGCGAACTAAACTGACGTCATCCTTTCAGAGAAAAGGGACAACGGTGACATCTTGTGGGCAAAATGTGCACAAGCGCCTTGTGAACTAAACTGACGTCATCCTTTCAGAGAAAAGAGACAACGGCGACATCTTGTGGGCAAAATGTGCACAACTATTTAAAGAATCTTGCAGTGTATGCTATAATAATAATTATATATATACTGTGTGTATATATATATATATATATATATATTTGTGTGTGTGTGTGTGTGTGTATAGCCGGGTCGTAATTAAAAGTTGTAACAGTAGTGTGATATAGTGTATTAAAGTATGTATATACGTACGTGTATAAAAATTGAATTAATGAATGTGTGACGGTATCCATGATATTGCTAAATCCATAACGTGGCTCAACTATACACTGGTTTTCACATTCGTACCGGTACCGCACAGACCTATGTAATCGAATGTAATGAAAAATAAATATGACTCCTTAATGTTAAATAACTCAGTATGTATTATAACATTCATTTTTACTTACGAACTTCACTGCATCAGTAAAAAAACATCCTGTCTCGTCGTGCTCTCATGCATCCAACATCCAACAGCTCCTCAGTCATAGAGATCCTACTTTACTCCTCTACTGCAGAAACGTTTCTCTTTCTACTCATTTTCTGCTCATACACCGGCCTTATAATAACATTACACAAAATATTCTGATCATGTTACTGTATTTTATTTGTGATTTTACGTTCATTTAATTGCAGTTGTAATGTGTAGGACTACTGTGATCGGAAAATATAGAAAACATTTTTAATTATATATATTTTATTATTTTCCGTCTGTTCTGACAACAGGTAGACGAATTATGGAGAAAGGTAAAAAAAGAAAAATATCTGAAGAAAAAAAGAACATTTATTGATGGCATATAATGGCATTTGTGGTGAAAAACTGGCCAACAATAAAAAGGTCAAATGTGGGAAGACATTTAAAAAATAAACACACAGCCTTTGCTGTAAAATATCCTGAGGGAGAAGAGAGGAAAAAAAAAGCTGTTTCGGAACTAATGAAGATAGCTGATCTAATGAAAAATAAATTCAAGAAGTGGGTAAAATCTTCAAATTCCACTACTTATGCAGGTTTTGTGGTGGCTCGAGAAATAGTCAGACATGGGAAGCCGTTCACCTACGGAGAATATATGAAAGAGTCATTCATTAAGATGTCAGAACGTCTATTTGCAGACTTTAAAAGATCAACATCATTTCAGATGTCAAAAAGTGTTTGCGGCTCCCGGTGTTCTCTTTTTCATGGAAACCGGGTCGAAATGGCTCTTTGAGTGTTAAAGGTCGCCGACCCCTGGTCCAGTCCAACATGAACACCCAGGTACTTAAGTGTTTTCACCGCCTCAATGTCTGAGCCCTGGATGATCACCGGTGTGTGTGGTGGAGGTGACCTCCTGAAGTCCAGGATGAGCTCCTTTGTTTTGCTGTGTGGAGGATCATGTGGTTGTTTCCGCACGAGCTCACAAATCAGAGATGACTCCTCTGTTCTCCTGCTCATCCCCTCCCGATACACAGCCAACAATAGCCGTGTCATCAGAGAAAGTCTGGAGGTGACAGTGGTGTGTGTTGTGTTTGAAGTCGGACGTCCCTTGAGCAGCTCCTGTGCTGCAGAGCCACAGTCCCGCTGCCTCACAAACGCTGTGTGAATCTATGGCTTAGAACAGGTATGTCCAAAGTCCGGCCCGGGGGCCAAATGCGGCCCGTGACTTGATTCATAAAATGAATGTAATCCGGCTCGTGGCCAGTACTCAGTCCCTCCAGGATTCGCGATCGCGCCAATTCACGCCAATTCAGCGAAACCCCGCGATTTATTTGCGACCTTGCAATTTCATCCAATCACCGCAAATTTACCGCAAATTCGACCAATCTGTTTGGTCCGTCACAGCACGCAGCAGTGTTTTCTCACAGAAGGTCTTCATTATAGTGATGGGAAGTTCGGCTATTTTCATAGATTTGGCTCTTTTGCCTTGTTTAACTCTTTCAAACGCTCTCAGAGTGAGAGTGAACACACCGTGTGATCTCAAACGAATACGGTTTGTTTCATCACGCCCACCCGAGCTTGTAAAAAATGAAATCAAAATCATATATTTTTTTCAATGTTCCATTATGAAGGTTTTTATTGCTTTATTTATGAACACATTTTAAAAAGCAGTTAAAATGCTAAATCACTTTATTTGCATTTTAGTATTATATCTTTTTTTTTTTCTCTTTTTTTTGGAATGCATTTTTAAATAGAAATAAACACAATTTAATGTTAAATATTAAACTATATACAAAAATGTGTATACCCCCCGATAATATCCTCCGAGCCCGTTCCAGCCCCTTTGTCAAATGTTAGAGCCCAATGTGGCCCGCGAATCAAAAAGTTTGGACACCCCTGGCTTAGAACCTTCTCATCAGCTGTATCCCAGCTTTGGATCTCTCTTCCAGAGAGGGCTTTGACTTTCCATTAAAAGTTTTTTTAAATGCTGTTTAAAAAGTTTTTAATGCAGCAGTTAGACGTATTATGAGTATAACGGTTATTATTGTTTTAGTATTAGTATTATTATTCTTAGTGTGATTTTTGGTTTTTTTTTTTTCATTAGATCTGTACACACACTTTACACAATGACAATAAAGTTGAATTGAGTTTAATATAAAGACTATATGTTGATGTATACAGCTTAGATTTGGCTTTTTTTATTTGACTAGATGTTTATTTCGGTCAGGTGACAAGTATGTTTGACTGCTGCTTTAGAATCAAACTCAACCGTCTTGTGGGTTTCACTAATATTTCCACATTCACCATTAGCATAAAGTTCTCTCTAGAGAGTTTTCAGTCAACAACAAACAGCAGCTTTGTGTAGCTGCAGGCATATTCCTTTATGTGGAGCATTATGAAATGCAGAACAGCTCTAATTATTGATGAGAGTGAAGCGCATGGCCTTCATGACGTCACAGAATCCTCGGCCAATAGGACGTTAGATGGTTTTCCTTGTCACAAACGTCACAATCACAACAACTATCTTTGACCTATTGCGTTGCGATTTTGTCAGTTTTGAATAAATCCCAACACCAGGGGGCGGTATAAGTTTAAATGACAAACACTAGTTAAATAAAATACTAGTTTGTATAAGCATCGCTTTTTCCCCGCGCATGTTTTCACAGTAGTTTCATGAGCAAGTACAGTAAAGCGAGTGAAAAGTGGCCATTGCTCTCCAGCGCTTGATTTGTCGGAGGCCAAAGAAAAAAGGCACATTAAATGCTTTTTGGATTCATAAAGAGACAACTCCAGATGTCTTAGGAGCAGGACAATTATAGTCTTTAAAAGAAGAAATGACGTTAAACAGACCATGACAACTGACGTGTAATCAACAACTGACGTGATCTGTAGCTCCACCTTGAGGCCAATAAGAGTCAAAACATGTACAATTGAATACAGTACACTGCAAATTCAATTTGTGCCTGTGTTTGAGGTTTATATAAATATACTGTATTATATATTCTTCTGTTTATTGTGTATGCTGTTGTAACATTCAGTTTCCCCGTTGTGGGACAAATAAAGGGGGACAAAATTATTTTCAATTTAATTTCAATTTAATTTTCAGCCCTGAATTTTAACTGGGATATGTTCTTACACTACATATAAGTAAAAATAGTGTAAATAGTAGTGAATGAAAAGTCAACTTTACTGTAACAGCTTTAGTTAAGTAAATAAAATACAGACAAACCCCCTATTCTGCATGGCAAACACTGAAATTCTATTTAAGGGTTTTTCTTCTTAATCTCTTCACAAAAACAGGCAGTGAGACACTCAAACCTCATTATCTGTAATTATCTTCATAGTCTTTCAATGATAATTATCACTTTTTCATCTGCATTTCAAGCCTGTTATTTTTAATGACAAAGCGATTTAAACTGTTTGCATGTGAAGAGTTTAGTTTTTAAATCTCATTTTAAAGTGACTGTAATTATTAGTGAGTATCGCTGTCGGGTTTGTCTGTCTGGAGATTTTTTCCACTCTTCTCAGAATGGAGATTTAAGATCCACTTCTGGATCTCGGAGTCACTTTTTAGACCCGTTAGACACCTTAAACTGGACACTTTAAACTTTTCTAGAGTCACTTTTTGTACATTTTTGCATTTTACTCACTTCTATGTTGTTCAACTGTATTTTTTATCTTGTTATATATTATATATATATATATATATAATTATATATATACAATTTTTATATCTTGTTATTATCGTATTTCAATTCTTTATCTTTTTATTTTCCTTTGCACATTTGAAATAACATATTTTATCTTTTTATCTTGTTTTATCGTACTTCCATTCTTCTTCTTTTTTTTTTTGTATTTCCCCCTTTGCACATTTTGTTGTATCTCCCCATCCCTATGTTTAATGCTTAAATGATGAAAAACACATTTCACTAAATGTTGTACCACGTATAATTTGTATGTGACAAATAAAATTTGAATTTGATTTGGATTTTAAAGTGAATGGGTTTGCAGTATATATACTATTTTTTATTAACACACGCACGCGCACACACACACACACACACACACACACACAAAAGAATATTACACAAATATCAAACACTTACACATGATTCCCAACGCCATCTTTCATGACACACATTATTGATGACATCATTCACCCAGACCTCAGTACAGTATATCATAATTATTTTCCCAGTCATGCTGATATGAAGACATTTGCATTGTTGCGTTTCTATGGTTACCACATCAGTCTGGTTTGGCTTACACAAATATCTGTTTAACACTAACTGCTGTGTTATCTTTTCTTTTATTTGATGATTTGACTACTACCTTTACACTGGGATTCATTTCCTGTGAATAAGGGAGTGTGTGTAACATTAGCATGTGTTGCTGCTTTGATCAGTGACTAGCCCTGCGCTTTCATAAGGGTTAATACGATTAAATAATTTAGGTCAAACTCATTAATCTCAGGCAAATTAAGATTGAGAATTGACTAAACTCTGACATCTGCAACAAACGTTTTTTTTATACGCTCAATCTCACAGAGTGTGTTTGTAAGAGTTGAGAAGTTTTTTGCTGTGGCTGGGATGACAGTATATTCTCGTATAAACAGGCCCTAAAATCCACAAAATCAACATGTTTTATTAAACCTATTTCTGAAAATCAAAATAATCCTCGTTATTTGTTTAAAACTGTAACTCCGTTAACAAAGAAACAAGGCACAATAGACTCCACGATCCCCTCACAGCTCACTAGTATCGACTTCAACTTCTTTAATGACAAAATTACTAATATGAGGAATGAATGACTTTATTAATTAGGGGACATTTCTTATATATCATATTGTCTGATTAATTTCTTAAATATCAGAGCAATATCTGATTAATATCAGAATGAAGATTGTATCGACTACTCCTAGCTTAAAACTGGTTAAATCAAAAGTAAACACACCCGCTCAGCACATTCAACCAGATCAGCCCCGATGAGCTCACTAAGATTATAACTAAGACCAAGACGACTTCCTGCTTACTCGACCCTATAACAACTACAGTATATTACTAAAAGAAATTCTACCCTTAGTTATCAAACCAATATTGAATCTAATGAATTTGTCACTTCATCATCTGGTTTTTATCATAGTCATAGTGATAATCACAGCCATATTTTTAACACCAACTACTAATGAATAAAAAGCAACAATTCTCTTACATATTCACACATGCGCTTTGAGACAGTTAGAACTGTGAAAAGCGTCTTACAAATGCTCTGAACTTTAACTTGAACTAGCTTTAGGTCACGTGCCACAAGCGTTCAAACAGGCTGTCATGATACCGCTTATTAAGAAGCCTCATCTTGATGCAAATGAGATCAGTAATTATAGACCAATTTCGAACCTTTCATTTTTATCGAAAATTCCTCTGGGAACCAACGCACTGATTTTGTGGTTAGAATGCCAGAGGAGACCAGTGAACCAGGTTCCCCGCGTGGTTTTTTCCTCGCTTTCTGTCCGAGAGGTTTTTTTTTTACCTGGTCACTGTCGCAAATGTGCTTGCTCACTGATCATAGTCATAGCCGTTATCTTAACACCAACGAACAAATGAATAAAATGCAACAATCGTTTTTTTACATTTTCACACATGCACTTTGAGACAGTTTTAACTGTGAAAAGCTCCCTACAAATGCACTGAACTTGAACTTGAAAGTCACGAGGGGCAAACACAGAAGGACACACGGGCACATCACTTCAAAAACCACTAAATAAACAGACACAATGGTTCTGACAAAGAAACCTTTAAATGTGCAAACAAGTGAGAGGAGATGGATCGAAAGAGAGAGAGAGAGAGAGAGAGAGAGAGAGAGAGAGAGAGAGAGAGAGAGAGAGAGAGAGAGAGAGAGAGAGACTTTAAAGCACTGTCAAAATGTCATTTTTCATTTCGTTTTGTTTTGTTATTACTGTGCAGTTTTTACTTTCTCTTTTTTCTCTTTCTTTCTATGGCCCTATCATTCTTTCTTTCTTATTTGCTTTTATTTGGTTTGTTAAGTTAAGCTTCTTTATAAATACACAACACGTCTGCATTTCTTGTAACGTCCGACTGCATCATCCGTTCTGGCCCAGGTCATTTAATCTGTTTGCTCAGTCTGGTTTGTAAAACACAGACACAATTCAACAATGACATTAAAATTCCACCGAGAAAACGCTCAATGTCTCAAATATACAGGAAACCAGGACGATGATGCTCCTGTATCAAACATCCCTCTGGGTTTCTAACAAGGTCAGACAACAGCCGCGAGTTAGAGCTAATATTCCGCTTCTGTTTCTTCTGTCCTAATCCAAACCAGTGAAGCTTTTAGTGAGTTCCTCTCTCAGATATAGAGTGGTCTCCTTCTCCTCCACCGGACCGGAACATCCTCTGCGCTCAGAGTTTTCCCATTCTCTACCTCTTAACTGTGTAATCAATCACTTTGTAAATGGCACGACTTGAGTTTATTCATCGGTTCCTAATGTTTCTCAACGCATGAGAGTTTCTTGTATTAGAACAGGATTACTCTAGATCTCAGATGTTAAACTGACCAGTGTAGATTAAGGTTTGGATGCGGTTTGGATGCACTCATGTTTGTGAGAACGCTAGAAGGTCCAGACCAGGGAGCAGATTGATGACGTGCTTTGGCAACCTCACCTCACTGCAAAACAAATACACACATAGATACAGAGATAATATACGCTTTATTCAAAATGAAAAGAATAAAAATGTACAACAAAATATCTGACTTTCATTTCATTTTTACAAGTTTGGCAGGTCGGATTAAAACATTTAGCGGGCCGCATGTGGCCCCCGGGCCTTAGTTTGCCCATGTCTGGACTAGACGCATATTAGCAAATGCAAAAACAAATGTTTTTTTTGACAAGTAAGAGAATGGGATTTTAGTTATATTTATTAGTTATTACATGTATTGGCTTCTGAACACTGGAACAAGGCTTAAGCGGGAGGGGAGAGGCGCGTTACACCTATTACCCGTTTGATCTTTCATCTTATTAATTTGCAAGTTTTTTGCTATTCAATGACATTAATTTAGCACTACATTTTAGTGCAACTTTTACATATAGACAGCTGCAAGCACTACATATGATAAATACAGTACATATGATGAATTCAAGCAATCAAGGTACAATGCTACCATCAGCTGGTTATCCGTAGCTGGTTAATAAAATTACCATAGCTGGTTATTTAAATAATTACTAGAAACTATAGATATAGAACATGTTGGAAACATCATGACATTATGCTTATTAAGGAAATATTGAATGAAGATACTTTCAAAACGTACCTTTTAAAAAATAGTTTACAAAAACTAAATGTATTGTTTCGAGCCCATTTTTCCTGGAATTATTCAAGTCTGATGCAAATTATGCAAAAATGAAAAAACAAAACACTTGAGGGTATAAAAAACGTTAAAGGTTGTTTATTGATCGGTGTTGCTATGGTCACAGTATGTTGGCTTTAATGGCCTCAAGGTGGCGAAACAGAGCCATAAACCTAAATATTGCTGCTTATATCTTTTAAAGTTATTATTGCACACAAAACTGGAAAGATAAGACATTCTTAACACATTTTTAACACTGAACGTTATGACAATACAAGTTAGGATCTGACCTTTGACATTTTCTTCTTTGCTAATTCTAAGTGAACTTTGGGATATGTATAAGCTGTGATGCAAATGTATAGATAGATTAGTGTATAGACAGACGGGGCGGGTGGGTAGATGGGTAATTGACAGACAGACAGACAGGGACGAGACACACACACACAGATAGATGTTTAAATGAATAAAAGACACACAGATCTTTCCTTTTTTTTTGCATAATGTACAATCATCATCAAGCCAGATTTCTCACAATCTGTTGTCAATTTTACCAAATGTCCATCTTAAAAAAAAAAAAAAACAAATCATCCAACAGAAATGATCCATCCTCTTCACAACATACGGCAGCATGTGGAACAAACAGACCCAATGACACAGTAATGGGAGAGAGACAAAAAGTGATGGAGAGAGAGAGAGAGAGAGAGAGTCTGCAGCCATAGAAATACAACAAATACAACAACCAAAGGAATAAAGTGAATCCAACACAGGGGCGAGTACTAACCTAACCTCACACAAAACTCCACCATAACTCCTGATCAAATTAAACAGGGAGAAATCTTCCATGGCTTGAAATACTGGAAATCAATTCAAATTCTTGATTTACTGTACTGAAATATACCGTCGGTACTAAGAAATTAAATTGAAAAGATTCTCTGTCAGAATCGGAGGCTTCAATGTTATGTCTAAGACTCTCTTGTGAACAGATTCGTGAGTGAGGCAAGGAATGATGAAACCAGTGTTAGAGATTAACACGTTGGTTTATACGACATTGTAGTTTCACCGACTTTACAAGTTGATAGTTTCTCATCTTAATAGGCAGATAAGTGGATGTGGCACAAGATTGTCTCATGACGTATGAAAGGCATGAGGTATTATCAATCACAACCCAAAACATAGATAGGCTTTGGCACCGCAATACAAAGGAGTTTCGAATAACCGGTCTCCCTCCGTATAACAAGAAACACGAGAATAACATAATTTGATGCTTAATTTTAACCATACATTGTATAGGTTGAACATTGTTGACACAATACTAAGTTCAGGACTTTTTTGACCTTTGGCCCAAATGTTCATCAAATGAAGAGCGGTCTAGTTCTAACTGGTCTCAACCGGCACGATGGCCTTGGAGGCCAAGCTTAATGCTTATCAGAAGAAGCTCCCGAGGCCGACTCATAGGAGAAAATACAGTTGAATTTGTTCATTCAAATTTGAGTTAGACACCCCGACAAATTCCTAGCTGTGTAACCACAGAACCCGGTAATAAATCTGATTCTGAATTACGGATAAATATAGAAATACCGCAAGAAAACAAGAGTATAAATGTAATCTCACATTGGCTTTTGAACTTTTTTCTCTGTGAATATTTAAAGCAACAGATAAAAATATTAACAGAAAAGGTCTCGCCAATGAGGAAAAGATGTTCTATAAGGCTGAAAAGAAAGGTTTAACAAAGGTTTAAACAAAGGTTTCCTTTTGAGGACAGAATGAACAGACTCATGAACCGAAAACTTACATGAACAGAATCATCCACGTCTGGTTTCTACAGTGAAACCAGCGCATTATAATAATAATAATAATAATAATAATAATAATAATAATAATAATAATAATAAAAATAAGCTCTCCACTGCTGCTGTTCTTCATCTTTCCTCTGGAACACTTTGCACCAGGGACTGTCATGTAATTGAATTGAATTGAAAAATCCTTTATTAGTCCCACAGCGGGGAAATTTCACGTCACAACAGCAACAACAAATCCAAACAAATAAATAAGCAAACATCACCATAACGTGTTATGTTGTCATAAGACATGTTCAGAATATACAGTGTTTTATGATGTTTTAATCATTCTATCACAAAGATGACAAAGATCCACAGAAAATGAGTGAACTCAGCTCAGATTAAGTAATAGTCGAAAAAGTTAAACCAAGTTTACGTTTCTTTATGTTTCTTTATTTACTTTACTTTGCAGTCATTTTTGGCAGACGCTTTTATCCAAAGCGACTTACAAAAAGAGGAGCAAGAGAAGCAATTTGTCTAAAATAGGCAACAGTAGATGTCCACACTGTATAAAGAAACTTACTAGACAGAACAGCATGACAGTCACACAAGACACAAGACAATGTATTTATTTATTGTTCATTTGTGCTAAGGTGCTCAGTAAACTAAAAGAGCTCAGTATTTAGTGTTGTTCTCTCATTTGCATAATACATTTAGTTTAAAATGATGCAAACACACAGTTAAGGCCAGTTGTGTCTGGATCTTGTGTTTGTGTGTTTAAGGCTCAGGAAAGCCGCACGAGGTCACAAAGGCTTCCCACAGTTTCCAGCTCCTTAATGGCCCACACTTAATGAAAAGTCAACATGGACGCTAGAAGACTCCCAGTCCCTGAAAAACACTTTCCTGCAGCCATCGCTCAGCGCGTCTGGAATAAGCAACTGTTTACATAAGTCTAATGGAAATAAAGCTTCTTTGACTTTGACTTTGAAACACACGCCTCTCATTAGAGCTTCGTCAACAATGACTCGCGTTGCTGAGGCTTCGGTCCAGTGTCCGCCCAAACATCAGAACGTCGATTTTTCACGACCCGGTGAAACAGTTTCATTCGAGACAGGCGGTCATGCAGAGGCCAGCACACAGAGAAGACAAAGAGAGACATGCACCATAAATGAAAACAAAGAGTCTGTGATTTTATGGAGTAAATGTTTCTTAACTGAAGATTTATTGGTGTTTTTCTCTTTGTAAGTGAAAACGTTATGACATTTTTACCCTCATAGATTACTATGGAGGACCAAAACCGCCAAAATCAAATATAAATGACTAAGGAAATAAATGTACTTATGTATTAATAAATGCGGAAATGCATTAGTGAAAAATAAATGTATAAATACATATATTTATGTTAGTACAACAAATCAATCAATCAGTCAATCAATCAATCAATCAATCTACTTTATTTATAAAGCGCTTTTAAACAACCGTAGTTACTTTACTTTACAGTCATTTGGCAGACGCTTTTATCCAAAGCGACTTACAAAAAGAGGAGCAAGTGAAGCAATTTGTCTACAAATTGTAGTTGACAACAAAGTGCTGTACACAGAGGGTCCAAAAAGGACAACTAAAAACAGTAAAAGCAAATGAGAAATAAATGTAACCCTTTATCTTTTCCTTCTTTCAAGCCGTTTTTCTTTTTCTTTTTCGATGAGTGTTGGCCTTGTTCTTTTTCTATTCCTAAAAGTGTAGTCAAATGAGGGGGCGTGTTTTCGCTATTCAGTCAAAAGCAATCGAATCAAATCACGATGAAGATGAACTGACTCGCAGTTTTGCGACCAAACAAACCTGCGGTGTCGGTAATTGACCGAAAGCTTGGCTTGCAAAACAGCAAAAATTTATATACGATTTTTATATTTTTTCTTATTTATCTACGTGTGTGTAAATGTGTTTGTGTTTCGAACCAGTTTCGAACCGCATTTGTTAATAGATAAGTACATTTATTTCCTTTGTCATTTATATTTGATTTTGGCGGTTTTTGTCCTCCATAGATTATGCTTTGGCTGAATCAATGCCAGTCCGTCTCCTCTTTCTCACTTTCCTCACCAACAGGCTGATTCCTCCGTCTGGGCCAAAGTGTATATTATTAGTTTAAATCACATTTCAGACCTGAATCTGAATGACTCAGTGGGACCAAGATTGTTTTGAATTACAAAATAAATTCAATTAAATTGTAAACCCTGCTTTTTCAGAATGTTTGCATTAGAACAATGATTGGTGTTGTGACATCAGGAATAGCAACAATGTCTCGAGGGGTTTATCTTGACTGTTTTACTGTAAGATCCCCAAGTTTCTTCCCCTTGTAGCACTTTCTGATCCATAAAACCTGACCTTGTTCGTTATTGCCGTGGAAATATGGCTGAAAAAATAATTCTGAAAACTAAAAAAGCCCCTGAAAGACCTGTAAATGTTTCTTTTCCAGAAGTGTTTGTAGTGGAACAATGATTTGCGGTGAGAGGCTCGCTGGATTTATTGCTGTTGACCTTCCCTCACCCTGTGATTTCAGAGCTTCTCTCTAAATTCATGGATTCTTCAGAGATATTGTGATGATGCGGCGTTGCTTCTCCCTACGTGTCTTGTCTTTCAGAGCAGAAATAGATTGTTACCTCATGTGATCCTTACTGTGAGTTTATGGTGAGATGTGTTTACAGAGACAACTAATTCTGTTATGAGTAGACTATACTGATTGAGCTGTGTGTGTAGGTGTGTGTGTGTGTGTGTGTGTGTGTGTGTGTGTGTGTGTGTGTCAACTTTTTGTTCAAGTTAAATAATGTTTTAATTGACACAACATTAATGATATAAATGGAATTGTAGCAACAGGAAGGTTGCTTTGACAAAATGACAAAATTAACTCCATTGTCTGTGCTACAAAAATCTTATGGTTTATTTTAAAAAAAAGTCTGGTTTCATGAACTGCTTATTTAGCTCGTGTTCAACTCAAAAACGTCCTTTTAGAACTTTTCTGATTAGTGTCACCTGCCCCCATGCGGTTGTTGGTTGCCATATTTTAGCCATTTTGACACTTCTCGCCAAGATCCTCTTGCTTACACCATCTACTTTACAGTCATTTATCAGACACTTTTATCCAAAGCAACATACATGTCAATAAAATTTTTACAAATCCACAAACTACTTGCTTTCCTTGAGAATCAAACTCATGATTCAGTGTTCCAAACACCAGTGCTCTACTTCCTGAGCTACTGGGAAAGCCAAAGAATCACAAAAATCACCTTTTTTTTTTTTTTACTTACAAAACGGAATAGAGCAATGGTACTGGGCATAAAGAAACCAAAATCTTCTTCCTGCTTCTCACAGGCTTTCTGTTCCTTTCTCCAGTATCCTTCTCCTTCCCCGGCTACTGCTAGAGACAATCATTGAAAGTCAGTCAGGGTGAGATTCTACTCACAGGTCTTTAAAAGGATGGATTTTTGAAACTTGACCGTCTTTCTGGTGCGATTTCTCTCATTTACAGAGGGCTGATTGCTTGAAGCCAGCAGAACCTGTGCTGCCTCGTTATGGCACTGAGCGTCTGTGGTCCTGCAGCATGCATGATCACTGTCCCTGGTCCTGAAATGGCCAGGTGTCTCACAATAAATACACTATATTACCAAAAGTATTTGGTCACTCAGCCAAATGATGAGGTTATTGGATGACAGAGTCTGGTGTGGACAAACTTGACGACTGGCCTGCACAGAGTCCTGACCCCAACCCTGCAACACCTTTGGGATGAATTAGAGCGGAGACTGAGACTCAGGCATTCTCGACCAAAAGGTGGACCGACATCACATTGAACCCTATGGGTTAGGAATGGGATGGCACTTAAGTTCATATGTGTGTCATGGAATCGGACTTGTGTTTTTTGTGAACTGTTTTTGACACCTTTATTTTGTATTGTCGTCACGTTTGTGCTTTGTTTACGTCCGGGTTCGTGCTATTGTTAAGGGTTTTGTTATCAGCTGTCTGACTCCCCTGTTTCCCTCCCCACGTGTGTTTTGTTATTGTTTGCACTGTCATCTCCAGGTGCTTTGCGTTTATTCACTCATTACCACGTTAATTGTCTCGTTACCTTGTCCAGCTGCCGGTCGTTTGCGTCAATATTTCTTGTATTTATTTCTCACTCGTGCACGCTGTCTTTGCCAGTTTGTCAGATGTTATCCTGTCACTCTAGCCTCTTGATCTCGCCTTGTCTCGTCTTAGTTCAAGTCCTGTTTCTAGTTTTTGTTTCTAGTTTATTTTTGCCTTGTTGGATTACCCGTGTATGACCCTGCCTGTTCGACCACGCCTTCTATAATAAACCTCTTGAAGACCTCCCTGGTGTTTCTGTGCTGTGCACGTGGGTCCTTTCCCTCCAGTTCTGTCGGAGTGACAGTCGCCGTGTCAATGTGAGTCTAGGCAGGTGACCGAATACTTTTTGTAATATAGTGTATTTATATATATACATGAAAATCACACACACACACACACACACACACACACACAGTTTAAATAAGTATGCCAAATCAAATAAGCCCTAATTGACATATTCTAATATTACATAAATATTAACTATATTAATATTATGTATTATACTAAAATATATACCTCTATTAGAAGGCCTTGGTCTTCTATTTTTCAACCCTGCCGCCATGATTGTTGGCATTTTTCAACTAACTGCTTGTCAGACCCTCACTTGAGGTAGAGAGCGAGTGTAAAATAGTTCCGGTTGTTACAACGTGTGTGCAATGTGTATATCCTTGCCAAAAGACACATACATTACCTGTATAAAAGTGACCTTTTAATAGAGGTGGTCTTCTATTAGAGGTTTTAGGGTATATGTTGATGTATTTTTGACTCCAAGTTGAAGAGTAAATGGTCAATACCTCTTGATTTTGTGGGTTCGGAATTGATTCTGATTTTGCATTGAATTATTCTTCAAACTGTGGTCCTTTTTGCAGTCACATCTGATCAGATCTGAGCAAAGTCAAAGTGAAGTTGAAGATCAGGTACGATCCCTTGCACGCTGGATTAAATGCACTAGCACACCTGAGTCGGCTGAGTTCACAATCCAATTACCTGCAGTGCATTTTCTCAATTGGATGAACTTGACCAGAAACTCCATATATAGAGAGGCTGCCCCTTTAAATTACCCAGCAATCCCGTCTCTGCTGAGAACCGCGAGACCGGAGCGAGGGACTCGACCTGGATAATCTGGTTTGCCTTTCCCACTCTTGTATTATGACAAATTAAAGAGGTCTGAAAGCCATATTTCTCCTAGCGTCTGCTTAGCCTGTCATTACCTAACAGACCGAGGAATGGATTAGTATTGATTTCCTGTTGTGTGTTCACTCAGAGACAGTACGACGGCCGAGGACTGAAGGTGAACTGCGCTACCTATTAGCATGTCAGGCCTTTGAAAAACGAGGTTAAGCAAGGTTAGACGCCATTTGCTTTTCACTTCTCACATGATTGCTACCTTGGGAGTTTTACCCAAAACACACAGTTTACCATGAAATGTAGCAAATTGTTAAATATGCATGCAGTTTTCTAATAGCTATTACAAGTGGTTTCCAATTGTAAGTGAAGCATTCTGTCGTCAAGTTCTTTCGTTAGTCTTGCTTATGTAATGCACTGCTCAAGATTTTGATGTTGATTCTAAGATTTTCTGTGTGGCTAGAACATTTTGAGGAGGCAGCACAGAAGGACAGAATCGTTGTTTGGAATAAAAAAAAACAGCAAAAAAAATATAGTACATTAAAAATATATAACTAAAGTGTTAGTATTGGAACAATGATTTGCCGTCAATGCCAATACTACAAAATAATTTTTTAGTGGCACATCATGATGAGGCAGTATGAACACTCTTCATACACTTTCAGGAACATTTGAGTGGTTGTCTGAGACAGGATTTCATGAAGCTGAAGTGAGTTTTTGCACAGGAACTCAAGGTGAGCGAGGTCAGATTGTATCGGCTGGAGTGGCTCAGAACCGTTTTCTTCTGGCCTTATAGGAAATGAAGACTATATTTGTTGTTCAAAATCTCATTGCTCACTATGATCCTTCAGTTTAAGGGGGAGATATGGTCTAATAGTCAGCAGATTGTACATTTCAAATCCATTTTCAGCTTGGTTTGGATTGAGTTTAAGGCAGAAGAGGGGTTTTAGGGAAACAGTCAGTTCCCTTTGGATTAAAGTCAGCCTGTGGATTGAGTGATGGACTTGCAACTGGAAGGTTATAGGTTCGAATAACCTATAACCCCAAATAATAGTGTCAATAACCAGCACTAAACCTGTTGGACCAATCGTGGATCGACCCATTGATAGGTCTAATAAGATCGTTTTGTTAGAACACAATGTAACTCCGTGTTAATTTCTGTTATTATTCATGCTGTTCTGTCGCATTACTGCCGTTACGACGTGATTGGATTGCCACAATTTTTCCCCACCACAAATCCTAAGCTTTTAATACTTGTAAAGACTGTATTGGAGATTTGCAGCTGCTTAATCAGTATTATGGTTGGTTTAAGTCCAGTTCCGCCATTAAACTAATGGAATGAAATGCCATGTGGTTGATTCCCAGTGGGCTCCACAATTTAATTAGAGATAAATAAGACACCAATGTGAAGAGAACACTCCATTGACAGCAGCTATGTGTGTATGTATATAATAATGTTTTTTAAATTGTATCAAAATGAACACTTTTTTGTCCTCTTTGTCACGCTCAAGGCAAGTTTATTTGTGTAGCACAATTCGTACACTTGGCAATTCGAAGTGCTTTATAGAACATTTAAAAACACAAAATAACAAGCAATAACACATAAGCGGCCAGAATAAAAATACTTATATAATTTATATCATTAAATACAGATGAAAGGGACCAAATTTGAAACATGGACATTCATGGACTATACAAACCTCAGGATTCCTGAGATTGTCATGAGTTTCATTATTAAATGTGAGTATTATTTGGCTCTCCTGTTCTGCACCATAGCATCCATAATAACGTATATATGGTACTTTGGTAATTTTGTTTGATCTGTAAATTTACTAATAACACATTAGATGTTAATTACAATGGAAGTTGTATCAATTGATGTGTCCAATTTGTAAATGTGTTATATAGTTATTTAATAAGTTATTGAATAATTATGTAATAGACAATTGAAGATAGTTGCCATCACACATTACAACCTCTTCATGGTTTCCCCTTAGAATTTAACCCACACCTCTGCTGTTGCGAACTTCTGCCAACTCCCAAGATCTTCAGTGTCAGACACGGGGGAGCAGATTAAATTAGCTTGGCTGTGTTGGACGTGAAAACCACAGCAAACACGTCTTGCTTTCTGAAAGGGGCTAAATAAACTGTTCCGCTTTGTGTCTCATTAGCGGCGCTTTGATCCCCGGTCTTCTGAAGCAGATGGTTGTGTAAAACGCTCACTGGTTTGTTAAACCCACCCGCCTGCAGATGAGGGGATGTTGATATTCAAGTATTCGAGCCTCATTATTGATTTCCTTCTTGGCCTCAATCATCACGCACAGGCCGCAGAGCTAATGTGGCCTTTAGAGGAGAAAAGCAGCACTAATTATACACAAACAAGGGCGCAGGTCATTCTGATGTCGAAAGATATCGATGGATTTTGCACAAGTGAATTCAGAGCAGAAATGTAAGAGCATAAAAGAAGAAACCAAATCTGTAATTGGTCTCCTGCGAAATCCTCATCTGTTCAGCGCTGAAGCTTCTCCAGCGGTTAAGACTCTATCACAAGCAGCTCTAGGATCATAGCACAACGATTCCACACACATTCTCATTCCCTCTTTAGCTCTGTGTGTGTGTGTGTGTGTGTGTGTGTGTGTGTGTGTGTGTGTGTGCCTGGGTCCCTTATTCTACAGAAAGTATGATGGCTAAATTCAAAGGGATACAAAAAAAAACACACACACACACCACACACCCATATAGATTATTCTGTAATGAAAATCGTTTTGCTATTTCCATGTCGTTTTCCGAATCTCATGAGCTTTGATCTATAATGTTGATCTTTCCTCTTCTTCCATTTGATTTAATACATTTTCATAAATGGCAAAAATGGTCAGCCTTGTATTTGTCCAAATACAAATACTGTTTATTGTTTTACTAAAAGTTTTGTTCCCTGTGTGCCCAAAATTATTGATTTCTGTAGATAAAAACTATTTCAACAAATAGAAACAATTTTAGCACAACTTGGTAAATTGTATATTGACTGTATATATTAAGAATATGTCATTTTGTATTATAAACACTTGTACTCAATACAGCTTCCTGAATCAAACTTTCTCTCATGGAAGAACACGGTTAAAACCACAACATTGTCCCGTTCTGGAGCGGTTTGAGGTCACGCGACGGTTGGCGGCTGAGCGGGATCGATGCGATTGTTGGGTAATTAATCTGCCGAGGGCCTTTGGGTTCCAGAGGCCTGGAGGAAGACGCGATGAAGGACACGCTAATTAAAGAACACGGAGCCTTTGATTGTTATTCATCCTGAACGCTGCCCGATGACTTGAATATGTGTGCTAAATATGTACATACTAATGCTGCTCTGCGGCGCACAGATGGCTTTTATAAGGCTCTTTTTTCATGGCCACTTTCTGAAATCCGCTTATTATTGTGTGAATTTGCTTACTGGGCCCGTTTTATTTGGGTAGTGTTAAGAAGTGTTTGTTAGTTTCGGCATCTTAATTTTGAATAAATACACACACACACCACCAAGTGATCATCTTCCCTGAAGGTGATTTGCATTCATAATCAATTCATGTATGTATTTTTATCTGTTGGTTTTTATCAGGTGCCTTCAATCATCAATCTCTGAGTATCGACCTCACAAGCTCACAAAACATTATTGTGTGAAAGTACATTTTGCTGCTTTAACACATTATGCATATTTGCATTTTGTAATTACTGTAATTCCATTTTCATTTGTAAACGCTCTCCGTCAACTTTCTTAACATTACTGGTTAATTATAGCATTTTCTGAGCAAAATGAACAGATTTCTGCAGGGTTTTGATTGGGATCTCTAGAGATTGTGTGTATTTGAGTGTCTTGTTGAGCACTTTTTGAGGGTTTGGCTATTGTTTGCAATGTCTAGAACTCTCAACTGTCGGAATGTGCTCAGAACCAAATTGTCTTTATTAAATAGATGTTGTTTTATATAAACTTGCTTAATTTAATGAAGTGCTTTTGGCATATCAATAACGGGCATTAATTATTAAACTAGATGTGTTCCCTTAGTAGCACATTATGTGCTTTTAATGTTTTATTAAATAAAGTTATATGAATGCCGTAACACATTCAGAGGATCAAGATACATGAAAAGATGCTCTGACCGACATTCAGATGCTGATTCTATGAAACAAGTGCGTTTTTTCTCTGGTCGATGTCGTGAGCGTCTGAGAAATTAATTTGAAGGCCATTTTCTAGAACGCAAGAACTGCACATTTTTTGCTGCATTAATAGATAGATTGTGTGTTTTACGTATTTTTAATTGACTATTGATTTTCTGCAAATGCTCTTTTCTATCAGACCTTTCAGGATTTTACTAGATCATTTAGTGATTTTTTTTTTTATCATTATTAATTTATTTTGAGTTGGCTTGCAGGAAAGTAAAGCTCGGACAACAGTCTAAAATGATCTGTGTGTACATCGTAGGAATTATGATGTGCTGTAACCAATAAAACATCTCCAATGTGTTGTGATGACTTCACAGAAAGCGCCCAAAGCCTTTATATGTCACCATTGCAAAATCCTAGAGAAAAAAAAGCGGATCCCAAGTAAGAATTTTATTTATTCTACAAATGCTGTGTATTAAGCTCCTTAACTTGTTCTGCTTTAGCCAAAACTGCCTCTCTGGAGATTTATTATATGTATTTTCTCTCTGCGCTGCAATTTGTGGAGATTTTCAGCATACATTATACCTGAAACGGGTAGACGGGAGGCAAAAAACATTGTTTTGCTGCTTAAAGGCCGTTGTAAGCTGATGGGTTTGAAAACATTGTTAATCAAATAGCAGATAAGCAATGAATATTGATCAATGCAAAAATAAAGACAAAACAATAGTGAAGCAGGAGCCTATATATATATATATTTTTTTTTTTTTTTTTTTTTTTTTTTTTTTTTAATATATACATTTTTAATATACTTAATACTTTTTCTTTTTCTAAATGAGTCTTTTTACTTATTTATGAACAATGAACATTTTTTAACATTTTGAACAAAGACCAATTTTTTTCCCCCTTATTCCGCATAGCGACTTTGTGTTGGTCTTCAACTAAGGTGCTTCAACTAAGGGCTGTCAAACGATTAATTTTTTCAAGATAAAACACACAAAAAAAAGTCAGGTCTTGCATATAAGTGTTATGCATCAATTGAAAGTTTGAAGTACATATGTTTTTAGGTTACACTCTTAATAAAAACTTAATAGTTGTGAAAAAAAAACTTAACACTCTTAATAGTTGTGTTTTTTGTAAAAATCTAAATAATAATAATAAAATCTAAAACGTGAAGCGTGTTTTGTCTTCTCTTTGTCGGCTGAAAACGAACTGTAACTTAATGAATACTTATCACTCTAACATGAAACATAGCTCTACATAAAGCTTAGAATTTCTGTTTTTAAAAATAAGTGTAAGTAAATACAGTGTTGTCTGTTTATCTATGAATCTAAAGCTTCACTGCAACACCTGAACTCAATGACTGTGAGCTGCTGATCTTAATGAGCCGCACCAGGAGACAAGCACGACTCTCTTGATTCTATTCATTGCACATTGCCAAACCGAAAGTAAAAAAAAATGCAACTGTGATTAATGGTGTTAAAAGTAATTGACAATTAATAAGCGAGTAATAAGCGATTAAGCACTTAAAATTAATCATGTGCCTTGACGCGTTAACTTTGACAGCACTAACACTTTTTGCAATCGCATAAGTTAATGTGTTAACTTTTACAGCCCTAATATAAATATATGTGTGTATGTGTGTGTGTGTGTGTGTGTGTGTGTGTGTGTGTGTACAGTATTATAATCTTTTCTAGAACTCTTTTGTACACACACACACACACACACACACACACACACACACACACACACACACACACACACACAGACTAGCATAATACTCTTATCTACTATTAAAGTCGTTAAATATATTAAAAAATGTTAAAATATTTTTTTTTATTTAAACTTGAAAACATACAAGACACATACACTCCACTCATGCGAGAAAACTAACACAAAACTGGAGAAAACAACAAATCATGTGACAGTCCCCATGTCGGTACTACATGAAGGGGACACAAACCCCGACATTCATGTTTATCAGAAAAATGTGTGTTGTACATGATGTGTCATGAATGATGTTTATTGAATGAGTGTGCGTAAACGAATGTGCATAAACAATGCTGTCATCATTAATATCATGTTTAAATATGTGTCTTCAATGTTTGCCGTGAATGATGAGAAATGAGGTAAAGAAGAAACCGTTTCGACTAAATATTGATAAGTGTTGAAATTGAAAACTATACAATTGATCCAAAGAAAAGCTTAATAATGTTTCTTTTAGAACTAGTTCTTTTGCTCAATGGAATTGCAGTCCACAGGCAAACAGACGTGAGATTACTGGTTACCGTGTCTGTTCATGCATGTGATTACACAGATATTCAGTTAAAGGACTGAAATACAGTATGTTTGACCTAACAGACTCTCTGGAGGGTGAACAGTGGGGTTAATTCCCACAGTAAATGGCTTCTCAAACCATCTGTAGAACCATTAATCAAGGCAGTAAATTGGCAAATCTGGCCGACCTTCCCATTTAAATAACAGCGGAAACACAGAATGCTCTCCGAGATCTATTATATTACCTGTTGCGTTCTTCTGACGTTAATAATCTACTCGTGTAGCATTTCGATATTCGGTATTTAGTATTTTTGTCTGTTGTATTATATTTAAATAAAGTTAAAATAAAGTGAGTGAGGTTGTCAATATGGCAAACCATTACGAATTTGGGCTCTGCATTTAACCCATCCAGTGAAGTGCACATACACACAGTGAAGTATTTTTAGATTCTTTTTTAGATTCTTCTATAATTGTAATTGTTTATATTTTTTTATACAGAGTGTATACTTTCAGGGTGAATACATTTTTTTTTTGTTCAATCCGTTGAACCAAATTGAGTCTCCCTGGCACACACACACACACACACACACACACACACACACACACAGACATTCAAAGTGCTTAAAATCGATGCATGACTGTACTTCTGTTTTTTACAAGCTCTTAATTTTTTGGCCATTGTTTTTGACTATTCTGACTATTTGATTGTTTTTATATTATGCAAGTAAAAAAAAATATTTCCTACGTTTCTTCCCTTCTTCGTTCCAGTTTTGCAATCTTTTGAAGGTGCTTCCCCTTAAAAAACGGTCAAGCTGCTGTAAGCATTTACATCAATTCATTCAAATAGGTTTCATTTTCTTTGCCATGAGTCTATTCTGTAGTGTCAGTCGGAGTTCTTCATTCACGGCCTGAATCTCTCAATTTTAGGAAACCTATGGTGGTCGGTTGTGTTCAAATGTCTGTCTCCATGTAAAGCAGGGGTGTCAAACTCGTTTTCACTGAGGGCCAAATCAGCTTAATGACTGTTCTCAAAAGGCTGGATGTAACTTACTGTATAATTGTAGCTAAATGTAATCACATGTAATGTAAAATAAATGTAGCTACTTCTTAATATTAAATAAGGCCTGGATGGACTTGACACAGTTTAACTACTGTCACCGGGCAAGGCAGGGTGGATTCACGTGCACTTCAAGGACGAGATCACAGGAGCAGGAAGGTTTAAACTTTCTTCCAAGATTGAATCCAAAACACTGCACATGAACATGAACACGACTACGAGTGACAGAACACACTGCAACAAACCGACAAAGAAACTGTGACAGAGGCGTGATATAAATACAAAACATAACGATGTGAACATGACAAACACCTGGGATGCAAACGAGACAATTACCGTGATAGGACTAGACTGGGCGTGACGAAAAACAGCTGGTTTACGATAGATTGTGAAAGCATGTGGATGAGACAAGATGGCGGCGACACGGTGACCTTCCAACATAAAAGTCTGTGAACATATCAACATAAAAGTCCTGA
The DNA here is from genome assembly GCA_017309775.1 of Paedocypris sp. Pulau Singkep. Taxonomy (NCBI): domain Eukaryota; kingdom Metazoa; phylum Chordata; class Actinopteri; order Cypriniformes; genus Paedocypris; species Paedocypris sp. Pulau Singkep. The sequence goes on from MU204310.1 coordinate 5,151,844, forward strand.
CCGGCTCTAAGCCGGGATCTGTGACAGGACGGTTAATTACGGATTAGTTTTAAAAAGATTTCACTAGCGTCTTTGCGTTGGTCATAAATAAACTTGAACTTGAACTTGAAATAACTCGTGCTTTATTATAATTTTGACAGCCTCTGAAAACACACATATCTATAATAATGAAGGAACAAACTGTCCGGGTGAATAAAGAAAAATAAAATAAAACTGTGGAAACACTGCCGCGGCTACCGTAGTCGAAAGGCATTGTGGGAAATTTAGTTTTTGGTCAACAAACGCTCTTCATTTAGTTTTTGGTGTTTATTTTTAGACACTCACAACTTTTAAGCTTTTGCGGGCCACATAAAGTGACAAATTGGGCCAGATCTGGACCACGGGCCTTGAGTTTGACAAAAGTGATTCTAACCATCTGGAACATCACAAAACACCTCAGACGGTTGATACTCTTTCTCCCTTTTCTGTCTTTCTCTTCCTCTATCTCCCTCCCTTTCTGGTATCTCTCCATTTATTTTCATTTTCTCTTACACTCTTTCATCTCCCCCACCTTCCCTCTCTTCACAGATCAATAGTAGCTTCACCCTCTCCCTGTTTGATCCATAATTAAAGGGGGCTTTAGCAGTGTGTGGTGGAGAGGGCCTTGGGGTCCCGCACAGATCTGCTGCTCCGGCTGCTTAATGTAAGATTTCCATGGGTCATTAGTCACCTGTTGTTTTGCATGTAGGTAATTCACACAGACAAGGAATCAATTAGGAGAGACACTGCTGCTCTTAATTAAACCAATACACCCAGTGCAGGGATCAATGAAGCCGCCGTACAGTTGCCTTTTTGCATTTACTAAGGGTTAATGTTTGCTGAGTAATCAATATCTGCATGCCCTTTTCTTGTAAAATTTATGGAAAATTAGGGGTCCAAGAATAATTGTACTTCTACTGTACTACCTAAGTACGGTACTACTTTGTGTTGAACATATAGTGACATAGACAAGTGCATGTTGACAGATTGTTTGACTGATGAACAAACAGCCAGATGGACAGACGGACGGACGGACGGACAGACGGACAGACAGGTAGTTAGGCAGATATGGATGGATGGATGGATGGATGGAAGGATTGATTTTTCAAATTCCAAAATTTTCATAGAAAACCAGACATTGTATCAAAGTGCTCAAAGCGTTAGAAATGTGTTAACAATGAAGCCAGACAGAATCTGTGCATTTAATTCCAGATTAGTGGAACATATATTAAACTGAAGAGACTTTGAGCTTCAGGGGATCTTGAGCTGAGGTGAAGAAGCCCACCGGCCCATCCTCATCACTGTTCTGTTCACTCTCCTCCTCTTTATTTTCACTCTCGAGACCGAAGCTGAAGAATTATATTGATCTCCATATGATTTATTCAATACATTCTGTCAGTGTAATCTTTTATTTGATTGTATATACAGTTTTTGTAAAATGAACTAAGCGTATAAAACAGTGCGTAATGATTGGAGGGATTTCAACGTGCATTTCAATAATGGATATGAAATACAATTAATTTTCTAATGTTTACTACTAAGTTATATGCTTGAGTTGTTGAAATCATATGGTTTTTAGTATCATCTATTTGATTTTAGCTTTGTATTATGGTATATGGATCTAAAAGTGACAGTGAAATATGAATTCCATTTATTTGAATCAACATGTACAAGTCTCGACTATGAAACATGTGAAGTCAGGAATGTAACACTAGAAACAATCTCACCTGTGGTGAAACATTGTTGCATTATTTCTGGTTTATGGAGGATTAAACATTCTAGAACAACAGCTTCTATATTCAAGTAGAAAAGATGTTGTCCTTTTGGCAAATACTGTGCACATAAGATACATCTTTAAATCTGTGTTTATCTAAAGCACAATAACGCTTGACAGGATTTGCGCTTTCAATTTGCGCTGTACATACTTTTACTTTAATCTCCTTCTAAATCTGCTTTAGAGCTGCTAAACTGATTTCCCTGCTCCACAGAGAGTCTATGGTATTCTATATTTTATTTCTGTTTTATTCTACAGACATTAGAAGGTAAGAAATTTACTTTGCAAATTTATGGTACATTAGAAAGCAGCAACTTACAGTCCCTTTCTGCTTTTACAAGTTGAGAGTCAGTTGATTCCAGTTGAAGAAATATCCTTTTAATATATGGGAATTTAACCTATGACCTTTAGAAGGCAGGTCCAACACTCAACCATTAGGCAATTTTAATACTGTCACGTGTCTCTCTGCAATACAGCAACTATTAACATGCATATTATTTGCATAATGGGGCTTAGTTAAATATGTTAACTAAATATGCAGCTTGATTGTTCAATTACTTGGTATCGACCATATATCTATTTATATATGTATGTATACGTATGTATATAACAATATAACTTCTATAATTATATAATATAATAAATAACAATACAATTTATATACGTAACAATATAACTGTCATGTTGAGAATTGCTTCACTGTTTTCAGGCTCTAATCGGTCAGATTGTAATCAAGACAAATACAAACGTTTATCACAGAACTCTCAGTCTGTTAGGAGGACCAGCATCAATCACAGGTATGTTAAAATCTCCCACACTTTCCACAGCCAGGGATTCACCGTATCGTCTTAGGCTGTATTGATCTGACCGGATATCTGTAAAGAAAAGCTGAACTGACATAGCACAGTCTGTCGGGATGTTAGTTTAGCTTGAAGATGCGGAAGGCAAAAATCAATAGAACTCATTTCAGAGTTTCTTCAGAAATGTCGAGCTGAGCCTTCCACTGATCTTCACTGCGTCGGCTTTTCTGAGAACAAGCCTGAAATCAAGATGGGGAAGTTCACAATTTATGCAGCTTTTATTTAGCCGTTTATTCTTTCACATCATGCCTTCTATAACTGAGCGATCTAGAGTGATGTGTTGAAGAAAGACCAAAATCCTGCCAGAGACTGACTCTTTTTTTCTTTAATAGATGCCGTCTTTTTAAATATGCATGACTCCTATACTGACACAGTGGTGGCTTAGATACACACCATCGCTCAGCTGATGATGCTTCTGCAGTGTTACCCTTTTACCCATAAAAGGAAACGTATTTTCATGGTTAAAGCGTTGTAAGCAAGATGCTGAGGATCTTCTGAATGTTCATGGATGCTGTAATTCTGTACGTAAGAGTACGTCTATCATTTGCGTGGACTTTACTGGTGGTCCAGCTGCTATTCAAGCACAATGCTTGAGAAGACGTTTACTCGAAGGGTTAAAACAGAGGCCACTTTATTAACCGAGGTGTCAAAAAGTAACGTGTCAACCAAACAAACATTTTAGTTTTACAAAAAAGATTTTAGTTCAAAAGCTATAACTAAAATGTTTAGCCAACTATATATATTAGTTCAGAAAACAAGTGATAACCAAAAACATTTAGTTGAGCCAACTGAGAATATTAGTTCAGAAAACAAGCTATAACGAAATGGGACGTTGTCCCAATTTAACATAAATTGTTTGTTTAATGACATAATTTGGGAACAAAAAAAATCAAAAGGAAAAAAGACCAATTTTTAATAATAAACAACTCAAAAGAACTTGAGAATAAACTTTATTATTATTATTATTCAATTATTTAAAATTGTGTCCGCTTCAAACAAAAAATCAACTTGCACAACATGAAAAAAATGATAGTGACAACAAATGTTGAAAGGTTTTAAATAAGCACTAAGGTTCTAAAGAAAAACACAAAAATTCTGTTCTTCTAGGAAAAAATCTCTGGAAACTTTCAAAACTGCACGTGATACGAATGGCATTATGCACATGCGTTAACTTTGACAAGCGTTTCTTTTAATGCGCTAAACGCAATTTTCTAATTCAACATTTCTTTTTGTTGAACCAACAAATGAATGTGAAAGGTCAACAGAACTAACTTTTTCAAGTTGTTTTAACTCTCACAAAAGTTTGATGATCTTAGAATATGCAGTTGAGCTAAGTACAAATATTTTACAAACCAATCAGATTTAAATGGTTGGTGGTGTTAACCAGCAAAGCTGTTTGTTTTGGTCAAGTTGTGGTGCACACGCCAGATAATGCAAAGATAAGTTACAATAAAAAAAAAACAAAAAAGGCACGAGAGAGGAAAGCTGACCATCTATATTATATAACCATCTATATTATAGACCAAATATATGCCACTGCTGAAAAGGGCCATTGTTTTTGTTGTTGCGGTTATAACATTTTCCAGTTGGTCATGTGTGAAAAATGTAAAATGCAGAATAAACAAAAAATATGTAGAGCAGACAGCAATGCAAAACACTGTAAAAGAAAAAAAAAGATGTTCTGGTGTTTTAACCATAAAAAGCAGAGCAGCAATTTCGATATGGTTCGCCATATTGACAATCTCACTCACTTTGCTTTATTTATCTACTAAATACTGTGAGTGCAAAACAATCAAATGATGAATTGTGAAAATGTCATTCACTTATTTTACAAATTAAGATCACAGTTCTGAAACTCTGGTGACTGCAGCAGGAAAGCCACATTATTACCACACTGTATTATTACTACAACCACAGATCGTTCATTCACAAAAACGTCTTTGTAAACGGTGGTTACAATCAAAATGGAGGTTTACTGTCATTGAGAGAATTCTCGGCAAAGCTCAAGAAGACTGAAATGAATGAAGACTTGTCCGTGTGACATATTTATGTAGTCTAAAAGTGGCCTTTAGCAGAAAGACATTAATAGAGCATTTTGTGGACTGTTTTTTCCATTTCCATGAGGAGTTGAGGCAATCTCAGCATCTCTAGTGCTTAAGGAGGACACATCCTGAAACAGTGGCCAGATCAATAATAATAACAATTGAAACTATTAATCCCTCAATGGGAAAATTAATCTTTGCATTTAACCCATCCGAACAAACTCGGAGCAGTGGGCAGCCTCGAAGGGGAATGAAAATAGATAGACATAAATGTTTGTCTTGAGTTTGTGATCACTGACAGGTCACTCACTGCCTCACTGTCCACACACACACACACACACACACACACACACACACACACACACACACACACACACGTCACGTGACGCAAAAAAGGGACAAGTTCTCACACTAATGTAACGAAGCTGCTCACTTCCTCTGCCAATCGCTGAAGCAGCGGAAGTGCGTCAGTTTGTCAGACTCCGCGCGAGCGTTTACACTTCGCAGTGCGTTTTTGACGCGCGAGGACGCGAATCATCAACTGTCTCTTTAAAGCGACTCCGCGGAGCTTGGCGTGTAACCGCGAGCACGCCGACGTCTTCCTCTCAGTCGGCAGCGGACGTGTTCAACTTACTCTCTCCTGGATACTCAACTCTTTTGCTGTTTAGAAATGCTCCAGATTCGCTGAACCGTCCACCGAGGACGAGGAGAAGGAAGAACGGCGTTTCGGGATATCACCGCGACACCCTCGCGCTGAAACTTGCTCGAAGGATTAAGTTGTTTGACGTGTTGTTTTACGCGCGTCATGAATTCGGCGGAGGTTAAAACGGTGCACGCGACGTGAAGCGAAGCGAAGCCCGCGCGCCGTCCGCAGCGATGTCGTCCTGTTCCGTTGCAACAAAGTTGGCGTGCGCGTGGATTCCACGTTACTGTAATTAAACAGCCATTTTGCGCGCACCTGTGTTAAATGAAGCGGGTCGCTCCGGTTCCGTGACGCCGTTGTTTGGATTCCACGGACTACATGGATCACGTTTGTTTGTTTACCATGTTGCGGAGCTTAACACCCAAGGTCACGCCGTGAATCGCGTCGCTTCTCCCGATGGCTGCGAGCTATTGATCGCAGGGAGTCGTGTGTTTTTACGTGACCGAGTGGGATTATTTTCGGGTGCGGGCGGGAGTGGACATCGCAACGATTTTTAAAATGGAAGGGAAAGTGAAGCAGAGTCGCAGATGGGGACGGAAGCGGGAGGCGCACGCCGGAGGAGAAGCCCGCAAACGGAGCCCCTCGTCCGGTTCCGACGGGAAAAACCCAACGCCGCGCTCGACGTCCTCCAGCAGAACCCCGCGACCGCCCCGGCGGAAACGACGCGAGTCCAGCTCGCAAGAGGAGGATATTATTGATGGATTTGCAATCGCCAGTTTCGTCAGTTTCGACCGTCTTGAGGTAAATTCAGCTGTTTTAATATTCTCAGCACGTTTGCGCGTGCTCGGCCGCGGCGAGAGACCATGACATAACAGCCTGTGGGAACGATTAAACAGGTGTTTGTTGTTGACACTGCGTCGCATTCCAGTAATTCCGACGCTGCTGCACGGTTGATGACGACACTTTGACGGTGTCCCGATGACGTCATGCGTCAACGCGGCGGATGCCCGTCACAGTGGCAGAAAGTGTCAGGCCACATGTAAAGCAAATCGTTCTGGAGGTTTTGTTTTCGCATGGCTTCAAGTTTTGACTTGACTTCGACCTGTCAGTTCGGAAGTGATTAATGGCAAAGCAAATAAGTTGTGGCTGTAATGGTTTTGAGGTTTCTCATTTCTGGTTCTCTCCCCTGATATCATTTAACATGGAAACATTTTTACTGTCAGAGCAGTCCACAGTCACAAAATAGTGTGTAATAAATTTGAGATATTCTGGGTAAATGTTAGATTGTAATGAACGTTTATTGCAGAGAAGCGTGTGATTCAAGCACCCATTTAATGTATGTATTTCTCAATATTAATATTGAATAGCTGCATTATTCTCCATTTTTAGATCACTACTGTCCTGATGTACTTTTAAGTTGATGGTTTCCTTTGGTACTCGAACCAAAACCTTAGTTTCAAAAGCCACATTTGCATTCACAACCTCTTTGGTTTTAATGACTCGCAGCCTGAAAATTGACTACAAGTTCATTTTTGTTTTTGTTGTAAATGACCAAATTAAATTGAGACATGTCGGTCGGCGTCACATGAGCGAACAAAGCCAGTTTTCACTGTTTCCTCTGGGTTAAGTGCTCAAAAGTCAGCCATTTGTTGAGTCTTTTGTTCATGTGCAGTGAATTATGCTTTCACCTCTGATAGTAAGTCACTCTGTTTCACATCGTGTTTCTAATTAATCTGTGTGCTTTGTAGATTCCTTTTTTTTGTTTGAATTGTTCACTTGGCCGATTCCTCTGGGGACGTGTGTGAACTAGATCAGTGTGTGTGTGTGTGTGTGTGTGTGTGTGTGTGTTTGTGACGTGTAGGTGGGAGTGTTGTTTCTCTAAGTTATTGGGTTAAAGCTGCTGGCCAAGTAGAGAAGGTAATAAGGGGAAAGTGAATGATGGGTTTACATGGGTGTTGTGCAAACAGCATTACACGGCGTTGTATAATCAGCTCAAGCAGTATTTGTGTTTGTGTGTGTGTGTGTGTGTATCAAACAATAATTCTAAGAGCCGTGACATTTAGTGTGTTAATATACTCGTGTCAGTTACTCAGATCCACAGACTTCGGTCTCGGCCTGTTTGGATCTAGTTTTAATAACAAAAAAAAAAAAAATCAAATACATTTCAAATCAAATTCAAATTGTATTTGTCACATACATATTATATGTGGTACAACATATAGTGAAATGTGTTTTTGAAGGGATGAGGGAGATGCAACAAAATCTGCAAAGTGAAATACAATAAAAGATAAGGAATAGAAATACGACAACAGCAATAGATATGAAGATATAATATGAAATATGAATAAAAGGGCTGTCACAATGAATAAATTAATCGTTTGACAGCCCTAATTTAAAAAAAACTAGTTAATCGCACCTACCTCACCAAATTAATTGCGATTAATTGCGATTAAACGACTGAAGCTTGTAATATTGGAATTTGTGGTGTAATATGTAAATTAATGTAATTTAACACTGAATATGTAACTCAACACTAAATAAACACTTGTTTAAATACTGTAAAATAACTTTGTATAATTTTTTCAATTTGTCTTTTGTCTCAAATTGTCTTTTGTTTTTTAACCCTCCAAAGTCCTTTTTTCAAGATAAAACGCACAAAAAGTCATTTTTGGTCTTAAATATGTGTTATACATCAATTGGAAGTTTGAAGTACATATTTTTTTTAAGTTACCCACTTGATAAAAACAGGATGTTGTGTTTTTTGTAAAAATAATAATAATAATAATAATAATAATAATAATTATAATAATAAAACTAAAACATGAAGCGTGTTTTGCCTTCTCTTTGTCAGCTGAAAACGAACTGTAACATAATAAATATTTAGCATTCTAACATGAAACATATGTCTACATTAAGCTTAGAATGTCTGTTTTTAAAAACAAGTGTAAGTAAATACAGTGTTGTCTATTCATTTAATCCGTATGAATCTATAGCTACTGCTTTTTGAACTGAGCAAGTTACTTGAACAGGGGAAAAGTATGTCAGTGTCAACTAAATACTTTGCGCCTAAGTGACAACACCTGAACTCAATGACTATGAGTTGTGGATCTTAATCAGCGCACCAGGAGACAGACCGAAAATGACTTTGACAGCACTAATAAAAATAAAAACATAGAAAAAGTACACAAAGTAAAAAGAGTAAAGTACAAAAAAAAAAAAAAAAAGAAAGGGTTATGGATTTATAGTGCACATTGAGGCTAAAATGAGTTAATACCTCTGGTTTTAGACCCAGCATCAATAACGTTAAGGACATTGATGGAAAAGAAAGGACTGCATCGCGCATTACACAGAAACTGTGTAGGGGGACAAAGGGCGGAGCTAAAACGACTGGCCGAGGCGTGTGCCAACGATTCAAGAGACGTTAAACACTTGAGCGTACAAGTAACAATGAGGCTTCCTTGAGGATGTTGCAACACCTTTAGTTTTGTACGTAAAACCTTTTCAACTAGTGACAACAATTACATCAGTAAACCACAATGTGCTGTCAAGGTGATATTGAGCAATCTAGTTTGTAAATGGCTTTAAAATCACTCACGAGTGACTCAATCCAATTGGGTAACTTAAAATCTTTTAAGCTGGCTAAACGGTCCACACATTTCTGGAACCCCTTTAATCACAGCTTGCAGCTATATTTCACTGTACGTATAAGCGCTAAATAAAAAATTAGATTTGTTTTGTGTTAGCGGATAGCTTGTACTGATCATGTGAACTAGGGCTGCATGATTTTGAGAAAAAAAACCTAATTGCGATTTTTATTTTTGTATTTTTTTTTTATTTAATTGTTTTTTTCCTGAAAAATATTGCGATGCAATTTTTGATTTTGCATTTGATCATTTTAACTGCATAAAACTAAAATTATGCGACTTTTGATTCACAGACCCTGAGAGTGAGACAGAGAGAGAGACGGATAAATAAAGTGAGTGTCTGAATAAACAGGTCGTGATCACTATGATGCAGAAAGTGGGAATCATCTACACCTTTATTGTTGCAGTGTTTCCGGCTTTGTTACACTTTGTTAAACTAAAACCCACTTTGCTAAAAATGGAGAAGAACAGGCAGACTCTAATGGCAGTCTAATTTCTTACTTTAAAGTTAGAATACATATTTTGACTATAATGTTAGTAAGGTCTACTAACATGTAATGTCCACCCCCCCCCCCAACAATGTCACAAACTTTCCCCCAAAATGGTAATGTTTAATTTTGATTGTGTTTCTGTTTCTGAATTTGTTTAGATTCTGGAAAATTATGGTGCTGGTAAAACTTAAACATGGACCTTAAAAGTGCTTGAAAAGTGCTTGGATTTTGTCTTTCAGAAAATGTAGGAACCCTGAACATAAAGCATTCAAAATGTCTTATTTTATTCTTATTTTTTATGCTATAAGAAGTACTTGATTGATTGCCACGTCAAATATTGAACAATTGCCTTTTGATGCAGGTGAAAGCTTTTCTTTTGTTACAATCTGATTGTTGTAATAGTCAAAGCCAAGTTTGATCCACTTAGGAATATCTATTCTGAAGGTTGTGTTGTGAACGTCTATCCATGATGTAACAATCTGATGGTGTTCTGCACTGCACAGGAAGCTGTCGAGGGAAGAGCGGCGCAGCAGAGCGCTGCTAGTCTGCTCCAAATTCTAATAAAAATAATAGAAGTGCCGTAAGTGGCTCATTATGTCGCACTGTTTTCCCCTCAAAGAGATAGTTTTCCACCTAGTGTCTTACACAAAGGAAATGATTACAATGGGTTGTTGAGTTCTGCAGTGATTTCTCGCAAATCATAGGTTCATGAGCTTTTGTCTTAGAATTTCTTTTCCGCACCACAAGTGTTTGCTACAAACATGCTTCCGTGTGTCAGATCCTGTTTTGACTCTGGTTTCTTTGACTGTCGGTCGGTTTGTGGCTTGTTCTGTTGGTGCGGGTTTGTGCGGCAAAATCTTTAAAGTGGATGTTTTATTGGATGTCCATTGCATTTTTATGGGATTTTAGATTGACAACGAAAACCATATATCAGTCCCTCCAGGATTTCGTGATTGCACGGTGGCACCAATTCACGCAAATTCACCGAAAACTCGCGCAATTTCATCCAAACACCCCGAACTTACCGCAAATTTGGTTGGTCGTTACATCACGCAGCATTGGTTTTGCACAGAAGAACTTCGTTATAGTGATGGGAAGTCCGGCTCTTTTCTTTGATTCGGCTCTTTTGGCTCAGCTCTCTTGATTCTGGTCTGCTTCGCGGTTTATTTCGCCACGCTTCTGTACCGCCAGCTCCGCTACACCGCCGCAATCATGGGGGGTCCTTTTCATATAATAGCCGGTCGCGACATGTCCCATGAGGAGATGTATTAATATTTGAAAGGACGATTGCATCAAACGGCAATTATTCTCAGCCCATAAAACCCTTCAACTCATACAAAATATTATTTATTCTTAATAAAAGTATTTGCCTCGTATATTGCGAACAGTGTTTTTCAAGACTGAAATAACCACACACTTCAGTATTAAACTAATTATTTGTTTCAGATAAAGTTGTTGCTTCATTTGATCAAATAAAAATTAAAATGAGTCCTTTTTAGTCGATAATTACACTAACTAAATATATCTGAATAATGTTAATAAGATGGTTGTAAGTTAAAGCAACAATTTGTAACTTTGGTAGAGCATACTTTGGCATGACGTAATTGTTAGGAAAAGCTGAAAAGTAACAAAAAATGATAGAACACCAGCTTTACAGATGAAATTTGCAACGGTGTATGCTAATGCGTGTTCTGTTCCTTCTTTGTCTACAATGTTTCTTTTCGAAGTAACAAACAGAGGTGCCATTCCTGGAACATGTTTGTCAAATCAAAGGATAATGCAGTTCTGTGAGAAAAATATGTTGAAAAAAACCTTTTCCCGCAACTTTTTGAAAAAGCTACCGCAACATTTGGCATTTTAGGCCGCAACAATCACAAAAAATCCAGCGAAATCCTGTAAGGACTGGTTTATGCTAATTCAGCTGAAAATAAAATGATGCAACATTTATAATTGGGATTTTGTAGCAATGTTGCGTGGAATAAGACCTTGTGATTGTGTTTGGTAAACAATTATTGTCTGTATCAATTTTTATTAAAAACAAAAAAAAAAAACGTCTGGCACACAACATACGATACTTGCATGCATCCCTCCTTTTATTCAAAGTTCTGTGACTTTTTAGCTTAAACTTTGTTGGCTTCGACAAAGCTGTCCTGAAAGCCGCAAAAATGATCTGCGAACTATTCTAGCGTTTTGTTTATGTGGCTCATTTCTAGTAATCCATTCCATATTCATATTCGGAAGGAGCAATTTTCTATTACAATAACTTCAAATTAGCTTGTCCTTGGAAAAAAAATGTGTTGGCAAATTGAATGATTTTATTTAATAAAATAAAAAAAATGCTTAGTTGGTATGCGACTACTGCATTAAATGTAACTATCCCTCCATCTCTGTCTGAAATGCGTTAATAACAGCCCGTTTAAGTGTTCAGCGTGTCTGCTGAAACGTAACAGACAGGTGCCATTAGATCTGTGATTCATAACCATGTAATTATCTCAATATTGTCTAGTTTCAGTCTGTACAGCGATGAATGTGTTTGCGTCTTCGAGCATGTTTTCTTTTATAAATGACACTTGCTGTGAAAGCAATTAGCGTAAGCTTTGCAGACAAGCGCCTGAGATCCGAGCCTGAGATCTTCAGGGAGAAGCCTTTCCGCTCTGCCTGATGCTAACAATAATTGCTGAGAGTGCCATTCCTACATTGAAATGAGATACGGAGAATGGAGACACCATCAAAGCACCAGGCCGCCGCATCTCCTGCCGTTTTGCCTCAGGACCTTTAGATACACACTATGAGAGGCAGCGTTTTATTCCACCCCTGTCTGAGCGCACTACTACAATCGCCTCTTTTATATGGAATCGGATTACTGCCCCAAAATATCAAAGGTACATTTCGAAGAAACGAACAAAAATGCTTTCGTTTTTAACTTTTTTTTTTCGCTTTAGGTTTTTCGTTCTCTTTTTGTTTGCGTTTGGATTTTTGACCCAAGTTTCACGTGGGGGCGGCCCTTCTCTGATTGGCTGGTGAGAATGTGATTGACCGTTGCTTGACCAGGAAGTGTGGGATGAGTTCAGCGATTGTACACCTTGACATTCACTGATTTTTTTTTTTTAACATTGGTACACAAACTGTGATTCAAGTGTTATTTTTGCAAAATATTGCTAAATCAAAGCAATTTTTGTTAAAAAAAAAAAAAGTGAAAAAAAAGTTTCAAACGAAAACGATAAATTTACGTTTGATATTTTTGACACTAATCTGATTCCATACTCTCACACATACAGACATTCCCGGTAAAATACCGGTATGAAGTTCAGAACACACTGACGTCACCCACTGCACTGAGCCAATCAGAACATTCTGGCGTGGGTCACATGCTCAGTTCTGGTGGGCTCATTTCGCCGGTCCAGCCGTTGAAAAGGTGCCGCCGGTTGATGATGTCACAGAATAGTCACTCCTCGCTGTTTACAGAAATTACAGTGGGAAATGTCCTCCAACTGGAACAACAGCAAAATCAAAGAGCTTCTAATAATTCGGGCGGATGAAGACTTTTGTCACCACATCAAAGGAACCGTTACTGACGCCGTCACATATGAAACTGTTACCACTATAATGTTTACAAAGGCGCAGCAGTTTAAAGCCTGTCGCCAGTTGATGATGTCACCAAAAATACCGGGATTACCGGGGGAAAAAAGCGAGGTATTTGGCGTTTGCGTAAGGCTCCCGCGCTATATTAATTCACTCGTCTCCCGTTTAACCTTTTCCCAACGTATTGTGCTCCGCTATTGGCTAAGCTTCCGCGGGAAAGGTCACATCAGGACTGTTGTAAAGTGTTATTGTCTCTCCTATTGGATCTGTGTTATTCATATGCTCATTTGCATGCCGCTGCCCTTTCGGCATCAGCTTAGTTGCACATTGAAACAAACCTTGGCTAAATTAGCAGCCTCAGCATTAACCCCGTTTGTGAGAGCTCGGCCATTTTGATTGTTTTGCTAAACGACAAGAAAGCAGTTAAAAAGCAGGCCAGAACGGGCCGAGCTGCAGCTTAATGACTTCCTGCCAGGACTGAAGTATGTACCGGCTTCATAAATCCCCCCCTTCTTATTTCTGTCCCCATCCTCCCCTCTCACACGCGGCTCCAGGTGCTGATCAAATCGTTTTCTTTCTGCATAATCGTATTTCCTCACACGCCCGCCAAAAACCGCCGCGGCGAGAGCCAGAGCAGCTTTTCTCTGGAATCCTCCTCTGGATTTCTTTTTGGAGACGTTGTGAACGTGTCGAACGAGCCGTTATGTTAGCTGTCTAAGTGCATGCGATGTTCTTCCCTGAAAATAAGACCTAAACCAGTGTAATCTGGTGTTTATTTAGCACCTCAAATCATTGCTTTTTTTTTTTTTGTAACTGACAGAAACGTGGCCTACAATGACCATTATTTATGAGCGGATTGATTTATTGTAAGGGTCACGTCATCACATTACAAACTTTTCACAAACTGAGGTTTTTGATGACTCTACATTTACCGAATTTATTTATTTTGTCTGATTTAAAAACATTAAAAACATCGTTGGATTTAAAAAGATCGTTTTTCAACAATTTTTTTTCATGATTAAATGAATAGTTACCAAATATCAAAATGAAAATAAACAGTTTATTGTCAACGATACTATGTGGATACTATGGCGAGGAACGGTGGCTCAGATGGTGAGATTCAAACCACCTGTGACTAATATCGTAAGGAATAACTAACGCTTGTGATGAATAATAACTAATGTGTCACGGACTGGAATTGGACGTCGTTTTGACTTCGCCAATCGCTTGGGGGTGACCACAAAAAAGGGCTGAGAATGATGGGCTGAGGCCGTAAAAGCGTGATGTTTGTTCCTGTGTGAACAGGCCTTTAGTTGGGGAGCAGCTGCTGTGTTGATGTTGTAGGTTTTAATCTGAGCAACAGAGAGGCCTCAGTCTGGAAATAGCTCATGACACACACACACACACACACACACACACACACACACGCTACACTGAGAGAAAACAAATTGTCTTCAGGACATGCTGTGCTTGACTGCCTTGATTGACTTTATTCCACGTTTTTGTGAAGTTCTTGTCATTTTCCCTTTTGATTTGATGTCAGGTGATAATGATGGAGTGATTATTGTCATATCAATTTTATTTTGATTCTGTATTTCATATTTCTTTTATTTTCCAATCGTTTGCAGTAATGTCAGTCCAGTTGGTGAGCAAGAACGTGCTATTGTGTTTTTTCATTGTAATGTGATTCGCTAACTGCTGTTTGCTTTTCTTAGCCTTTTTCATTATCTACAACGGAATGTTTCTTATTCACATTTTAATTGTATTCACACTTTTCTTTGTGTAAACTCAAAAACAGAACATTGTTATATGGTTATGGTTAAATTTTAAATTGTATGATATTAGAAGACAATCCAATATTTTATTCAGAAAAATTTCTGTTTTATCAGATGTTTTTAAGAATTTTTCATCACAAAACCAGTAGCTTGAACACCAACACATTAACTTGAAAATACTTACAGTATGTGCCCCCCCCCCGGTTGCGGTATGACGCTAGTGTAAAGTGATTGTTCAGGGTGTTGACGACATGATGGACTAGGGCTGGGCAAAAATCGCGATTGATTGAACATTTTAACACGATTACAATTAATGAACGATTATTTTTAAATTTTGTCCTGAAAGTTCTCTTACAAGAAGGGGGGGATTCGAACCAGCAACCTCTTGGACACCAGTTCAAGTCCCCTACTGATCCCCTACTGAACAACTGAAATTAACAAGTTATTATTAAAATTTGCACATTTGAGAACAGAATAAATAATTTTTTACATTCTATTATTTATATGAAAAATGAGCAGTTCTCTTCTAAATAAAATAAGTTGTTATTTATAATAAGATATAGTTTATAATATGATATATCCTGTGCATTTCTCACGTCTTCTGTAAACAAATATTTTAATATGCAATGTATCTTCTCACTGTACCACCATCACATCACTTTCCTATCAATGTGAACAAAAGATTGTCGTAATGATAAACAAACTCTTTTAAATACCGTCGAATGAGGTGATCTTTTCATGTCACTATATAAAAATGAATTTACTCTTCAGTTCTCACTCAGAAGCGCAAGCACGTTTAACTCTTTGCTGTGTCTACTCACGTGGCTCGGACGAGGAGCTACACATTAGTCGAGTTACATTAGCGCGTTTTCTGTAGCGTCTACACTCAACTTCATTTTGTTCTGTCTTCCTTCCTGAAGACAAAATGTATCCAAACGACGGAGACTGCGTTTTAGTTAAGATGCTCATTCACTCCATGAGCGTCACGTGACTTCACATCCGAAAGTTCTATTAAAGGGAAAGTAATCGAAATAATCGACCTGTGCTTAAATGTGAACGATTTTAGGTTCTGAATTTCGATTTAAATTATTTTTCGATGAATTGCCCAGCCCTGTGATGGACACATTTCTTTGAGTTTTCCCACATCTCATTGCACGGTTGAATTCCTCTCAGACGAATCTCTGGGTCAGAGTCAAGTCCTGGTGTGAATTTCACGGGCATCGAGTCGCTGAAACCATTGTTTCTGAGTAACATTCATTTAAAGCCCAACTGACATGTTAATCTTCGAAATCAGATGAGCAATAACAAAGACTGTCAGCTATTACTAAAGGTTGTGTCAACCAACTAATCCAGCGTTTTTGGCGTAAAAACGTTTTTATTGATATTTATTATTTTTTTATTTTTTAATAATTTTAATTAATATTTGAAAAAACATATAATTCTTTATAATTTCTCTATTAGAAATTGATTATTAAATAACATATCGTACAACAATATAACAATTCGTCGCTTTGTTTTCCTTTTATCTTAATCCATGCTGCAGTGGATGTTCAGTTGATGATCTCTCCATTTGAGGACGTGTAAGTCACAGTTTGGCTGAAGCCTGACAGGTTCTCGACACGAGTTTGACACAACACGAGTGAACGCTGATAGGAGAAATGCTGTTCGCTGTTGAGTTGTGGCTTTTCCAGGCGGAAACCTCCAGTCGTTCTCCAGTGATCAGAAAAGAACGGCAGCAGCTCTTTTCCTCCGCACCGCCTGCTGTTTCTACTTCCTGTCAGTCTCACTCCATCTGCCTGCCGTTTGTCTGCTGCTCTTTAAACGTCTTGTTAAAGATAATCACTCTGATATTATGCTGCTAAAATGGCTTTAAACCTCATGCACGAATAAACAGGAATGCTTGTGTAAACAGATCCGTCTGTGATGTGATCAAATCAGCGGAGAATAATCCACACTAAGTCCTGAAATCATCTTTATTCTAACACAAAACATCTTTCGGATGAAAATGATTGAGTGACATCAAGAATGTCCTTTGCTTGATTTCAAGCCTTAAGAAGCGGCGCTGCATGAGGAGTTTATAGTCTAGCTACAACTATTATTTTTTCACCTAATATATCACTTTTTATCAATTTCAGTGGTAACTGACTTTTAGGAGTTTAATTTGTTCCATAGCTGAGTATCTTATTTTCATTTGCTCGCTCTTCACAGCAAGTTTAAAAAAAAAAAAACGTTAGTTTAAAATATTATGTTTAGAAATGAATGTGTAGCTATATGAAGGATTTAAACTATTAAAATTATAAGCTTAAAAGTGGTTAACAAATATGTCCTGTTACAATAAATATAATTAAAAATATAATTTCATTTATTAATATAATTTATAAAATTATTTCACTACATCATGAGCTAAATGTTGTAGCGACAAGACTGTTAAGCGAGTTGTTTTTCTCACCACTATAATGCAGAGAGATCTTATGAGTGAGACATGCAAGTAGAGCTGCAACTAACGATTATTTTCTTAGTAGTCGACGCCGTCGACGTAATCGATTACGTAATTACGTCGACGCAAAAATCGCGCCTCGAGTAGTCGCTTTTTGCTTTCATTTTTTTCAAACATGGCGGCGCGGGAAACTAACGGAGCAGACGATAGCAAATAAGTGGTCTAAAGTGTGGGAAACATAAATGGATGATCGAGGTCTCTGTCG
>MU204310.1:5192283-5218528 GCA_017309775.1 Paedocypris sp. Pulau Singkep
CGACAGCAACAACAAATCCAAACAAATAAATAAACAAGCATCACCATAACGCACTGCACACATCATAATAAACAAACAAACAAACACAGACCATAAATGAACCTGCCCGTCATAAGCATAGTTCCAGTCACCAGTTTAAATTTAAGTTCGAATTGTAGAGTCTAATTGCAGCAGGTAGGAAAGATCTGCGATATCTCTCTTGAAATCTTGAATTTTGAAATATTGTTGAAAACTGTTTCCCTCACAATGGTGTTTAATGCAGTTACTCCGTTTGCTTTAGTTGTGATTCATTACCCATGTAATTATTTTCGGACCACTTCTGTATTTTAAGTTGGAGATTACCCCGGAAGGGAGGTGGGTTGCCTTTTTTTTCCTCGTTTTTCCGCGTTTTTTGTGTTAATCAGGGTTTATTGTTTAGGTTGCTGTCTTTCTTTTTGGTGCTCCTTTTGTTTGTAGTGTATTTAGTTTGCTAATCAAGTTAGTGGGTGTTTTCTTTACCCCCTACTCGTGCTTGGTTCCAGATTTATGTTGTTTTGTGAAAAGTTCCTTGTTTATGTGTGTGGCATCTTTGCTGGTGGTTGTCAAAACTCTCATTGTCTTTCACAAGCACAACCACCATTAGTTTAGTTGAAATTTTACTTCACATTATTTACTGTTACCTGTCAAGTACCCCTAGACCAGGGGTGTCCACACACTTTCGGTTTGTAATCTACTTTTCATTTTGTAGGCGGGGCTAATAATTTTGTCCTCAACTCTAGATGTTTGCTGTATATATGGTTTGTGTCGTCTTCTGGTGTGAAACCGCAGTAAACACACACACACACTTCAGAATAAAATCCTTTTTTGTGTACTAAAATGTCGGAGTTGATACAGTTTTTCCACTCATTTTTATTCCTTTTTTTCCTCGCTTACAAGTTTGCTCGAGTTTTAAAACTTTTTTTGGAGCCGATTTTTGTTTCAATGCCTTTGCCACCTGTCGTCCGCCATCGACGTAATGGGCACCGCTGCCCAAGACCTACTTGTGCACGTAACAATAAGGTCACAGTCTGAGATGCTGGATACTGGTATCAATAATCCACCACGATACCACATTTTTTAAAGTACTCATTAAAAGTCCGCCGATACCGGAAGTGAAAATTTCTATGTTTGAGCGTGCATATAAAGAGTTAATCACAGACGTGCAAGAGTGTCCTGCCCTCAGCAGTAGTCCAGGTTTCTTATCGTTTTGAGTACAGTTCCGTCTACGAGTACAGCGAGTTTGCTTCTAAACCAACACGACTCACGCTGCAGCAAACTCTTGGAAGAGAGAGAAACATGATGTTAGTTTATTCAAATATTGTGCACTGCTGTGCTCCGGAGCTCCGCCCCGATGCCGCACACACAGCTGACAGAGAGAGCGCTCGTTTGAAATTAGAGTTCGGCAGAATCGTGTAAATGCTGGATTAAGAATCGCTTTTTACATGTTCCGTCCTTTCAACTCATTTTAGCCCGTCTCGCTCTATTCCACACGCGGTAGTTCTTAAAGGGAAAAGAAAAAAAAAAAAAGTTCTTAAAGGGAAAGTAATCGAAATCGAGATAACCGTCATGGAAAAATGTGAACGATTATACATTTGAATTTCAATTTTGATTATTTTTTTGATTAATCGCCCCGTACTGTGCAAGTTGTGCCACAAAACTGTGGTCACAATGAGAGGAAACACAACTAACTTCTGTCGTCCGCTCAAAACGTAGATATGCGCGATCATTTAAATATTATAAAGGAAAGATGATTGCATTATTTCTGTCGTATTTTGGGGCGCATCTCGTAGGCGTGATGACAACGGTGTGATTTTTGCGTAGCAGTGTGTGTGTGTGTGCGTGTGTGTGTTTACTGCGGTTTAAAACTAGAAGATGACACTCATTACAGCAACATACAGAACCAGATACAGCAAACATCTAGAGTTGAGGACAAAATGATTAGCCCCCCAAAGTATTTCAAAAGTGCTTTTAAACAGAGCTAATCATTTTATCCTCAACTGTACATAACACTGTACCTTGGAACGTTTATTTTAATGGTGTAATGGTGATTATTGAACATTACTATTACATTATGTGTTTCATTCAATGTATTTACATTTGAAGTATTACAAATAATTTGTGGTTGTTATATTGTTTTTCGACCACCTGATTTTCAGGGTTGAATATTTACAATATCCAGAAAGAATCAACATCTTTACAACAAAGGTGTCCAACAACAGACGATCGATCAAAGTTTTAAAAAAGCAACGCCGTGTGAAAAAAAAAAACATCCAACATCACAAACTCACAAACGTGTCACGCGCTTTTTAGTCAAAGACTTAATGCAAGATTGCCAGTTAACAGTTTTAGCCCAAATGAAACTAAATTTGATTAAAAACATATTGCCTGTTTATTATAGTATAAGGATTCATTTTAGTAATCAGTAGTTTTACTTACTCAGACAGTTTTGGGGTTTCTTATGTGGGAATATGTAATATCGCAAGCACTATCGTTATCTCAATATTCAACAGCAATATCGCATATCGGATATTTTTTCAATATCGTGCAGCCCTACTGTATAGCATATGTGTTTATTATTGTGTTATATGTGTTTCTTCATCTATGAAACTTAGTTTTTGGTTCCCTACTTTGACCTACATGCTTGTACACACACACACACACACACACACACACACTCAAATCCCTTCTTGTCCCACACACACAGACTTTCAACGCTGTGAGGACCAGCCAAAGGTCCTCACAAGTGACCAACCACCCTACCTCATGCGTTTTGGTACAGTTGTAACTGTGTAAAGCGCCGTACAAATGCACTGAACTTAATGCCCATTGTGCTGTCCAAAGCAGCAGTTTTGAAATAAATGTTCATTTCATTTTAAATAAATGTTCTTAAATCCAAACTAGCTCCTTTTTAATGACTAAAGCTGTTTCTCTAAATCTCGAATTATTTGGACTTATAGTAACTATTTGTGATGGTGGTGGGTGTGTTATGTTGTAGTGGGAGAGGCTTAGACGGGGTCCACAACTATGACACATGATTCAAATCTACGGACTGAACTAAGAAGAGAACTCCAACATTTGAAGGAATGGATTTTGGTAAACACGCTCTGCACGGCATCATGGCGGCCACTGGCTGATGGATACTCGCTCGGACAGTGATGGCTCTGGAGCTGACCTGCTTTTGCAGAGATCTGGTTGCTTTTCCTGTGAAGTCGGCCACTGGAGAAAAGCTCCAAAATTTTCTGAAGAGGTGAATCTCCACAAAGGAGATACAACAGTGGTCAAATTATCACTCCAACCAGCAAGCTATGAAAATGAATGTAAATCTACTCTTCAGCTTTTACTAAGAAACGTGAGCGTGTAACAATGTTTCCACCCGAACTGAAAAGCCACGTCGCTCTGATGACCAGCTACACGTTTGTGGCGTTACCTTTGTGCGTCAAAATAGTTTTTCTGCAGCGTCTACATGTGACTTCATTTTGTTCTGTCATTCTCCTCGAAGCCAAACTGCCTCCAAACGATGAAGATCAAGTTTGTTTTGCTATTAGTAGGGCTCTCAAACGATTTATATTTTTAAACTAGTTAATTGCATTCCCTGATGAAATTAATCGTGATTAATCGTGATTAAATGACTGAAGCTTGTAATATTGGATATTGAGGTGTAATATGTAAATAATATAAACTCAACGCTAATTAATACTTGTTTAAATACTGTAAAATAATTTAGTTGCATTTTTGTTCAATTTGCAATGTCTTGTCATTGTTTTTTAATGACGATCAGGACCAGCTGTGACTGGACCTCGGATGGTTAATGACACTACATGTACTCTGGCGTTTGTCTTGCTCCTTGTCTGTTCTCGTCTCTGTGTTGTCCTCGTCAAGACCTTCAGACCCCCCGTGTGACTTTGTACGTTCGGACTCTTGTTTCCCCGTGGTTCCCTGGCTCTTGTGTTTTCCCTAGTCATCTCTGTTCTACGTTTCCCCGTCCTTTAAACACTGTGTTCACGTACCTGCTTTGTGTGGAGTTCCAGAGCGAGAGTGTGACAAATACATTTATTTAGATTGAAAGAAAAGTTCATAAAAATAAGTTCAAGAACAAGAAATGTTTTTCCAAATAAGATCTGTGTATATATTTTATATGTTCATATTGCGTATTCAGATTTCTTAGACATAGCAACTTTAGTAAACATTTAGAATATATAGCGCTTATGTTTTTGTTGACTAAATCTATACTGTAATTTAGTCGATTAAAATGCTGTGGTATTTAGTGGACTAAAATTAGACTAAAATGCAAAAAAAATTAATTGGGACTAAAACTAAACTGAGTTTTAGTCAAACGACTATGACTAAATCTAAAACAAAGGTTGCAATACTAGTATTGTATTGGAAGTTTAAACATTGTATCGAGACATCCCTCATTTCAATGAATCGCCCAGCCCTTCTATTGATCATTTTTCAAGTTAATTTTTGTGATCTGTCTGTCTTTTAGCTTTTGATCATTGAACAAAGTCCCTCTGCTCTGTTTTGCTATCACCCATCCTTCTTACACCAGCGATCGAACAATCCACTGCTGTGTTTTAAACAAAGGTTAAAATCTTTCAGCAATGCGTATAAATCCACCAGACAGGAGGCGCCGTTGAGCTGAGAGCGGAAGGTAAATCAAAGCTAGTGAGAGATGATGGAGCTTCTCCTGCAGAGCTCTGTGGGGAACTGAAGTAATGAGCAGATCTCAAGGCCTTCTCTGCTCTGTAGATGTTTTTTAATGACCTGGAACCAACAGAATCCTGCTTGGTCACTTAAATGGAACAAGGAAGAGAAAGAGAAGGAAAGAGAGAGAGAGAGAGAGAGAGAAGCTTCTTTTCTACTTTGCCTGATGTGTAGATCATCAGACCTTCAGTCTCTGCAGGTTGTTTCAGGCTGTTTAGATGTTGACTTCTAATGAGTGTGTTTGAGTTAAAGGACAGTGTGTAAACATCAGACACGTGACCTTCTGACAAGAGTACCACTGGCTTGAGCATCACAACTCGTCTTTGTTTAATTCGTTGTGTGTGTGTGTGTGTGTGTGTGTGTGTGTGCGTGTGGAGAATAGTTTCAATTATTTATGAAGCTCTTTTCACTGTCTGACGCCCATAAAGCCGCTGTAGGAAACCATCAAAGATCAATACAGCACATTAAACATCTAAAATAGCGGCAGACGCAGCACACACACACACACACACACACACACACACACACACACACGTGCACAAGCATACACTCAAATGTGTACACAATCACATACACATGCACACACACTGATGCACATCCACGCACACACGTACGTAATGCACAAACTCACACATGCACACGCTAATACACACACAGTACACACACAAATATACTCATATGCCACTATAGTATAGAGCAGTGATTCTTAACCATAGGGTCGCAGCCCGCACAACCTAGAGGGCCGCAAGAAAAATGTCAGTTCTGTGAATTTGGGCCGAGAGGTCCGTGGAACACAATGCAGCTTCCGCCATACCGAAAGTGAGAATATTGTTAAGCTATGTAACTAAATCTATGTTTGAGCGGCGTATAAAGCGGCGTATTAATCACAAGCGCGTGCGTAAGCCCCGCCCCCAGTGCCTCTGCAGACGTTGTGATGGAAAGTACGGCTCTCAGAGCGGCTCGAGCTCGAACGCGAACAACACACGTCACTACAGCTCAGCGCGGTGAGACCAACACGAAACTTGTTCTGTCTCAAAATGTAGCGCGTTTTACTCAAGTGATTTAATCAAGCGCCTAAAATCCCGACACGACCGCGAGTGGTAAGAGTTGGCTTCTAAACATTACTCACAGGTCGCCACTCGTCCCTTGAAACAAGGAATTGTTCCGTATTTGAGATTGAAATTGCGCGTCCCGTTTTAAATCAATACGGGTTTTGTCCCGTATTCTTTATCATTTTTGGAAGCAGCTCTTCATGCATTGTGATAACAATGGAACTATTATCTATGTAATATTTGCTTGACAGACACGTAAGCACTAATGTATTACATATGAGCATTATGTTGTATATAATAATGTTTTATGTACAAAAGTAAAATTAGTAAATTGCAACTCTACATTTTTTTATTAGGAATAAGCTATATAAAAACGTAACTAGCTAATGTTTGTTGCTATTTTATGTATGTGCTGTTTCCTTGTTTTGATAGTTAATATTCTGTCTGTTAGTCTATTCTGTTAGTCTATTCTGTTCAGCGTCCTTGGGTGTCTTGAAAGGCGCTTAAAAATATTATGTATTATTATTATTATTATTATTAATGCAAAACAATGACAAATATTTTAGCCACCCTTCAACATACGATTATTATTATTATTATTATTATTATTATTATTATTATTATTATTATTAGAGTAGTCTGTTGAGTTGTAAAAGATAACGACTGACAGCATTTAAAAGACATTGTTCTTAATTCGTTTTTTTTTAATTATATGATTAAAGCTGTTTACCTGTAAATTTAAATTGTGTTTTTATTAAGTACTCTGTATCAGTATCGGCGAGTAATGAAAGGGTAGTGCTCGTACACGTACACTATGCAACAGTGCTGTTCGTGGACTATAGTTCAGCGTTCCACACCATAGTTCCCTCCACACTCACCTCAAAGCTGGAAGTCCTGGGCCCATCACTGACCACAAGTCGTGCGAATGGGAAAACACACCTCATCCTCCCTCACCCTCAGCACTGGAGCTCCTCAGAGGTGTGTACTGGACACTTTACCTGGATACTGGACACTTTGACCTTAACTGGTCACCGTTACAACACTTTTTAGTCACCTTATACTGGACACCTTTCCGGAGTCACTTTTGTACATTTCTGTTCTATTCACTTCTACGTTATTCAGTTTGGAAATTTTGTATTTTTACTCATATCATATTTTATCTTCATGTCTTGTTTTTATTGTATTTCTATTTTTTTTTTTTTAATTTCCTTTTGCACATTTTGGAATAGCATATTTTAGCTTACTACCGTATTTTCTGGACTATAAGCCGCACCTGTATATAAGCCGTATCCGTTCTTTTTTTGAAAAAAAAAAAAAAAAAAAAAGATAAACAAGCCGCACCTGCATACAAGCCGCATCCACTCTATTAAAAAAGTTCCCGTGTCTCGCTGCCTCCTCTCAGGAAACAAGAGTTTCAGTGAAACCTTGAGAGTTTTGCAAGCCACAGATATGTATGTTTTTGGATTCGATACAGTGTTCCCATTCACGGCTTCGCAGATTTTTGTTTCTTTATTAGGTATGTTCGCGGATTCAAGGCTTCGTGAATTTTCGTGAAGTTGGATGTATTAAACTTTCCCAGTTCTGTTTCACCGCGGGACATTTGTGCTCGACAAGTGTGACTTTATAGTCATTTGGCAGACGTTGTTGCACCGAGCCACACTCTTTATCGCCCTTTATGGAGAAATACTGCCACACGGCCGACATTGCTCTTCTTCTTTACTGTAGTGATCACGTGGGCTTTGCGCGCCGTGCTGAATACAAGAGCTCATATTTATCGGAGCTTATATCGGAGATTTTTAATGCAGTCCTATTCTGGTTTTTTGGCTGAAATCAGACCGATTTCTGATATCAATATCGGATCGGGACATGCCTATTATATACATTATGTACCTTATGTAACTATATTTTAGCTTCATAATCTTTGTAAGTTCAAAGTATTTTTAACTAATAACTGTAGTTTTAAGATACAACCTGAATCATGATTTGGATTGGCTGAAATAAATGTGTTTGTATTAATGGGCCGCGGGCTACTTTGATTTGGGTGGGCAATTTGGGCCCCGGGAAATTCTCCAAATTGTGTGTCTGTGCGGTGTAGTAAGCATGTAGTACTCTTTCATATCCGAAGGTGGCGGCAGCAGCAGGTAGCAATTTGCCTTGTACTTGCAGAGGAGAAAATTGTGCTGTTTTTTACACCGCGTAGCCCTTGTAGCCAAGACTTGACAAAAATTCTTCATACAGCTCAGAATTTCCTGAGAGCTGTGGAGGAACATTTTTGTGTTTCTTTCATTGATTTCTTCCAGGAAATCTCTGTGTTCATCCAAACAGGCCCAGGTTCTCACACTGAGTGAGAATAAATATGAACATTCATGAACTCAAAATATGAAGCTCAAATATGAACATATATTGTGAAGAAATTTTTGATGTCTGATTCAACGTCATTCTTCAAAGTAAAAAAAAAAAGCTTATATTGCACTTGTAGCTTATAAGCTTATAAGTGCACAATGTAGCACTTATTTTGAAAATATTAGTTTTTTTCAGATTTTCAGATTTATTAAATGAAAAATGTGTGCCTTGGCTCAGAGAAGGTTGAAAAACACTGGTATAGAGAGTGCAATAATTAACATTGGTTTAAACTGTTATACTACTGATATAATTAGCTTTCATTAAAGCTGTTGAGTTGTGTTTGAAGGTGTGTTTTTGCTCGCATGCACACACACACACACACACACACACACACACACACACACACACACACACACACACACACACACACACACACACACACACACACAAACACACACTAATAGGCCCTGTGTGAACGACTGGGAAGTGTGTTCCCCCAACAGACTGTTTTAGTGTGTGTGTGTGTGTGTGTGTTTGCTGATACTGACATCTTCCTCCACATTAAACGCATCAATTCTGCTGTAAAAACACACACACACACACGAACCCACCAGCTCGGATCATTCCAACTGCTCGTAAAGATCTACTAAAAGTATTTTCTGGGATGACAAAGAATTCAAGGAGCATTCAGAAAAAAGTGTGTGTGTGTGTTTATTCTGTACCCACAAGCTCCAGGAGGAAGCCACACACTGAGGAACTAGAAGCACAGCGACTTCAGAAACGGTGTACGCTGTTATTTCAGTCTTTTAACTGAATGGTTTTCTTTTGTTTTACTTCCAGAACAAGAATGGGTCAATGAAGATGGAGAAGAAGAAGTGGGACGAGCTGGTGATGAATACACACTCGGCAGCAGAGGACAAGGCCGCAGAGCTGGAGGAGAACAACTTCATGACCAGTAGCCCGACACAGGAGCAGGAGCGAGTCAAAGACCGTTTCCTGAAGAACACCTACTCCAAGAAGAGCAAACGAGTGAGTGTCGCTGCTCGTCTCACACACACACACACACACACACACACACACACACACACACACACACGTTTATTCACACTTCTATTATGTTTGAGTCAAATTGATATTTCAAAGTTCAAAAATATTTTAAAAACACTTAAAAGTTTTTTTTTCACTTTGAAACTTGGCCTATTTGGTGTAATCATATAAGAAATATAATGATTCAGTTGACATATTTGTAACACCACGCTACATGTTTTTGTTACAATGTCAATGTTCTGTTCAATTTGCCCCTCATACAAAATAGAAGCTAAAAAGATTCAAAAGGATCAAAAACTTTCTTTGCAACAATGAGACACCACTGTCTCACACACACACACACACACACACACACACACACACACACACACACACACACACTCTCACTCTCTCTCTCTCTCTCTCTCTCTCACACACATACACTTTCTGACACTTATATGCACAATAAAAGTCCCCCGCGAACATTGATGATGTTCCTCTGCCAGGAGCATAACAGGAGTGTTGACCTAACCAGGGTTTGTGGAGCTACTTCTGTGCTGTAGATGTGCAGAGCTGGCCGGTTGTTCTGACGGTGCGGTGATGGGTGTTAAGAGCAGACTCCAGTGTTTTCAGGCCGGAGTTAAATCAAAATGAATGGATGGGATGGCTTCATCTCGGATCTGTCGCGTCCCCTCCCCCGAGG
The DNA here is from genome assembly GCA_017309775.1 of Paedocypris sp. Pulau Singkep. NCBI lineage: Eukaryota > Metazoa > Chordata > Actinopteri > Cypriniformes > Paedocypris > Paedocypris sp. Pulau Singkep. The sequence continues at coordinate 5,202,130 of MU204310.1, forward strand.
CCGCCGAACTTCTCCATCACGGCGACTCAATGCATATAAAGCAGCCTCGCTCCAGATGGGATCGGTGCCTCCATCAGCCTCCCGCTCTGATCAGAAATAAAGCGGAAGAGAAGTGCAGAGCGGATGCCGGCACACAAAGCGGCCATCTGCGCGAGGAGCGACCGGGAGTGTGTGTTTGCTGAGGAGAAGCAGGTCAGGCTTTTGAATTCTGCCGTGATTGGGCTAAAATAAGATCCGTCTGAGCATTTAAGCGTCAACTTCCCTCCGCACGCGAGATACTAAAGGCACGTGATCTGCCTGAGATGCCTGGGAACGACCGTCTGATCCTGAGATGCTAAACTACATGATCGGCCTTTCCGTTCGTTTGTCTGTTTGCAGTGACGACACCATTCAAAATTGTTGAAAATTGAGTGTTCAAAATTCAAATTCAAATTGTATTTGTCACATACACTATTATTTTGTAACAACGTGAGGTGAAATGTATTTTGCAATTGTACGGCCGTAAACATAGTGGAGGGTGGGGTGGGGTGTAGCAGTACAAAACAATAAGATTAATAATAAGAAAAACAATACAAATAGAGATAAGGTAAAATATAAAAATACAATAAGGGAGAAAAATACAAAAATACAGGAAAAGTGATGTTAAAAGTGTTTAGAAAGCCTGTAGAATTAACCGAAAAAATACATATTTTCCTGCCCGTTTCTACAATCTGAAGTCATGAGCTTTTACAGGAGCTTGACATTCATTCTATAGGCAAATTCTGTCCTTTTTTGTAACAAAGAGCATCACTTCAACCTGCAGAAAAGTGACGATGTACTGTGAACTTGTGAAGTCTACTCACTGTAGAAGCAGCAATCCTAAGTAAAGCACAGTAAAGTGAGTGAGATTGCCAATGTGGCCACTAGGGACCACATCGAAATTGTACCCATCCAGTGAAGTGCACATACACACAGTGAAGTGAACACACACACAAAACCCCTAAGCCGTGGCGCCCGGGGGGCTTGTGGGGTTCAGTGTCAGTGCCCAAGGACACTTAGTTGCAGAACTTTACCTGCCACATCCTCGATAGAGTCTATGTTTGTGTCAGCCCAGTACAGACCCAGCTCTTTTGACCAGTTTGTTCAGTTTGACACACACACACACACACACACACACACACACACACACACACACACACACACACACACACACATTAAGAGTGTGACCTAAATAAATATGTACTTCAAACTTTCAATTGATGCATAACACTTATGTGTAAGACCAAAATTGACTTTTTTTGTGTTTTATCATGAAAAAAGTGCGACTCGACCTCGGAGGGTTAAAAAACAAAGACAATACATTGCAAATTGAGCAAAAATTATACTAAATTATTTTACAGTATTTAAACCAGTGTTTATTTAGTGTTGTTTACATTAATTTACATATTACACCTCAATATCCAATATTACAATCTTCAGTCATTTAATCACGATTCATCACGATTAATTTAGTCAGGGAAGTGTAATTAACTAGTTTGACTGCACTTAAACGTAAATGGGTAAATGTAAACTGACAAGGGAAGGATTGAGCTAATGCACTTCTGGTAATCTTCAGTCCAGGGAAGTTGTGTATTCATATTCTTCAGCTTATAAGTGTAATTATTAGTTATTTAGTTAGTTAATATTAGTGTTAGAATGCCACAGGAGACTGGCACCAGTGAACCGGGTTCTCCCCAAGGTTTTTACCTGGCCACTGTCGCATATGTGCTTGCTCACTGGTCATGGTCATAGTCATAGTGATAATCATAACTACTGACACACCAGTAGTAACTACATAACTACATAACTACATAACACACCAACTACTAATGAATAAAAAGCAACAATCCTCTAACATATTCACACATGCGCTTTGAGACCGTTAGAACTGTGAAAAGCGCCTTGTAAATGCACCGAATTACAGAGAAACTGTCTTTTTTCTTCACTAGTAGCACATAGCTACACATAGCAGTAGCAGCGCTCTGTAAAGCTGGAGAGTGAAGCTTCACAATCTGCCGCGTTCTGCATGCAGCCAGTGCTGGAGGAGTTACGCAACACTCAGCCCTATCAGCTGAAAGAAATGCAGACAAATCCCATCCATCCCACACAAACACAATTTGGACGAGATGTTCTTGTAATGGCACTTCAGGCTATTCGAGGATACTTGAAATAATAAAGAGTCAAATACCAGTTCATGTCGAAGAGACAATCTGTGTTTACAGTGTTTCTCTTTCCACAATTTACTATTAAATTCAAGTTCAGGGCATTTGTAAGGTGCCCTAACACTACAAAATTGAGTGCGTTGGTTGAACCCGAAGCTCCTAGGAGATTCCATCTTCCTAAGCGGTCTGATAGATGTTATGTTCATCTGGTGGCATGACACTCCTCCAGAGAGGGAGAGGAGTGAAACACAGAATAAAACAAAGCATTAGGAAAACATGAAGCACCATAATTAAGTATTTTGACAGTTTTCGGAGGTGCAGGTGTGAGTCGGTTCCGAGCACTAGACTAGGCAGCCTTTCTATACTATTATATTAACCTTTTTTGTATGTTATTATAACAGGTCAATTATATGCTTCGTTGAAGAGACGCGTCTTCAGTCTAGACTTAAAATGACTCACTGATTCTGAGTCTCGAATTGAACTAGGCAGAGCATTCCATATTCCAGCATTCAGTCCAACATTAAGGAATGGGATGATGTTTATGTGTGCCTGTGTGTGTATGATGTGGCTCTTTGCAGCTTTTTGTGGCTCTAACACAGAAAAAAACTGGCTCTTAGTTTCTGACTGGTTGGCCACCCCTGGTTTAGGTGCTAAATATGCAAAGGATCTTCCTCCCTTGTAGATTTTGGAGATTTGCGGTGTTATAAGCTGGCTGAAGTTTTGTGAGCGCAGAAGTCGTGTAGGCTCGTAGTAATGTGAAGAAATAAATCCTGCACTATCCTTTTCTCTGATATGATTTTAAATAATGATGATGATGATATGATATGACTCATGAATAACGAATCCTGGATTATGTTGTCATGAACGAAGTATGTGTTGGATGACGTCATTCTGAAGTAGCTTCCCATGGATGATGTCATTTTGGATGTGTTTTGAATAACGTCACTGTCTCTGTGGATGATGTTATCAAAAAGCGTGTGCGTTGTGATTGATGTATTTTTGGTGCGTCATGGTGTCATCATAAGGGGTGTTTTTTTAACAATGTCGTCATGAATGATGCGTGTCGTGTATGATTTAGCCTACCTTGGATGATGTCATGATTAATGTTTCGGGCTGTGGATGATGTCATTATGAATGGTGCGTGCAGTGGATGATGTCATCATGAATATGTGTTGTGAATGATGTCATCATGAATGCTGCGTGCCGTGGATGATGTCATCATTAATGTTGCGTGCCGTGGATGATGTCATCATTGATGTTGCAGGCTGTGGATGACGTCATCATGAATGGTGAATGCCGTGGATGATGTCATCATGAATAGGTGTTGTGGATGTATGATGTCGTGAAGAATGCTGCGTGCCGTGGATGATATCATCATTAATGTTGCAGGCTGTGGTGATAATGATGCCATTATTAGTGGTGAATGCCGTGTATGATGTCATCAATAATGACATCATCCACAGCACACACAATTCATGATGTTGCAGGCTGTGGATGATGTCATCATGAATGGTGAATGCCGTGGGTGATGTCATCATGAATTGTGTGTGCTGTGGATGATGTCATCATTGATGTTGCAGGCTGTGGATGACGTCATCATGAATGTTATGTGTTTAGAATGAAGTCATCATGGTTGTATGGATAATGTGATGGGTGTAACGGAAGATGACGAGTGATGCTCCGCAGTCATGACATCAGGAATGTGTCATTTAATGCCAGCATGAATAGTGTATGTCGTGGATGACGTCATAATGTATGCGTGACGTCACTAAGAATGTTCTGTGCTCATCGCGGTTGTTTGTCATATGATGTCATCAGAAATTTAGCAATGCAGTGAAGGGTGCTTTTAGTGAATAATTTCAACGTGTGTGTGTGTGTGTGATATGATGTCATCATGTTATGCACATCAAAGGATCATCATCATCATGAATGCTGTGTGTCATGGATGATGTAGTAGTCATGTACCGTACGCATGTCTGATGTGACGGATGTTTGTCAAATCAAATCAAAATGATGTAATAATTTGTAGTAGCGACACATTTTCAGGGGCGATGTTTTTTTTTTACGAGTTTGTTCACGTTTGTTCACATTTAAGATGATATTCACTTTAGCTTGCCTAATCTCTTTAAACTCATTCCTAGAATTGTCTGTAATTACACAACCTCAACTTGGCAAAAGTGAAACGCTTTCCCAGTGTTTGTTTAAGAGACTTCAGTGTGCCCTCCATGGCCTGCAGTGGTACAGCACTGCCCTCTACTGGCGAAGAAGAGAAGTGAATCTGTTATGTGAAGCATTTCCTGAGTCGGCCACTGGAGGGCACTCTGGCTTCACAAGCCACGAGAAAAGACACTTCCCTCGCCTAAATCTTTACGTGGAATAGGGAAAAAGTTAGATTTTAATGAATTATAATGTTGGATTTAAAATGTATTTCATTTCATTCACCTTTTGACTCCCAAAATCCCTTAAATCCTCCTAGCCTGAATCACTGTGTTTTCAGCAGCTCCTGGTCTGATAAAGATTTAATCTCGTTTCTTTTTTATGAGAGTTGTTGGAGAGACAATTAGCATGTTTCACGCGTTTGTATTCACATCACGCATGCGCCATTTATCATTTGGACTCGAGTGTGATGTTACTTTTTTGAGCGTGGAGAACGATACAGAGTGGACTGGGATTACTGATGCTGTGGCCCCTGGCCCTTGCAACCCCATTTCACTCTCTCTCCTCCCAATCCCATCCTCCTCCTCTCCTTCCAATTCAAATCTCAAATTTTATTTGTCACATACACAATTATTTTGCAACGACGTGAGGTGAAATGTGTTTTACAATCTGCATATAAACATAGTGGGTGGTGTGACAGTCCAAAGCAATAAGAGATAAAAGCAATAAAATACAATAATAATAGAGATCAATATGCAAATAAGATCAAATATGCATAAAATATAAAAGATAAAAATACAACAAAGGGAGCAAAATACAAGACAAATATACAAGATAAAATATGAATACAAATATTAAAGATAAAAATACAATATAGAGAGAAAAGTACAGAAATACGACTCTGTATTGTCCTTCTCTCTTTTCCTCTCTCCTCACTCCCTCACTCTTTTATACACAGCGTCTCCCCACCCCCCCCTCTTCCCATTCTCTCTCTTTAACTCTCTCCCTCGCTTTGCCTGAAGTGTGTCGTGTACGTGTCAAACAATGTGGCATCTGTCATTTGGCAAACAAAAGAGTCACAGGCTGATCACCCACAAACAATAGCACCAGAGCTTCTTCCAGGAGAATTGTGTAGCGCTGCGGCCCCCAGATGGACGCGGGACCTCCTGGCACACTAGGTCAGGCTGGCGATTCTGACAGGAGCTTTACTCTGCGGTTTTGTCAAACTAATGATGGCGGCCAAGCAGCCAGGCCGCAACTAAGCTGATTACCCAAAGAGAGAGAGACGCAGCGTGTGTGGTGGCGAGTGCCAATGCCAGACGGGTCGAGGGGTTCTGCGGAACCGGGGCTTAAATATGGATGAAGTGTTAAATATGTGATCTCAATTGAGGCAACATGACGTGTGTGTGTGTGTGTGTGTGTGTGTGTGTAGTGAGTGGGGCGTGAATCTTAACCTTAAGTATTGCAGCGTTAACATGCGTGAGGTCGTGCATGTTTGCCGGGTTTCTACCTTATATTATTCTTAACTTGTGTTTTTATTGATATCTTTTTTATATATATACTGTTTTTTCTTCATGCATTGGTTGCTTTATGTGGTTCTGTTTGGCTGTTTTTCATGCTGAACTGACATTGCTTGTGTACAGCACTTTGGTCAACTTGAGTTGTTTTAAAGTGCTTTATAAATAAAGCTAATTTGATTTGATTTGAACATGCGTGAAACAATAACACAAAGTAGAGCTGCACGATTCTGGATAAAATGAGAATCACAATTTGTTTGCTTAGAATAAAGATCACGATTCTTTTCATGATTCTTTCTGAATATTTTATTATTTTAAATATTCAATCCTGAAAATCAGGTTGTCAAAGAGCAATATAATAACACATTTTACTTATAATACTTCAAATATAAATTCATTGAGTGAAACATTGTAATGTAAAAGTAATGTATGTTGAAAAAAAATCACCATTAAACTTAAAAATAAACATTCCAAGTATTAGTTCCGTTTAAAAGCTCTTTGGAAATACGTATCAAACTATGATTATTTTGTAGGTGGGGCTAATAATTTTCTCATGTGATGCGCGTGCGAGCGGTTTTGACCGAAACCGCTGATCGTAGAAAAGAGAGTTTGGCAGAATCATGCTAATAAATTGCTATAAATGCTAAATTAAGATCGTGAAGGGGTAGAATCGAAATCGCGATCTTTTAACGATTAATCGTGCAGCTCTAACACAAAGCCTTCAAGAATTATTTCAGCAGAGATGATTATTTGCTTGAAAGGATAAAATTGGTATTGATTTTCCCAGACGAGCTCCTGCGTTCGTCACTAGCGGCTGAAACCACGACAGAAATGCCTTAACGAGACCAATCTAACGATCCAGATCTACATGGCAACAAAGCTTTGTTTTGTTTTTGTTTAAAAGATGTTTTGTCGTGGCTGTTTGTCAGACCGAAACAAAATTTAAACCCGAAACGAATCACACACGTGAGCGTTTATCTTCTTTGTAAATCACGGCTAATCATTCGGATGATTGTTTAGTTAGTCTGAATGTAAGTGACATGAATGAAGAGGAGATCTGGAAGATTTTCGAGCTGTTAAGTGCAATTAGGATTTATGAAGTAATAGATATTTACGCGAATATGAGCACCCTTTGAAATTTTCAACGCTCAAAAACTTGGTGGGTGCTTCTAATTGCCGATTTCAAATATGCGTGTAAATATAACCCCCAAGATTAAACTAAACACAGTACAACATTTGATATTACAACAAAGAGAGACTTCAAACCACGACCGGGTTAGCTTAGCTTAGCACAACCGGCTACAAACGAGTCCAATGTGTCAACGCAGAAAGAGTCCAAACTGTTGAATATGAAGAACACGGGCGAGTAGTAAGAAAAATCCAAGGAACAGACACAATCAAAGCGCTGGGTCGCTGCACAGGGGATAATAATCCACTATGATCCTCTTCACACGGCGTGGGATAAACAGAGAGCTTGAAACAGGCCTGAGCTTGAAACAATTGCTCTGCGCATGTGCGGAGTCCGGCTGGAGAGCAAAGGATCTTGGTAAATGAAGTCCTGACCACTAGAATCGACTTTTTGTTATCTATTATTCAAGTGAAACGATATCAAAATGATACGAGTCTCAAGTTAGTTTTGTTAAACAAAGAGCAATCAGTATTTTTAAGAGAATGTTAACATAATTGAATCAGAATTGTTAAATTGTAAAAATAAAAAAAAATTATATTATAAAAAATGATAATAATAATTTTTTTGTAATTTTGTGACTGAAAAATCAGGGGGGTGCTTGCTTATTTTTGCGTAAAGACAGTATTCAAAACTCAGTCGAGTGTGTTTTTCACGAGGAATTTTTTTTTGCATTTTAAACCTCAAACAAAATGAATTCTCTCTTTCGCCTTCTCTTTTGTTTCCCCTGTTTCATTTTCTCTCGTTTTTATTGTTTCACTCTGTTGCCATCTATGTTCTCCCTCTCTTTTTCCCTCCTTACTCTTTCTCTGTCCTCTCTCACACACTTTCTCTTTCTGTCTTCTCTCACACCTCTCCCTGTCTCTCTCTCTCTCTCTCTCTCTCTCTCTCTCTCTCCCCCTTGTCTCCTAATGTCTGACAGGCTCATGTCTTGCTCCTGTGACACGTCTCTCCGTCGGAGGCCGAGAACTCCCCGCTCTTCCTCCTCTCCTGACAAACGAGGGCGACCCGCTGCTCTCTCACGCATTGATTAGGGATAATTGGAGGGAGTCAAAAGCCGAGAAGTGTCACTAAATAAATTTGGCTGCGTTAATTGCGGATTCCTCTGGATGTGGGAGAAACACTCAGCCGCAGGGTTTGACAATGCAGGATTAATTGGCCCCCTTCACTGAACATAATTAGAGTGATTGTTAAGAGATAAAGAAAAGGTTTAACAAGCACGGCTGCGCTGTCAGAGAGAACATCACGCTGTTTCTGCTTCACTAGCCTTCTCTCTTTCTCTCTCTCTCTCTCTCTCTCTCTCTTCTCTGTCGTTCTCTCTCCCTCTCTCTCTCTCTTCTCTGTCATTCTCTCTCCCTCTCTCTCTCTTCTCTGTCGTTCTCTCTCCCTCCCTCTCTCTCTCTCTTCTCTGTCGTTCACTCTCCCTCTCTTTCTCTCTCTCTCTCCCCCTCTCTATGTCTCTCTCTCTATCTCTCTCTCACTCTCTCTCTCTCTCTCTCTCTCTCTCTCTCTCTCTCTCTCTCTCCCTCTCTCTCTCTCTCTCTCTCTCTCTCTCTCTCTCTCTCTCTCTCTCTCTCTCTCTCTCTCTCTCTCTCTCTCTCTCTCTCTCTCTCTCTCTTCAGACACCCCACCTTTCCATTTTCTTATCTCTCTCTTTCAGTCTCTCCCTAACCCATCCTATCTCTGTGTCTGCCACACTCTATCCTACCTGTTTGTTCTCTTTTTTTCCCCTTTTATCTTTTTCCTTATACCTCTCTCTTTCCCTTCCTCCCTCCCTCCTTTCTTCCTTCCTTTCTTTCTCCCTCCATCTCTCACCCTGACTTTCTTTCTTTCACCATCTCTCACCCTGTCTTTCTATCTTTTTTCTTTCTTCATCACCCACCTTGACTTTTTTTCTTTCTTTCTTTCTCACACTGACATTCTTTCTGTCTTTCTTTCTTTCCTTCCTTCTCACTCTCTCACCCTAACTCACACTCAATTTCCTCTTTTCTGTTTAGCCTTTTCTTTCCCCGTCTTCCACTCTTTTTCTCTCACACGCTTTCTCCTCCTTTCTAACCTTCTCTTTTGCTCGTCTCCACTCTATCTTTTTTTCCCCCACCATACTTCTATCTTCCACTCTTCCCCATTCCCCCTCGTTCACACACTGTCTTTCAGCTCTGTCCTAATTAAAAGCCCAGACTAATAATTACATGTCCATTTGGAGCCTGTTATTAGTATCATTAGTGCAGCATTTATCAGGAATTGCTCTTGAAACATTTTTTTTATGTTCTTTTTCACTCTTTCTTTTGAATGGATCAGGACACCACTTTCTCAGATCATTTGTCATGTTAAATGTTTACGGTATCTGTTCATTTCAGCGCCTGGGGGTTGATTTAATCTCATTTCATCATTTGTGTGTCGGGTCCATCTGTCGACTAATCATAGTGTTTAATAAATCTGTCCTTGGCTACTACTACACACACACACACACACACACACACACACCTTCTCCTCTGCTCCTTTAATGTGCTTCTTATAGCTGTGAAAGAGCAGACCCTAAACAGTGTTTCCATGGAGACGGAGAGCGAGGCCGCTCCCCATTGGCCTGCCACTGAGCGGAGCAGTTGGCCTCGGTGTCAGACTCCTCTTGACAGGCTGCCTCGAGGTGAAAAGCATTGTGGGGGATGAAGTCCTTGACCTCTGGCCTTGACGGCTTGATAAAGACTGCTGGCCTTCTGGCAGATTTATGAGGGCGGTTTGTCCACGCTCACGGCTGTGGGAGACATGTTGATGTACGACTTAACAAATGAAAGCCGAGAGACCTGCACTTAACCCATTAAATACTTGCTGAACCTTTATGATTTTGGCGAGGCTGTTTTTGTAGCAGGACACATTTATGTTATATTTTATTACGATTATGTAACACACACACACACACACACACACACAGATTAAGTGGTTTGCTCAAGCAAGTTCACGTTCCTCTATATTATTAGCTTACTTAGCAAACGCAATTCCAGACCGATCAGAAAGACACTGGCTTTAATTTTCTATAATTCTTAAAGGAAAATGGCCGGCAATTAAAAAAAAAAGAGAACAAATTGTCAGATTCTTAGTTAATTTTTCTCATTCCGTTTCGCATGAGTCTTTTGGCTAGTTGTAGAAAATGCTAGGAAACATGTTTATTCTTTGGCTTTATTAAAAGGTCACGTAGTTGTAGTTTCACGGCGCCATCAAACTCTCCGTGTTCCGCAGTGTCGCACCAGTCGACTCGTGAGTTCCCCTCCGCCTGAGGTCGGGCCTTCCAGATTAACTGCAATATTTATGAACCGGGCCTGTCTAATAACAGGCTAGGAGGGGCGAAATATAGCTCACTTAGCAAGACTACTGGATGCAATTGGACCCCTAAGGCCTCCTTTACTGCCGGCGGTAAATGTTCCCTCAGAGAGCGAGAGTCTGGGGATTGATCGCTGTTAGGAAGAAAGTCGATCTGCTTCCTGTGTTCCTTCCAGAACATCGGTGATGGATGTGTCTCAAAAGCGGGGGGGTCGGGGGAGTTGGGGACTTTTTCTCTCTGAAGATCTGGGACACCCACCCACCCGTCCCTTCTGCATCCCTTTGCTTACTCTTCTTTGCAGATTTACGGCGGTAGAGTGCCGAGGAACCGCGGTGAATGGACCCGAACCACCTTGCTGTTTTCATTTAATGTTGGGCTGATGCTCCACGGATAAGGCCGTTTTGTGGATTAAAAAAAGCCATTTTCTGCTTGATAGTAGCACACGTCGCCAATTATCTAAGCCTGCTTTTGATTCACACATGAGACAAGAATGTTCCAATGTATGGTCTTTGTCTGTGTCGTCGTTTAATTCAGATTACACACGCAGACACACGCTACAAACTACAAAATTGATACTAAAGTGCAGATAATTACTTAGATGTGATCAGTTATGGCGAACAATTAGATGCAAGCACGTAAACTTTGTTTCTCCGCCAACATACTGTTCACTTTTATTTGTTCTATTTTCTGGTTTCAGAGATGGCAGATAAAAAAAAAATGTAAATGTATACACTGCGATTAACAGCTGATTCTGTTTAATTTGGACGCCGGTTAATCGGGACAACCTCTTTGGGATTTGTCCAAAACTCAAACCCAAAAAGCGTATTCTATTACATAAACTAGTAATTGTTTGGGGATTGATTCCTTATTTTCAACCAAATTCTGCTTAATTGGGACAAAAAACATAAGACAATAAGAAAAAGATGCCACAAGTCGACCGTGAAAACCTGTGAACATTGAGACGAACGCAACACGCATTAGTCAACAAACTGAAGAAATCCTGTACTGGAGTGTGTACTGGAAAGCATTTGCCAGTTTAAGCCGCCACGTGTTGAACTGCGTGTGTGTGTGCTGCTACACAAGCTCGTGTGTCTGCCTTTTAATCATCGCCGCACAAACAGTAAAGGTTATAAGGACAAAAAAAGGCTGGAAAACCACTTTCTTGGGACGGGATGATCAAATCCAATGCTCTTCCTTTCTGGAGTTCACATGTTCACTCATTTTCTGCAGTTCAAAAGCATTAAAAAATGGTTTGCAAATCTATAAACTGCTCTTTAAAAGTTCATCTCAGCCGCTTGTTAAACATGTTAAAATGCACACACTCTTACTGTGATCATGGGTTCAGTTCATGGTTTTGTTCTCAGATTAGTTCCAAACAGCCCCGCTTTCACAAATTGACACACACCGGTGTTCCAACACGCTCAGAATCCTTCCTGTGTGTTTTAGGCTTGATCGGCAAACTGATCAGCAATTCTTATCAGCGTTTTGTTCTCCTACAAATTCCCCCTGATTATCGTAAAATGACGTTTATTCGTTTTCAACAGTGTTGAGCTAGCGTTTTCCGTTTCATTCTGTCCTCACCGACGCTGCCTTAACCCAGGGTGAAGTGTCTGGTTGTTCCTCAGCCCTCCTTTTATGTTCGTTTTAGAGGAACATTGATAATGTTCGTGGGGGCTTTTTATTCTGCATGTATGTGTCAGATACCAAACAGTTCCCCAAACCTTGTGTGTATGTGAGAGAGTGTGTGAGTGTGGAGACAGCGGTGTATTATGTCTCTTTGTTGCATACATTTTTAGCTTCTATTTTGTCTGAAGGGTCAAATTGACTCAAACGTTAACAAAAACATGTAGCGGGCGTTACAATTATGTCAACGGAACCATTTTTGTTTATATGTAGATTACACTAACACTAACTAAGGCAAGTAGGAGAAGTTTCAAAGTGAATTCTATTCAAAGTTATTTTGAAACTTTTATCACGTGTTAATTTGACCCGAACATAATCTATGTAATATAAACATGTAGCGTGGTGTTCCAAATATGTCAACTGAATCATTATATTTTTAATATGATGTTTACACCAAATAAGCCAAGCCGGAGAAGTTTCAAAGACTTGAAAAGTACTTTGAAAAAAAGTACTTCCAAGTATTTTTAAAATGTTTTTACACTTTGAAAACGGGTCAGTTTCACCCGAACATAATAGGACAGTTAGAGTGTGAGAAGAATTCCTACTTTGAAAAGATTCAACATGGTTTCCATATTTTGTGTCCAATGCAGTTTCACACAGGACGTAAATGGTGCTATAAGCAAGTATCAAGTGTGTGTGTGTGTGTGTGTGTGTGTGTGAGAGAGCGGCAGGGATTGTTTTTGAGTGAGGTTTCCAATGTGATTTTTGCGAACAAGTGTGTTTTCGCACATTGATGTGCATTTCAGTTTGTGTGTGTTTATGGTAAGAGTGTGTCGATATTTCTGTCAGTCTAAACCCGTTGTCTCGATTGAGCCAATTTACGCTGCAGTCATTCTAACAGCTTTCTCACCAGCCGCCATCGACATCACGACCGAACGCAGGAGCGTTTGTTTAGCACCAGATGTTTCTGTTCCAGCCGTGGGGCTTTTTTTTGTCTTTGCGAGGAATTTAAAGCTGCGGTTTTTGCATTGCAAATGAGGAACGTGAGTGAGTCGCATCACAAAGACACCGCGATTGCGTTCGCCCCATTAGTTTTCACATCATTGCAGAGAACGTGCCGCTGCTCCTCGAGGTTCCCCGCGTTGAACGTTCGGATGATTTGAAGAGATTGAAGATGCTCGCACGGCTTTGTTTCATGACCCGCGGTTGGAGCGGTGCATTGTGGGAAGCGGCGGGGCCCCTGGAGACGGTCGGTGGCAGTGAGCTCATGTTTAACCCATGTGCCAGTTCTTCCTCCGGTCTCTGAGGCATATGGTCGGGGAGGAGAACATCAGAACAGATAGACTGACGGGCCCTCAGGGGCTACTGATCCACCCCTTTCATTAACCCAGATCCCAGAGGGACTCGGGTCGGTGGGTAAAGACGCCTCCGAACATGAGATCAGCCCACATGGGGCCCTGCTCTTCTGTTTTGTGAAAGGAAGCTGGTCTCATCATTCACTGATCTGGATTCAGTGGCAGAGCAGACGTGATCCTGTGTTTCTCAGATCCATCAGATTTCCTTCATTCCTAATTGAAACACAAATTGATGCAAATAAATGATAGTTTTTATGAATTGACTGATATGAAAACACTCATAAACACAGGCCTACACACATTCACAGCGAGTTTTCGTTTGGAAATCATGGTTTCATTGTTTCACAAGATTCTGCACAAGAAAGAAAGCGAGACAACGTATGTAATACCGCGGTATTGCATACTAAGATGACGGCGACCGCGCTCCGCGGATCTCTGCATTTGCCGTATAAGACGCACCAACTTTTCACCCTCAGTTTTGGGGAAGAAAAAGTGCGTCTTACACGGCTAAAAATACGGTATATATGGGTTAGGGTTAGGGTTAACCCTAGTCAAATTATGTGTGTGTGTGTGTGTCAGAATATAAATAATAAAATAAAATAGTTTTGTGTATATATAATTTAATTGTATTCTTTAAAATTTAGCCAGCTAAAATATTATGTCTGGAGCCGCATCCGCGCTACACTCTTGAAATATGAAAGTGTGTATATAATAAATGTTTGTGTCAAGCGATCAATAAAACTATATACGAAAGTATAAAGTCAGGAAATAGGCACAAAGTCAGAGCAGTCGTCTCTCCAGACTAAATAAAGGCATACTGTCTCTTAGCTTTTTTTTTGGAAATGACCCGCAATTCTGACTAATTGAAAAGCAGTGTAGGAAATATTAAAAGGACACATCTGCCCAATGAGTGACGTGGATGTTGTCACATGACTGAATTTTGGTTTGGTTCGGATGAGAGCAAAAAGTGTGTGAGAACAGGGACTGAAATACCAGAGAAATGCAACAATGAATCATATATTGTTAATATTTATGTGTCTCTGTCCTGAGATCAATTATTATTTGTGAATGTTCTCATTGTGAAGGATAGGTGGCGCTGTCGCTCAGTCCACCTTTCTTTCAGCAGCTGCCGGTTCAGAGACAGGAGCAAATGAGAGCAGATGAATCCTTTTGGCCCCTGGCCCCGCAGTGGCCCTGCCGCGCTCCGAGGGCTCTGCTCCGGGGCGGCTCGGGGATAATGGGCCCGGAGATTGAGCCACAGTGGAGATGCCACTTGATCTTTTCTCTCACTCTCTATCTCTGTGTCACACACATACACTTCTGTGCCACTCACTCTGTCCTCTTTCTCTCACCCTCTATTTTTCTGTTGTTTCACTCTTTGTCTTTCACTCTTGTCTTTTCATTTTCCTCTTTCACTTTCATCACTCACTCACTCACTCACTCACTCACTCACTTTCATCCACTATTTTTCTCACTGTCTTTCGTTCTCTCTTTTATTCACAGTTTCTCTGTCACTGTCTGGTTTTCACTATTTCATCTATATTCACCACACACACACACACACACACACACACACACACACACACACACACACACACACACACACACACACACATCTACTATTTCTCTCATTCTCTTTCTCACTCTTTCACTACTTTTCTCTCACTCTTGTAGACCTCCTCCTCTCCACAATGTTTCTCTTTCGTTTGTGTCTTGTCTTTATTCTGCATATGTACATCACACTCTTTCCCACTCGCTTTTGTATACATGCATATCACACATTGTATACATGTATGTACTCTTTCACTCTCTTCTGTGTTCCAGTCACTTTCTTCCTCTATTCTCCAGTATGCGCGCTTGCCTTTCTCTTCATCCCTTTCTCTCTCGTATGTGTGTGCGCCTCATTCCTTTTTCACGCTTTGTCTCTCTTTCGCTCTTGCTTTAGGTTAATAGAGGTGAGGCTCCTCTAGTGCAGGACATTTTTTCCAGCAAATTAAGCGAAGGATGTGAGTCCCTGGCGGCCCCCTGTGTTATGTTCCTCATCCAGGCCGTGCCACTGAGGGGAGCGGCTCCAAGGCCTGGCAGGGGTAATGAGGATTGACAGGAACTGAGAGCAGCTGACAGGTGAAGATGAGAGAGAGAGAGAGAGAGAGAGAGAGAGAGAGAGAGAGAGAGAGGGATGGAGCTGAAGGAGGTGAGACTGGTGCTAATGGAGGTGGAAGATGGAGACGTCAGGCCCTTTGAGGTTAGACTGGATCAGAAGAGCAGAATAACAGACACGTCTCAGCGACCTGATGGTCCTGTCACCAAAAGACCCTCAGCCATGTCCGTGGCCTTTACTCTGCTTCTCTTTTACTTGCCAGAGCTTCTTGGAGAAAAGCTTTTATCATTATTTAATGTCAATGTGGTTGACCGTCAGCCGTCTTTAAATGCCAGGAGGTCAACCGACATCAGTCCATGACTTGACTAAAGTACATTCACAGCTTTGGCTTTGAGTTAAACTCGTTTCAGAACTTTAATCCTGCCACCCTACTCTTCTGGGTCAGAACCCCACCTGTTTATTCTTTTATTATATCCCTGTTTATCTTTTACTTTAATGTTTTATTAAACTCTGGCATTTAAATTTTAAAATATATTTTTTTGCCCTCTACATTTTTTTTGTTATTTAAATTATTTGACTGAATCATTTTAGATTTTTTTTTTTAATATTTCAATTATTAGTAAAATATTTTTTAAATAAATAAAAATACATAAAAAGAAACAAAAAAGTAGTGTTTTGCTTTTTAACATTCTTCACCTCAGATGAATGGGATTTTATTGCAGCAATGTAGTGGCGTGGGTGTGGAGTCTGCACAGTGTGGGTGTGGTGTCTGCGAGTGTGGGTGTGGTGTCTGCGCAGTGTGAGTGTGGTGTCTGCGCAGTGTGGGTGTGGTGACTGCGCAGTGTGGGTGTGGTGTCTGCACAGTGTGGGTGTGGTGTCTGCGCAGTGTGGGTGTGGTGTCCGCGAAGTGTGGGTGTGGTGACTGCGCAGTGTGGGTGTGGTGTCTGCGCAGTGTGGGTGTGGC